>CM054821.1:5115274-5715274 GCA_028984105.1 Lavandula angustifolia | reverse complement strand
GTTTCATATATAATTTTTTTATTTACTTATATTCTGTTAGTCTACAATTTCATTCATTGCGTTCAAATGCTAAATTGGTAGGTTGCTTGATCATAAGATCATCCCAATTTAACATCTTAAAAATAATATTGCAGTAAACATGTTTGATGTATTGACTGAAAGAGGATCTGTTTTTTGCAGAGAATTAAACATGATTTCGAAAATGCACGAAAGGTGTTTGATGTTAGGACTGGCAGAGGGTTTAGGTGAGATAGAAGAAAGAAGAAGCGTTTCTTCTTTTGACAGTTCATTATGAGGGGTACAGTAGAAAAAGGATCTTGCTAACGGAATTATTAAAATATAAATAAGCCCCTATACACCTCATCAAAGTAGATCTAGATCCTACAACCTCTAATGGGCTGCAATGATAGTTTTATTTTATTAATAAAAAGAGGAGTTGTTTTCTGCATCATTTGAAGAGCCACCTAATGGTGGTAGCATGGGTACCAATACAAGTCATTATGTAATACTTTCACCCGTCTCATAATTAATGTCTCAATTACCTTTTTTATTGTCCAATTATTTATATTTCATATCAAATAAAAAAATAAATGAGTGAATCACAATCAATCTAAATAAATAAACCACACCATTTTATATCTTTACAACACAATTTTACAATTTTACATTAATTATTTTAATATTAATTTTCCGTGTCAGTCTGAATGGTACATAAGTAATGGGACGGAAGGAATATAACATTCACATATTTAAAATTAGATTCTAGAAGAACAGCATGGAGCTCTCTATTTCAAGTGATATAAATAATACAAGTGACATGATTCATTAAATCTTTCTGTCAGCAAAAAATAAATGCCAACGGTACGGTGCATCTCTCCTTATGACTTTGTCTTCTTCTTCTCATCGAATCTCTCTTTCTTCTTTATAATTTCAAAGAATCACAGATGGCAGCTTACGTAGCTCTAGTTTCTCTTCTCGATAACATTAACGCAATCACTAACCATCCTACCCTTCCACTTCTCTTGACAACATACATATCCAATCCCTTCTTGAAAAGACCAATTTCTTCCTCGATTTCATAGAGGGCTATAAGCAATCCGGATCTTCTGGCCTATTGTGTGAGGACCACTTAATGGTCCACCAATAACACAGTGCCACGTGTGTTTTTACCAGTAAACAAACACTTTACTGTAAAAACATGGTCCACCAATACACGTATGGCACCGCATGATTGGTGGGCCACTAAGTGGTCCGCCAAAAAATGGGACAGAGGATGTGCAGCGGGCTATAAGTACGGTGCAGGTAGCGAAGAAGCACAAGATCTGGAGAGACAAATCGCAGATGCAGCTCATGCGGCTGAAGATCTGATTGAATCCCACATTGTGGATCAGATTCAAGCTGGAACTATTAAAGCAAAAGCTGACTTCAGTTTTTCATATAACTAAAAGTTGAACAAATAATATCGAATTATAATAATTAAACTTATTCATTATGAGTATAATATTTTATATAATAGTGGATTTTTATAAGAATAAGAGTCAAAACCGAAGAATGCAAAAAGGAAAAATGAGTGTTTTAGAAATTAAATCACGTTAAGTCAATTTCTGATTAGATAGAAAATTAATAAAATTGGGCATAAAAATAAATACCTTCACAATTAAAAGAAAAAAGAAAGGCAAAATCAATTTTCGAGGTCAAGACTTCCAAAGAAATGGTGGAAAGATAGTGGCCGACAATCCATAATATTCAATTGTAGATGTATTAATCATTCATATGTAAACTATCAACTAAGTAATCAATTTATATCCATTTGATATTTTATAATAGCCTTTAGGTGTGAATTGATGCCAGATGATTAAATTAAAAATAAATGTCAACTTCGTGTCTCTCATCAGACTGTCTTATTTTTCTTATAGTAGATCTCCAAGATACTTTATTCAATTATTTACAACATTTAAACACCGCAAACCGACAATTTCTAATAAATATCAATAATTTTGTTATAACTGATAAAGATTTAATAGCAATTGAGATAAGTGTATTGTTAATTTTAACATAAGGAGTTTTAATGCACCATTTTAAAGTACAAGTTATTATTATTATTATTATTATTATTATTATTACTATTTAATAAAACGAAAACAGATATTTTATGTATTTTCATGTGAACACAAACTACCATAGTCAATTGTAGATGTATTGATCATCAAATGTAAACTATCAAATAAGTGATTAAATTAAAAATAAATGTCAACTGTGCATCTCTCCTACTGATTATTTACTAACATTTAATGCACCCACGGATCTCGATTGTGGATCCGACAATTTCTAATAGTGTATAATGTCTGACTTCTTCAATAATTTCGTTATAATAACTGATGAGGGTGGTCTTCTGCATCATATGAAAAGCCACTTAATGATTATGTAATATAAATATCCAAATATTCAAATTTGATTCCAAAGCACAGCCTGGAGCTCTCTCGTTCAAGAGATATAAACAAAAGAAAAAATGCCAACGGTTTACGTTCTGTAATGACTTTGTCCTATTCATATTTGCCTCTATAAAGTCAGACAGTCAGCTTACAAGTAGAAATGCATACTTCTCATCAAATTCTCTGTTTCCTCTCCAAGATTTGAAGGATAATTTCGAGATGACAGCTTATGCAGCTCTAGTTTCTCTACTCAATAACATTCATGCAGTTACGAAACATCCTCAACTTTTCACTTCTTTCCACAACCACCAAATCCAATCCCTTGTTGAAAAGACCAATTTCTTGCTCGAGTTTGTAGAGGGCAATAATTATAGTGCAGGTAGCAAAGAAGCAAAAGATCTGGAGAGACAAATCGCATCTGCAGCTCATGCGGCTGAAGATCTGATCGAGTCCCACATTGTGGATCATATTCTTGCGGGAAAATTATGGACTTACTTACCCATGCTTTTGCTTAAACGTGTAGGTTATGATAGATTTGAAAAATCACTTGATCTGCATCACAGCATTCAAGAGATGGATGCTATCATGAAAAAGGTGGCCGCAAATAAGAACAAAACGAGATCAGATGCGGAGAAACAACCTGCACATCCAGCAGGGTCTGTTACAAACAGTGAAGAGAGTGGTATGGTAGGACTTGATGTGGAGTTGAATAAGCTTCTGGACGAACTCACCAGATACCAATCCAGTCGGCGTATCATCTCAATCGTCGGCATGGGGGGTATGGGTAAGACAACTCTCGCCAAAAATGTTTATGAAAATAAACTCATTAAGGAGCATTTTCAATTTCGTGCTTGGGCTACCATATCTCAGAAAATTAAAGCAAAAGAAGTTCTTTCTAAACTTCTTTCTGGCCTAGGACTAGGAGAATTAAGTAATGCAAAAGTAGATGACCTAGGACTCCAGTTGCATAAGACTTTATTAGGTAGAAGATATTTGATAATATTAGACGACATATGGAGTGTCACAGCTTGGGATGAAGTGAAGCGCTTCTTTCCTGATAACAATAATGCAAGTCGGGTTCTTCTAACTAGTAGGTTGTCTAATGTGGCTAGAGATTGTGGCTCTTCTATCTTTATAATGAATTTTTTAGATAGTGAAAACAGTTGGAAATTATTTTGTAGAAAAGCATTTAAAAATGATGATTGTCCTCTTGAACTTCAGGAAGTGGGTGAGAGGATTGTTAAACTATGCAAAGGACTAGCCTTGTCCATTGTTGTGATAGGAGGGCTTCTTCTAAATTCACCCAGGACTCTAGGACACTGGCAGGGGATACTAGAAAATCTAGCATCCATTCCGAATTCCAAAGACAAACAAGAAAGCTTGGATGTATTGACCTTAAGTTACAACCACTTGCCTTCTCATTTAAAGCCATGTTTTCTCTACTTAGCAATGTTCAGAGAGGATTCCGAGATTCGTATCACAAAGATTACCAAAATTTGGGTTGCGGAGGGATTCATAAAACAAATTGGATCACGAGTTTTGGAAGAGATTGCAGAAGGTTTCATAAGGGATCTGATTGATCGAAATCTAATTGTAGTAGCTAGACGCCGTAAGAATGGAAAAGTAGGATATTTTGGCATGCATGACCTTTTGAGAGACTTGTGCATAAAATTCGCGGAGCGAGAAGGGTTTTTATGGGTGACCGAAGGCATAATACCAAGCACACAACGTCGGTTAGTTGATAATTGGTACATAGAAAGCTCAAAATTAACACTTGCATTCATACGCTCTTTCATCACAGCTCATTTGATAGTCCAACCGATTGAATTTAGATTGCTGCGGGTTTTGGATGAAGATGGTTTCGAGTCACAACTTGATTTTTATGGAAATGTCAACTTGCGATACCTTTCGTATAGGCATCCGAGTTATGGCAGTTCCCCGTGGGAATGTCCTGATCTGGGTGATAACAGGTCCTCGTGGGAATTTCCTACTTCAATATCCCTTATGTGGAATCTACAAACTATAATCATTAAACATGCTTATTGTTTGATAGTTGCATCAACTGGATTTTGGAAGTTGCATCAACTTAGGCATGTGGAGTGTTTTGAGATTTATCTTCCTTGCCCTCCTCCTAGCACCGGAAAAGATGAGTTTCCGATATTGGAGAACTTGCAGACGCTTAAGAGAACAATGAATTTGAGATTGTGTAAGGAGGTGTGTAAGATCATTCCCAACATCAAGACATTGCATCTCGCTTATGACACCAAAGAGCAGGGATACGATGATAGTTGGATGGAGTGTTTATTAAATCTTGATCGCTTGCATAAACTTGAATCACTTAACATGTCTAGTAGCTTCTCATACGGAGATTCGGTTAGTCATCAAAAAAATAAGTGCATAACTTCACTTCCCAATTCTCTAAAGAAGTTGTGTTTGAGTTGGTTTGAATTTCAGTGGGATGATTTGACAATGATTGGTTCGTTGCCACAATTGGAAGTCCTCGAATTGGGAATCTATGCCTGCGGGAGAGGGCAATGGAGTCCTGTTGATGGGCAATTTCGTCGCCTGAAATTCTTGAAAATTGAAAGTTGTAACATGTCTCGCTGGGATGCAGACGAGTCTAATTTTCCAGTTCTGGAAAAGCTTATTCTTGAACGTTTGTACCACTTGGAAGAGACCCCACTGGGTATTGGTGAGATACCAACACTTGAACTCATTCGCGTGGATCGTTGCTCCAACTCGGCTGCAGTTTCAGCAGTGAAAATAAAGGAAGATCAGCTGGAGCAGAATGACGATCTCCAGGTTCAAGTCTGGGTGTCGGGGAGAGAAGTGGAGAGTTTCAATCAAATGTTGGAGACCGAGGGACTCACAGTCGATAACATTCAGTTCAAAAATACGATCTGTTAGACTTCATTCAGTGTCCTTTTCTCTTGTTTTTGTTTCATATGTACTTTTTTTTTTTACTTTTATTCTCTTCGTCAACAATTCCATTCATTGCGTTCAACCAAAAGAAAAATCCATCCATATTCCCAAAAAGGGTTTTAAGGATAAAGAGTGGAACATGAATATTTAAGGATATTGTTACGGGCACCGACAAAAACTGTTGTTACACAAGGGAAAATAATATTCCGAAGGTGTTTGATGTATTGACTGAGGGAGGATCTGTTTCTGCAAAGAAATAAACAAAATGAACGAAAGGTGTTTGATGTTAGGACTGAGAGAGGGTTTACCTATTCTGGAAAAGACAGCTCTAAACTAGTTTTCAAGAAGTACGGGAAAGATATAAGCGACGTATATGCAAGAGCAGAAATGGATAGGCCTTGTCCAACGTATATGCAGTTGAAATAATTTAGAGGAGGAACATCACGTTTGAGAATATTAGAACCATATCTGAGCCTAAATTGCAATCTAGAGCATGAATATGAAGAGATCATTACTTTCTATTTCTCCTATGATTGACCATAAAATGGCAAATTCAAAAGACATTACAACGAAAAGACAACAGAGATCTATACATTAATGGATATCAACACATTAAATTTAACCAGACAATCTCGTTGATAAAATGAAGGGGGTGTAAATATATTAAAACAAAAGTAATCAAATAGAAATATAACTCAAAAGGAAATATTCTTAAATGGAGAACTCGTATGATTGATTTTTTTTTTTGGATGATTATACAAATAGCTTATATATACACTACTTATAATAGGAGTCTACTGATTATTTCCTTAAAGAAATCTACCCCTACTCTTTTGTAACATATGTCATTAATCTCCCACACTAATAGCCCACTACAACTTGATATTTATTACAAAATAAAGATGCGGAACATGTATAAAATATTAAAAAGAAAACGGAATAAGAAGTGTGCATATAGGCAAACGCACGTGGAAGTTTCATCCTTTGGTAATTTTTCCAGCCAACTTTTCGAATTTGCGACAACTTAGACATGTGGAATGCTATTCAATGTATATTCCTGATCGTCCTCGGAGCAACCAACAAGATGGGATGTTGATGTTGGAGAACTTGCATATTCATAAAAGTTGACTTCAGTTTTTCATATAACTAAAACTTGAACAAATATTATTGAATTATATATAATAATTAAACTTATTCATTATGAGTATAATGTTTACATTATAGTGGATTTTTATAAGAATAAGAGTCGTAACCGAAGAATGCAAAAAGAAAAAAAGAGTTTATTAGAATTTAAATCACGTTAAGTCAATTTCTGATTAGATGCAAAATTTAATGAAATTGGGCATGAAATCAAATACCTTCAAAAAAGAAAAAGAAAATAGCCGCAAAATTAATTTTCAGTCAACTAATTTTTCATCAGTTAACTAATAATAATTTTCTATAAAAAAATAAAAATAAAAAATTGTGTGAATCACTCGACTAAAATAAAAACATAAAGTTGTGGGTCCTCAAAAAAATGTTCGTATTAATTTGTTGAGAAATGAAATTAGATTATTTCAATGGGACAGTACGAAAATATATATATTGAATCAAACACAACAAGTTTAGGGGACTCATCTTCATAGGGCAAGTTCATTTATATGATTGCAGCCAAATTTTGATGATTAACGGATTGTTATGATGTGGCTCACATCATAATCTTTAAAGTAAATTGAGTCATATTCCCCATTAAAGAATTAATGAAGTTTATCATTAATTTCACCTATAAATAGATAGGTTCTCTAATTGTTTTAAATTTGTTTTTTATGCATCATAGCCCATATGTTATGTGATTAGTTAGTTGACTAATTGACCATGTTTTTATGGGTATGTGTTTTTGGGTCTAGGACTATATTCCGGAGACTAATTTTTTATTATCCTCTTTATTAATTGATTGTTTCTTCGTTGCTCGTGGATGTAGGTCGATTGACCGAATCACGTGAAATTCTCTGTGCATATTTCTTTTTCTCTTTGTGTTATTATTTGTTATTATTTCGATTGAGTTCCAAGAACCCGTTCATCACATTTTTAGGGTTCAAAGATCCTAACAACCGTTTTACTATGATTGCCCACAATTTCATTAATTGCGTTTAAATGCTAAAGTGTAGTATCTCAATTAACATCTTAAACCAAAATAAATCCATCTATATTCCCAAAAATTGTACAATATTCCATTCAAAACTGTAGCATCTCAATTAACATCTTAAACCAAAAGAAATCGATCTATATTCCCAAAAATTATATAATACTCCTTCCGTCCCATTGGAAACGTCTTGTTTTCCATTTTAGGCGTCCTATTGAAAGCGTCTTGTTTCTAAAAAAGACAAGAATATGTGGACAAAATTTAACTATGCAAAAGTCAAATAATATACACCACACATTATCATTTTCTTAACATCCGTGCCCAAAAGAAACAAGACGCTTCTAATGAGACGGATGGAGTATTCCTTTGATCAGTAAGAATAAAAGAGGATCAATTCGATGTCAAGACTTTCAAAGAAATGGTGGAAAGATAGTGGCCGACAATCCATAATATTCAATTGTAGATGTATTAATCATTTATATGTAAACTATGAAGTAAGTAATCAATTTATATCCATTTGATATTTTATAATAGCCTTTAGGTATGAATTCAAGCCAGATGATTAAATTTAAAAATAAATGTCAACTGTGTGTCTCTCATCAAACCTTGTCTTATTTTTCTTATTGTGGATCTCGATGGTGGATCCGACAATTTCTGACAGTGTAGTATTGTGGATCTCCAGGATCGATTATTTACTACATTTAAAGGACCACAGATCTCGATTGAGGATCCGACAATTTCTAATAAATATCAATAATTTTGTAATCGGCAATAATGTAGTTCATATTTTCACTTGTGCGCGGTTGACCAAATGTGACCTGATCAAATTAGATTCCAAAAAGCACAGCCTGGAGCTCTCTGTTCGAGAGAGAAAAAATGTCAACTGTTTACGTTCTCTAATGACTTTATCATCTTCATATTTGCCTCTATAAAGTCAGGCAGTCCACTTACAAGTAGAAACGCACAAACTTCTCATCTGATTCTCTGTTTCTTCTTCAAGCTTTGAAGGATAATTAAGAGATGGCAGCTTATGCAGCTCTAGTTTCTCTTCTCAATAACATTCATGCAGTTACGAAACATCCTCAACTTTCCACTTCTTTCCACAACATACACATCCAACCCCTTCTAGAAAAGACCAATATCTTGCTTGAGTTCATTGAGGGCAATACTTATGGTGGAGGTAGCAAAGAAGTGCAAGATCTCGAGAGACAAATCGCATCTGCAGCTCATAGAGCTGAAGATGTGATCGAATCCCACATCGTGGATCAGATACATGCTGGAACAAGTGAATCAAGTCCTGCATGCTCGCTGGATCTGCAAAAGACCATCCAAGACATGGAAGCTGTCATGGAAAAGATCACCGGGTTTAAGGAGAAATGGGAAGTCACGGATGAGAAATCCACACATCAAGCAGTAGCAGCAGGGCCTCTTAGAGATGGTGGAGAGAGTGGTATGGTTGGAGTTGATGCTGAGTTGATTCAGCTTCTGGATGAGCTCACCGGATACCAATCCAATCGGCGTATCATCTCAATCGTTGGCATGGGCGGTACGGGTAAGACAACCCTAGCTAAAAATATCTATGAAAATCAACTCATCAAAGAAAAATATCAATTCCGTGCTTGGGCTACCATATCTCAGCAAAATGATGCATGCGAAGTTCTTTCAAAACTTCTATTTGGTGTAGGAGAATTAGTTAGCAGAGTAGATGAGCTAGGACTTCAATTACATAAGATTTTATCTGGTAGAAGATATTTGATTGTATTAGATGACATATGGAGTGTCACAGCTTGGTATGAAGTGAAGCGCTTCTTTCCTGATAACAATAATGCAAGTCGGGTTCTTCTAACTTCTAGGTTGTCTAATGTGGCTAGAGATTGTGGCTCTTCTATCTTTATGATGAATCTTTTAGATAGGGAAAATAGTTGGAAATTATTTTGTAGAAAAGCATTCAAAAATGATGATTGTCCTCCTGAACTTCGGGAAGTGGGTGAGAGGATCGTTAAATTATGCAAAGGACTAGCCTTGTCCATTGTTGTGATAGGCGGACTTCTTCTAAATTCACCTAGGACCCTAGTACACTGGCAGGGAATACTAGAAAATCTAGCATCCATTCCGAATTCCAAAGAGAAACAAGAAAGCTTGGATGTATTGACCTTAAGTTATAACCACTTGCCTTCTCATCTAAAGCCATGTTTTCTCTACTTAGCAATGTTCAAAGAGGATTCCGAGATTCGTATTTCAAAGATTACCAAACTTTGGGTTGCGGAGGGATTTATAAAACCAATTGGGTCACAAGTTTTAGAAGAGATTGCAGAGGGTTTCATAATAGATCTGATTGATCGAAATCTAATTGTAGTAGGTAGGAGTCGTACGAATGGAAAAGTTGGATATTTTGGCATCCATGACCTTTTGAGAGACTTGTGCATAAAATTAGCGGAGCGAGAAGGATTTTTATGGGTGACCGAAGGCATAATATCTGGCACACAACGTCGGTTAGTTGATAATAAGTACACAAATAGGACAGAATTGACACCTGCATTCATACGCGCTTTCATCACAGTTCATTTGATAGTGCAGTCGATTGAATTTAGATTGCTGCGGGTTTTGGATGAAAATGGTCGGAAGTCACAACTTGATTTTTATGGAAATGTCAACTTGCGATACCTTTCTTATAGGCAACCGCGTAATGACCGGTTCTCATGGGAATTTCCTACTTCAATATCCCTTATGTGGAATCTACAAACTGTAATCATTAAAAATGCTTATTGTTTGATAGTTGCATCAACTGGATTTTGGAAGTTACGTCAACTTAGGCATGTGGAGTGTTTTTGGATTTATCTTCCTAGCCCTCCTCCTAGCATCGGAAAAGATGAGTTGTCGATATTGGAGAACTTGCAAACACTTAAGGGAACAGTGAATTTGAGATTGTGTAAAGAGGTGTGTAAGATCATTCCCAACATCAAGAAATTGCATCTCAATTATGACACCATAAAGCAGGGATATGATGATAGTTGGATGGAGTGTCTATTAAATCTTGATTGCTTGCGTAAACTTGAATCGCTTAACATGTTTAGTAGCTTCTTATTCGGAGATTCGGTTAGTCATCGAAAAAAGAAGTGCATATCTTCACTTCCCAATTCTCTAAAGAAGTTGTGCTTGAGTTGGTTTCAATTTCACTGGGATGATTTGACGATGATTGGTTCGTTGCCACAATTGGAAGTCCTCAAATTGGAAACCGGTGCCTGTGAGGGAGGGCAATTCCGTAACCTGAAATTCTTGAAAATTCGAGAATGTGGTCTGTCTCGCTGGGAGGCAGACGAGTCTAATTTTCCTGTTTTGGAAAAGCTTATTCTTATAGGTTTGATCTGCTTGGAAGAGATCCCACTGTGTATTGGTGAGATACCAACACTTGAACTCATTCGCGTGGATCATTGCTCCAACTCGGCTGCAGTTTCAGCCGTGAAAATAAAGGAAGATCAGCTGGAGCAGAATGACGATCTCCAGGTTCAAGTAAAATTTTTCAAGAATGAAGTGGAGAGTTTCAATCAAATGTTGGAGGCCGAGGGACTCATTAGAGTTTCCTTTTCTCTTGTTTTTATTTCAAATGTACTTTGTTTTTTATGTACTTTTATTCTCTTAGTCTACAATGTCATTCATTGCGTTAAAATGCTAATTGGTAGGTTGCTTTTTATCATAATAAGATCATCCCAATTAACATCTTAAAACCAAAAGAAAAATCGATCCATAACATCAATACTAAGGATATACCGACAAAAGCTGTTGCTCCACAATGGAAAATAATATTCCGAATACGGTGAAGGTGTTTGATGTATTCCAAAATGCACGGAAGGTGTTCGATGTTAGGACTGACAGAGGGTTTTAGGTAAGATAGAAGAAAGAAGAAGAGTCAAGGATCTTCTAGAAATGGGAATTGCGGTTTTCGGGATAATTGGAACTACCTTCACCACTTCCACTGTAAGCATATTGCGTGTTACTTCTCGAGTATTTAGTTAATTTGAGAATTGCATGCATTTGGAAGTGGTTAGTTTTTAGGTTTTTGTTGATGATTAAACTGAGTCAATTAGAACTACCCTTGCAGCTATTTAGAAGAATATTACATTCTGGAAAAGACAGCTCTAAACTAGTTTAGGAGACTCATCTTCATGGGGCAACTTCATATATATGATTAGCAGATAAAACAGAGTTTCTTCTTTTGATAGTTTTTGTATTCTTGAAATATCTGCAAACAATATGAGGCTTCTTTGGTCTTTTTTATTCGGAGGGGTACGCTAGATAATGAATCTTGCTAATGGGCTGTAATGATTGATGGTTTTATTTTATTAATAATAATATAAATAAATAAAAAAGTCTTTGCATCATATGAAGAGCCACCTACTGGTGGTAGCTTAGATTCTAGATGCACATCCTGGAGCTCTCTATTTCAAGTCAAAAAAATAATACAAGTCATAATTATCATAATAATTATATCTACTTTTACAATTTAAGAGTTTTGTACAACAAACTAAAGATTTATTAAACTAATCGATACTCGAGAAGAAATATAAGATAAAATCTCTCAAAATAATTTTCCAACAAAAACTAGAAAGAGTGCAGAAGAGCAGGTGTACAAAGCCCATTACACACATGAATTCATGTAATAAAATATCAATATGAAAATTAGGACAAAGCAATTACTCAGCAAAACGTAGATTCATTCATTCATCCACTCATTCATGATTGGACCAAATTATGCTACTATACATCCAATCACACACAATGATCCAAGATTTACACCCAAAAAAAAAATCCTAACTTGCTCTCAACACCCCTCAAAAGTCTACTTTTTTTGCAGAAAAAAACACACTAATCTCTCTCATCACATCAAGATAACATATTCTATCACTCATAAACAAACTTCAAGAAATCCCAACCAAGATTGACATTCATCGCCATGGATGAACAAGGCAAGATTTTCTCCACATAGTGATGTTCCCATGGCTGGCAATAGGCCATCTCCGACCATTCTTCCAGCTATCAAAATACTTAGCCAGAAAAAGGGCATAGGATTTCATTCATTTCAAGCCCAAGAAACCTTCAAAGAGCATTCAAAGTGCCTCAAGATTTATCCCACCTAATCAACCTCATTGCCCTCCCTTTGCCAGCCGTCGAGCACTTGCCAGCCGGTGTGGAGTCTTCCATGGATGTGCCTCATGTGAAGCAGCAGCTGCTCAAAGTGGCGCTTGATTTTTCTCGAGCCGGAGATTCGTTCTTTCCTTGAGAACTCGAGGCCCAAACGCGATTGGATCGTCTACGACTACGCTTCTCATTGGTTGCCTAAACTTGCGCGGGAGCTTGGTGTATCCACGGTGTATTTTTAGCCTCTTCACGGCTGCGTTCATGGCGTTTCTCGGGTCTCCGTCTGCGATGATGGATGATCAGGAGCGCGGGAGGACAACTGCGGAGGATTATACGGTCGCGCCCGAGTGGATCCCTTCCTCCTCCGGCATGGCTTTCAGCCTTCATGAGATGACGAGGAACATGGAAAAAGTCAGTATAAAATTATCGTTTACCATCGGTAATTACATATACCAACAAACTACGATGGACCATTTTTGTCGCTAATTGACAATCTTCACTAATGATAACCGACGTATTTGTATTTTGTTGCCTAAATTTAGTGACAAAAAGAATATAGACAGTTTGCGACCGAAATACTCATAGGTAATACCAATGGATTAATATCTTCAATATGTTCCCGTCGCTAAATTTGTTAAACATTGATTTATTTTTTTTGTCACTATATACCGACATAATATGTTTCGATCATTATTTTGACCTGGAATCTTGGTTCTCCACAGATGCTTCGGACGGCAACGAGTACGATTCGGGCACGAACGACACGATCCGGTTCGCCCTCTCCATAGACCGTAGCGACATCAGATTCCGATCATGCCGCGAGTTCGAACCCGAGTGGTTCGACATCATCCTTCACCAGTACCAAAGACCGATCTTTCCAGTAGGCGTTCTTCCCTCCGTAGACGAAGACGACGACGACACCAACACCGACAAAGAGTGGCTAAGCTTCAAAGAATGGCTAGACCTGCAAAAGGAGAACTCATTACTGTACGTTGCACTCGGAACTGAAGTAGTACTAACAAAGCAAGAAGCATCCATCAACACACTAAAAGGGTGTAGTCGGTTTGGCCCTGAACCTACGTGCCTATGATTTTCGTTTCTCAGGAAATTCGTGCAGCGAAAAATATTCTATTAAACAAAGGTAAGTATTCAATAGATGCGTTTATCCTTCATCCTTTCTAAAGTTTCCGTGGAAAGATTCCTCTATCAGCGCAGTCAACTCCATCCCGGAGCCCAAGTAAATAACCCATCCAATAGTATTTAACATTCAAAAATCTGCTAAATAAAATGCGACTACGGCCCTTGGGCTAGAGGAAAGTGGACTACCATTCTTTTGGGTATTGAATAGAAGCTTCAAGAACCTTCCGGAAGGATTCCGGGAAAGAGTTGGAGAAAGTGGGATGATCTACTCAAAGTGGGCACCACAGATCAAGATTTTAAGTCATCCATCGGTAGGAGGATTTTTGACGCACTGTGGGTGGAACTCGGCCACTGAGGCGTTAGGGTTCGGAGGGGTGTTGATCTTGTTTCCGGTTATGAACGATCAAGGGCTCAATGCTAGGCTTCTGAAGGAGACGAATATCGGAATAGAGATAGCAAGGGATGAGAAAGATGGCTCTTTTACGAGTGGGGCGGCGGCGGATACAATTAGGCTTGCATTGGTAGGGGAAGAAGGGAGATATTTGAGAGAAAATGCAAGAAGAATGACGGATCTGTATATTGACACTCTAGTCCATCACATGATGCAAACAAAGGGAGCTAAGCCATCACCATCATCATCATGAATTTCAGAATCATTTCAATTCCAAACAAAACCAATCAAAACAAGTGAAATCATGTATGCCATTTTCATTACAATAATAAAACAGAAGTATTAAGAGTTTGCCCTATACTAATGATTGAGCGTGCTTAGCAAACAAAATAACCATTCTGTAGTGTATTTAAACACAATCCGAAAAATATGGGCAGTAAATGCGGAATAAATTAAGCAAATTAACACCGAAAATTTTAAAAACCACGGACTCTTGTCCAGAAAATCTCCATTATGTAATTCCAATTACACAGTTTTTCTCCCTATCACGAGTAGGGGAATCACCAAACAATAGCAACAAGCAAACAATAACAATCCTCTAAGAATTTCGAATTCTTAGGAACAAAATAAGGAGGGGAAGTAAACTTTCCTGTGGAAGTTCCGGAGAAGATTTACAAGAATCTAATCGAATCAAATCGAAGAGCTCGCTTCCACGAATCCGCCTCTGAAATTTCAGACCAATCGGAGAAGAAATGGATGACAAAATCACAAACCCTTCTCTCCCTTTTCTCCCCTCTGTTTTTCGTCTGCTCTGTCTCGTTTGCTGGCTTCTGTCTCAGAAATTGTCGTTTGACTTGAAATTGCTTACTGACTCATTTAACTCAAATCTCTTAAGTTGCTCTCTGACAGAAAACACGTCTTCTGCCTTCTCATGAAGTCAACATAACAACTTATCAAATGGGTTAAGTCATTTATTTAATTGGTGGGCTAATAATAACAATACTAATGGGCCAATTAATTCGGGACCAATCCCAACAATCTCCCCCTCCCGAAATAATTAGAGAGAGATATCATACCTCAAGTGATTACTTGGAATCCATGCCGGACAATCCGACACATTTCTGGTGCTTCTCCTTTGTCACCACTTTAGTCAACATATCTGCCGTATTGTCATCGGTGTTGACTTTCTCCAGCTGCATCAAATGTTTCTCCAACACCGATCTAATCCAATGGTATCTCACATCAATGTGCTTCGTCCGAGAATGATACATTGAATTCTTGCTCAAGTCTATAGCACTTTGACTATCACAATAGACGACATATTTTTCTTGCTTAAGCCCCAGCTCTTGCAAGAATCTCTTTATCCACAACAACTCTTTTCCAGCTTCATTAGCTGCAATATACTCGGCCTCTGTGGTAGATAAAGCAACACATTTCTGCAGTTTGGACTGTCATGAAACAGCTCCCCCTGCAAAAGTAAACAAGTAACCAGAAGTGGATTTTCTTCCATCAAGGTCACCTCCCATGTCGGAATCTATATACCCTTCAAGAGTTGGCTTCCTACCACCAAAGCTTAAACATAACTTTGAAGTTCCTCTCAAATATCTAAATATCCACTTCACAGCTTCCCAATGATCTTTTCCTGGGTTGGAAAGAAATCTGTTCACCAAACTCACTGCATGAGCTATGTCAGGTCTTGTTGACACCATTGCATACATCAAAGAACCTACTGTTGAGGAATAAGGAACTGCTGACATCTTTTCTCGTTCTGCTTCAGTTATGGGGCATGAGTTTTTACTCAACTTGTGGTGATTAGCAAGTGACGTGCTAACAGATTTACAGTTTTTCATGTCAAACCTTTCAAGCACTCTTTCAATATACTTCTCCTGTGACAACCACAATTTCTTAGCTTTCTTGTCACGAATAATCTCCATCCCCAAGATCTTCTTGGCTGGACCTAAATCCTTCATGTCAAAGGCTTTTGACAACTCTTTCTTCAACTTGCCAATCATATCAATATCCTGTCCCACAATGAGCATATCGTCAACATATAACAACAAGATAATGAAATCACCTCCAGGAAAATGTTTCACATAAACACAGTGATCTGAACTGGTTCTTGTATAACTCTGTCTGGTCATAAAAGCATCAAACTTCATATACCATTGTCTTGAAGCTTGCTTCAGGCCGTATAAACTCTTCTTCAGTTTGCAAACCAGATTCTCTTTCCCTTTGACTTCAAACCCTTTAGGCTGATTCATGTAGTGTTGGATATGAGTCAGTAGATTGATACTCAGCTGTTCTAGGGTTAAAAGAAATTGGGGGAAATCATAGTAGTACTATGGAATTGAAGATCCCAAAACCGAGCTGATATCAGTAGATTAGTGTGTCGATAGGATTAGCTGATGTATAGGTTAGACGTAATGTAATGCTTATTATTTTTGTCTAAGTCCTGTACGGGGTAGTTGTTGAACTGATCTTCAGCTGAAGATACTTTTCAGAACCCCACGTCATCAGTGTAATCGCTTGCATTCTTCGTCGCCAGCTGATATCAAACTCGGTTGAAGATCCCACATCACCGACCGGACCTCGCAGAAGCATTCTCTACAAGCCGATGGTCATCGGTAGAAGAACCAGGTGCAAGCAGTATACCTTCGCGATCGACCAACCGACTATCGAAGCTCACTTTATCGGTCGGACGACTCGACCGAAGAAGACAGACTTTCGAGTACTATATCCGACGTAAAGCGACCCAAAGACTTAAAGTCCCTTCAAATGTTCGGCGAGAAGACATACGAGGTAGTTTGAACGGTCAACTCGACACTCACCAACTACAAACCTCGACCAATGAGAAGCCGACAACGCTTACCTACTCTACACAAGCAAAGCCGCTCTCATGAACAGCCGCATTAATCGCCCCGCCGCAACAAAGTTGAATAGTGGCCGTTTTCTTTGGACGCTTGTGACACGTGGCATCGTCGTCTCCAACGGACATATGTCACAACTCACAACTATAAATAGAGAAGGATTTGAAGATTTCAAAAAGAGGAATATACGCGAAATCAAGGGATATCATTCAAGCTCACAACGCTCTAGAACCTTCAAGCTTATCCGAGAGACGAACTAGTTTTCATAGAACACTTCTTGTAGTTCATCTCTCTAGAGCACTTTGATCCCTATCTTCTCTAGACTAAGCTCATTGCTAGATTCATAGCTTAGATCCGAAGGAGTTCACATTTAGTGAATTGTTCTTGTTGTAAGAACTCCTTCTCAGTTGGAGAATATTCCCTCCCTTCTAAACTTAGGTTTGGATTGTAAAGTCGCTAAGGACTATAACTTAGAGGGAACCGTCCGAATGCACGATATCCCCGCTCGAGGCTTGCTCGGAATAATCAACAAGTTCTCCTGCCTTGTTCGGGACCGTGGACGTAGGATCTTGCGTATCCGAACCACGTTAAATCGCTTGTGTTCATTTCTTGTTTTATTGCATTGCATTCAACCGACTTGAAAATCATAAGTTTGCATAAAACGTATTTTATAAAGTGCACAAACCAAAAGATTTAACTTGCAAAAACGCGTTTTCAAAAGAGACGACTCCGGGCCTAACACTTATCCGCACTACGCCTCCGACCGGAGTTTCGTAATACCGACATCGATCGGCAGAAGAGCTCGAAGCCGACTCACTTTGACCCCAGTGATCGAAGGCTTATTTGGCACTCGTTCATCGATTTGCAAACATCGCCTTCACTGACCTTCACCGAGAAAAAGAAACCGAGCTCGAGTGTATTCACCCCCCCCCCTCTACACACGACTTTTCGTCTCCGGACCAACAATTGGTATCGGAGCATTCGGTGTTCAACCGATCGCCGGTTCGAAATACCGGTCCTCTCGAACCGATCCCGAAAACTGTTTTCACCGCATAAGCATCTTCTCGGCATCCTTATACTCTTACTCTTACAATGTCTCGATATGTCGGGTATTAGGATGGTGCCGATGTTCTCAATAGAGAACTACACGGTATGGCGCGTACGTATGGAGGCACACCTAACGTCACTCCACGACAAGCATGTCGGATGTCCTAGAGTCGGGACCGATCATTCCCATGATCGACGGCGTAGCGTGGGAGCACAAACCGGTGCTAAGGTTCCCAAAGACAAATCGCCTTCACGCCCGAAGAAAAGAAGTTGCACAACCTTGACCGAGTTGCACGTAATGCCATACCGACTACGCTCGGTGACTCACATCTCGGAAGGGTACAAGATTGCAAAACGGCGAAAGAGCTATGGGACGCCTTGGCCCGTACTCGAGCCATGGAACCCCTCGGATCAAAGAGAACAAGCTCGAGCTAGAGCTTCGGAAGTTCGACGCCTTTGCAATGGAGCCTCATCGAAACCATTGACGAGCCGAGTGTCGATTCACCAATCAAGTCAATGTTATCAATGGGTTGGGGAGGTCGTTCACCAACAAGGAGATGAACACCAAGATCTTGAGAGCGTTGCCCCGACGAAGTGGCTTCCATTTGCTACTTATTTACGTCGCTCCGATCTAAATGCTCTAACTCCCGATGTTATATTTTCGGAATTAAAATTGGAGGAGTTCGAGCATAGCCTACCCCAAAAGTGCTTAAGCGCTCCAGTGACACACGGTTCGACCACGCCTTCAAGGCAACGATCAAGCAATACCGGAGCCAAGCCTATTTCCTCAAGCAAAGCCGTGGCCACATCGCAGCAAAGTCTTACGAGACTTCGAGCCCCGATCGCCTAGCACCGATGGCTCTCAAATATCGGAGGGAAAATGAGAGAGTCGAAAGCCGAGGAAATACAACCGAGATTCTTCCTCGGGTAAGAAAGACTATCATAAGAAAGAAGAATCTAATCCTTCTACCGAATGCGGGAAATCGGAGTCTGTCGCCCGATCCATCTAAAGACTCACTGGTAAGAGCAACAAAACATCTACCGCTACAACCGCAAGAAGGAGGGACACTATCGCACGACTGTCCCGAACTCTCGACCGCTCAAAGAGCGAACGGCGAGCCGAGGAGAAAGAAATTCGCCGAGAGACGGTAGGCCTATATAGCCGAGAGAGATATCCGACAACTCAATTGAGGAGGATACATTAATGTATTCTTCGAAGATGAAGCCGCGTTCGTCGCAGTTGAGGTCGCGAGAGACGGTTCTCGATGAGTCGGCCGAATACCGTCGATGGCCGGAGAAGAGGCCGAGGTAAATTCTAAACGCATTTTTACCTCTTCTTCACACAAAGCACACAAGACACGTGCTCGGTCACGAGATGATCCTCTAGATGTGGTACAAGCCTACGATGATCGCTAGAGGAACAGATTCGGTGAGAGCAGAGTTCAAAGCAGAACCATCCGAGAACTTGAACAGGTAAAGGCCGAGAATCGAGACTTTCTTCGATTGTCGGGTCTCTACCGAGTCAGTGGATCTAGTTGCGAGACTCAAGGAAGAGATTGAATCTCTCATGACTAAGTCTCGGCTTCAAGAGACTCGGATCTCGGCCCGACCAAGGACAATTCTGAGAAAGAGACTGAAATAGCCAAGCTCAGTCAGAAGCTCACAGACGTGCATAATAACTATGACTTACTCAGAAGGAGTGACGAAGTCTGGAGAGGATTGATGACTGAACAATACCTGGGAGCTAAGGAGAAGCTTGAAAGCATGCTTAGAGCTCAACGGTCAACTTCTGTGAAAGAAGGTCTAGGCTATACCCACGAAGCTTCTACCTCCAAAAGCTCAGCAACCCCGGGCGATAGGTTCGTCGGAGGAAAGGTGCAAGCCGCCGACACCACACCTCGGGCGAAAAACAAACGAGAAAATAATTACACCTCGGCCGAGTAGCAACAAGCGATGACCAAAGGTTCCCGGCCCGGGACACCGCGATCAAATTCGGGGGGAATCAAGAAGGTCGGATGGGCGTAACGCACAAGGAGCCACCTGTATGAGCACCCGCGCACAAGACGGCTCGTACTACTATGAGCCCAGGGGTCGGGAGAAGCGCTAAGACTCGGAAGAAGAGAGCTCCTGAACCCAAAATTATCAGCAGAAAGTCGGTATCTCCAAGTCCTGTGGAGAAGAAAGCCGATAAGGTTCGAAGAAGAAGTCTGGAACTTCTAAGGTCCCGAGACAGATCCGGGTTCCGAAATCACCCACTAACCCGTAAGGACCCAATCGAACCAAAGGGTACCTAAAAATGCCTCTGTTTTGCGAGTGCATAAGGACCCGTGGATAGTGGACAGCGGCCGCTCGAGACACATGACCTACCGGAAGAGTCTGGCGACCAACTACGTACAAGAAGATGGTCCCGCATTGAATTCGGTGACAATTCCAAAGGCTACACAAGGGGATACGGAACGCCGAACATTGGGACCGCCACGGTTCAAGAGTAACATATGTTGAAGGACTTCAACATAATCTCCTTTCGGTTAGTCAATTCTCGTGATAATCTTAATAGAGTTATCTTTGACGCCGGTTTTCGTGATATTGTTGATAAATCTACGGGGAAAATAGTGTTATCGGTGTTCGCGGAGGAAGAATATATACGTTGCAAACCGGAAAACCGCAGTAACCCGAGGCTTGCTTACTCGCACGTACTAAATCTAGTGACAAGGCGGGATGGGCCGTGGCACAAGAGACTCGACCACCCGAACTTCAAGACCATGAACAAGCTTGTCAAGAACTCTAAAGTCGAGGACCGCCCAACGAATCGTTTATCAAAGACGAGAAATTGTGAAGCGTGCACGAAGGGAAAGCAAACAAAGAGTAGCAATCCACCTATTCCGTCACCTTCCACCGATGGAATCCTTCACCGGACTTCACATGGACTTATTCGGGCCGTCTCTCCAGTGACTATAAGAGGCAAGAAGTATGCCCTCGTCGTCATAGACGACTTCTCGAGATATACTTGGGTCATCTTCATCGCCAACAAATCGATGTTCGGACCGAGTTACCTAATCTACTGAAGAAACTCGGTGTGGAAAAGAACATCAAGATTAAGAAGATACGCTCGTACGGAGGAACAGAGTTTCTAAACTCGGTAGTTAAGACATACTTTGCGATAAAGAGGGAATTCAAGCACGGAGACATCAGTGCGCGCACCCCTCGGCCAGAACGGACTTGCCGAACGTAAGAACGGAACTCTCAAAGAAGCAAGCAAGAACGCTCCTCGCAGATTCTGGACTACCCTCAAAGTTTTGGGCCGATGCTACCGACACCGCCTCGTTACACTCGGGAATCGATCACTACCGACACAAAGAACACATGAAGACGCCATACGAACCGTGGAAAGGGAGAATTCCTTCTATTTCTCATTTTCATGTTTTCTACTGTCCTTGCTTTATCCACAACAATGGGAAAGATCGGTTGAAGGTCTTTGATAGCAAATCGATCAAGGAGTATTCTTAGGATACTCCCGAGTCGAGAAAGCCTTCGAGTTTTTAACTATCGAACTCTTTGCGTGGAGGAAAGCCCTCATGTTGTTTTTGATGAATTTGTTACCGAGAACGAGGAAAGATACAAAGTCAAGTATCGAGGATGTCGGCAGCAAGCTACGGGATCTCGAACTAAATGACAAAGCTGAAAAGATCCAAAGCATTGTTGGGATGATGAGTCGGAAGATGAAGAAATTCGGACTCGACCAACAAGCAATGTAGCTAACCTAGTTGATTCTATCGAACGGAATCAACAACAGGTAACTTCGGTCGATGAGGAAGCCCCCGTGGTAACCGAGACCTCTACCGAGAATATAAACTCGGGGGGGAACCATTAATGTTCCCGAGCTGAATGCCCCGAACCACGGAAACTCGGTAGATCCTAACCTTCTTACTCGAATTACTACGAGCCACAAAACAGAGTACTCTCGAAATGCCTAATACACCTACCGATCGTGCGAAGTGGTATCGAAGAAGAAGCCCGACTCGGGCGTTCGTGGCTCGATGCTCATTCTTCGGATCTTATCATTGGAGATCCATCAGCAACTATAAGGACGAGATCAAGATTAATTCAAGGAGAAAGCTCACTTTACTCTTGTTTTCGTCTACGTAAGAACCTCGATCGATAGAGGACGCACTTAAAGATGCTTGACCGGGTCATTGCTATGCAAGAAGAGCTGAACCGGTTCGTCGAAATGAAGTTTGGGAGCTTGTCGACGCACCTGAGACATCAGCACGTGATTGGAACTAAGTGGGTCTTCAAGAACAAGCGAGATGAAAACAACGTCATTGTCGGAAATAAAGCTCGACTAGTTGCTAAAGGATACAAGCCAAGCGGAGGGAATTGACTTTGATGAAACATTTGCTCCGGTCGCCGATTGGAAGCCATTCGTCTTTTCCTAGCTTATGCAACACATCGGAGATTTAAGGTATATCGGATGGATGTGAAGTCGGCTTTTTCGAACGGCGTCGAAGGAAGAAGTCTACGTGGAACAACCGCCCGGCTTTCAGCGAGGGACATCGAGTGTACGAGACTTAGGAAAGCTCAGTATGGGTTAAAACAAGCACCCGGGGCTTGGTATGATACCCTATCGGACTTTCTACTTGAGAAAGGTTTTCAAAGGGGACGAGTAGATCGCACCCTATTCAAAGCATAAAGTCGGAAGATGACATTCTATTGGTGCAAATCTACGTGGACGACATCATTTTCGATTTGTAGAAATGAAGTTATATGTCGCCAGTTCGAGAAGATGATGAAGGAGAAATTCGAGATGTCCATGATGGGAGAGATGAATTATTTCCTTGGATTTCAAGTAAAACAATCGGCGAAGGAATCTTCATCAATCAAGCCAAATACACTCGAGATCTTCTCAAAAGATTCGGTGTGATTCCAAAGAAACCGGACCAAGATCCCCATGAACACGAACTTTAAAATCGATCTAGACAAAGAGGGAGCTTCGTTAACTCTACCGATTATAGAGCTATTATTGGTTCTTTACTTTATTTAACAAAGCTAGCCGACCGACATAACTTATCGCCGTAGGTGTATGCGCAAGATTTCGAGCGAATCCCAAGCGAAGTCATCTAGACTCGGCGAAGAAGATTCTGCGATATCTAAGAGGAACACCCGATCTTTGGGTTATGGTATCCTCGCCGATGATAATCTAATACCGACAGAGTTATTCGATGCCGATTATGCGGGATGCGGGATAGATCGAAAATCAACTTCCCGAACATGAAGTTGCTCGTGCCCCGCATCCTTTGGCTTCGACAACAATTGAGAGATTATGGTATAACTCGGGATGAAGTGCCCATCTACCGTGACTCCACCAAAGGCAATAGCTATAACTCGTAACCCGGTTCTACATACCGATGCAAGCACGTGGACATTCGACACCACTTCATCGGAGACCATGTCGAAAAGAAGGACATCGGGATGGAGAAAATCCATACCGACAAGCAAAGAGGCGCATATACCGACCAAACCACTAGCCGAGAACAAAGTTCGAGAGAACTATCGGTTGAGCTAGGTCGCTCGATCCTACCGAGACAAGTCGGTAGAAGCCGACTACCGATAATAATATACTTAACAACAATGTGTATCGGTATGGAATCGGCATGACAGTCGAGAAAACTTAGTACGATGACTCGGTTGGGAGATGCACACCTGTACACAAGGGAGAACATGGTCATCAGCACAACCATCCTCCCGATAAATGATGGTAACCACTGATAAGTTCAGGTCAAGAGGTTTGCGTAGTATCGTTACTTAATTTGTTCAGAAGCATGCAGCATTTAATGCATCAGTCGCTTGCATTCAGTTGCCTAGGAGCATTTATTCCTTACCATTTATTATGTTTAAGGTTTGAGGAAAGGTCAGCAGGACTCCTCGCCCGAGTAATTAATGCTCTCGTCGCGCATTTAATGCATGTCTTCTCCATTAGCTTTATTACGTATATCTATATTTTTGGCGGCTATTGTAATCATTCTTTTATAACATTTAATCTTAGCCGCCCCTTGATTTTGAAAGATTAAATTTGAACCGTACGATTCAAACTAAAGATCAAACTCAATATACAAAATCTTTCATCTTCTATCAACTCCTCACTTTTCGCCATTCTCATATCTTAGAGCTTTTTTAGCGATTCGGTTTCCTTCCTTACATCCTCATTCAAACCGCATTGCTATCTCTTTTCAAGCTCTATTTCACGGTAATGTATCGGATGTCCGCTAGCAACTACTAACTTACTCTATTTTCAAGTGCTAATATGTTGTTTTGCGATTTCAATGGCGAACGTTCAAACTCCCGCACAACATTGAGGAGATTGTAGCCTCCGAGGATTCTGTTTGAACCTACCTTGGCCTTCCGCCAAGTGGAGATCTCTTTCCTTGAACCCGTGTTTGACGCTTTGGAGCGTACGGGGTTGGAGATGCTCGGTTTCGAAGCACCCCCGTGCTTTTCTCCCTCGGCAATGTCGCCGAAGTTTATTTCAACCGGAAATCTCTAGCGTCGGGAGGAGAGGAATCGTCCTTCTCTTATCGAAGGAAGTCGATCAAGATGAGTGGGAGTCACTGTTCTTACCTTCGATATTCAAGATGCTCTAGCTCTCTCTTTCGATCTTCCCAACTCCGGCATTTCTCCGATTGGATACAAGGAGAAGGAGATCAATGCATATGTGCGTAAATTCCGTGGACGCAAGGATGTGGCGTTTAAAACAGCTTTACCGAGGAATATGTTGCTACCTCGCATGCAGGTCTAGCTTACGTGGTATCGCACATTCCGACAAGTTCGACTGGATCATATGATCAACTGTCCAAACCTAGGATTCGCTGATGATGGCAATAGACGATGGGGTTGAAGTGAACCGGGCCGAGTATTATACTACTCGGATGAAGGCACGTGCTCGGAAGTTCACCACATTACCCACTCGGCGAGAGAAGGATAGCCGGTGTGGGTAAACTTCTATTCGGAACAAAGATGTTCGTTTCGATAGAAAGCATAGTTCGGAGGAACTCGGCTTTTGAGCACTCGGCCTTTGAGGACTCCAAGTACTTTGACAAGAAGTCTATCAAATTTATGACAAAGGCCGGAGCGTAAAAGTCAATTGGCAAGGGGCCACCTGAACCGAAGAGAGCGGCATCTCGCTCCGCCCCCAACCGTCCAAGTACCAAAGAAGAGGAGGTTGGCTAAGAATCGACCTCGCTGAGGTCACAGTGGCTCGCCCACTTACCATTATTGAGCCGGCTCCTCCTACTCAAGAGGAGCAACTACTCGATTCGATATCGGAATCGAGGGAGCGACGATCAAGGACAAAGTCCAAGTGATCGGCTACGAGGGAACAGAGTCCGACAAGAGGGAACCGTCACCCGAACCTACTCGCTGAGTGGACAACAACCGACACCACTCGATTGCGTGCTTGCAACCGAGATTCAGCTAGAGATACCGTAAATTGCCGAGCACGCAGATCCGGTTGAAATAGCAAGAAGGACAAGAGCTCGGATGCTCTTAAGGTTTCGCACTAGGACATTCTTATTGACTTTGCCAAATCCCAGCGAGTCACCAGATGAGCTACTGACAGAGGAGCAAGAGCTCCAAGCCAAGATTGGATTCGGAGAGCCAGCTGATGTGGCATCTTTCGACGATTTGAGGGCCGCAATGCTCTATTTACCGAGCTTGAGAGCTCCGATCGAAACTAGCCTCCGCCCCCATCTCCACCTTCCGATAAAGGCGATAATGATGATCAAGATGAGGAGATGGATGGAAAACCCAAGGAAGCGCACCAGGGGAAAATCTGCAGAGGGACAAACTCCCCAAGAGAAGAGCCCAACACCACCCATAGTCACATACGGTGAGGCTACAACCGCTCCGGGAGTACGTAGGGAGCAGCTTGATCTCGTTCTCCCGAGCAGAGGCTCGGAACCGGCTCTTATCGGATACAACCCATCGGTTCCGTGTCCTCACGTTCGTCAACAAGGGCTATCAAACGCCAAGGTGAGAAAAATCGACTCCTAGCCAAAGATGTTCATTTTAAATGGGAGAAGTACACCAAGGCTCGGAACGAAGCTCTAAGTAAGTTGGCCGCCGACATCTCCACCCCTAAAGAGGCTTCTCGACCGGATTTCAAGGAGATAGTTGAGCGGGGCTCTAAGTGCTCAAAAGGCCGATTTAACAAAGACAAAGTCGGCAGCTTCTTGCCACTCAAGCATAAAACTTTCTCGAGAAACGTGACTCAAGCGATGAAAACAATTCAAGGCTTCATTGATGAGAGAAACAAGATAGCAACCACCTCTCTTCAAACGGCCATCAAGCAACAAGTGCGAGGCCTTAAAAGCCATTCGGAAAGAAATGACATAATCAAATGATCAAGCTCTCGCTGAAACTCCGTCGAGAGTCGACCGCTCGATTGAAGAAATCTAGAGCCGATCGGGAGAAAGACTGGGAAAACTATCGTAACTTGGTCGCTGATTTTGATGACACGCTTACCCGGATCAAAGATTCTCGTGCACAACTGGAGCGGGGACGTACAAGCTATCCGCACCTCCCCGGCGAATATTGCCGATGCCAAAAAGGGGGAAGATATTGTGAAAGATGAACCCGATACGGATACACCGACGTCCGGATCCTTGAGGGACAGGCTCGGGAGGCGAGACCCTCCTCGGCAGCAGAGCCCTCACCGCAGAGATTCGTGGGGAACAGGCTCCGGAGGCGGGACCAACTAATCGTAAAGGTACATCTATCGAGGTCCTTCTCCTTGATTTCCCACTACAAGCCACCCCCCATCTCCTCTTCACTTTGTGCACATAGACGAAATCGCTCAATTCCTTGAAGAGCCACCAAGAAGAAGAGTCTCAAAAGCCGCCGCAGAGGTCGGGGAAGGAAATCGCTATCGAATCCACTACTCCTTCCTCCCCCGATCAAGAAGTTTAAATCAAAAGCGGAGCAAGAGGCATTCGACCTCGGAATAGCCCAAGAGCCGCAAGACAAGTTTGGACCGGGAGCGTCGGCTAGAGGAGGCAACAAGCGGCAAAAAAAGCCTAAGGGCAAAGCCGCGTCGGGGCAAAGGAAAGAGAAAGGTCATTAATACGGTCGAAGAGCAAAAGAAGAAAGCCCAAGAAGAATTTGCTAAGTGCTCTTCCGATCGAAATCAAAGCTACCGCTCGTAGTATTCCCATATCTACTCTTACACCCGAGCGGATAGCGTAAGATCAAACGACACGGGAGGCGACGCCGCAAGGACCGAGTCTCGGACGAGGAGACACTAGAGAGCGGCCGCTCTCCGTGAGAAGAAAAGGATGGCCGACCCGGCAAGAATGAAAAGCCTATCTCGATAAACCAACGGCCGATCCAAGAAGGCGGATCCCGAGAGGATCTAAGTTCATCGAGGCCCCCACATCAAGCAACAACCGATTCAAAGCATGTGGATAAGTGGGTGCCGGCTGATATGAATGAACATTGGGAGAGATTGAAAGAAACTTTTATCAAAGGCTACTACGTATGGCGCATTTACCCACTTGATCGCCCGACCGATCAGCTCTTTGAGGAGTTGATTACGAGATTTAATGTTGAATTCTCGTGAACGGCTGAAGCAAGTCATGGAATCACGAATGTAACCTTCCGTGCCCCTGACTTTCCGACGTATTCCACCGCCGAGACTTGCTAGTGGACTCGCCGAGCACTAAGGACATAGAAAGAGAAGTGGAGGAAGCCGCCTACGCCCGAGCCTGCTCCCGTAAAGGCCGATGATAACTTGGAGATCCGGGAGATTCGAGCTAGAGTGTATAAATACTATTACCCGGATCCTCCCGAGGAAAAATCCACCGACTTCAAGAAGAAAACGCAGAAGTTCAAGAAGCAAAGAAGCAGTGATTTTTCTCTCATCTTTTGTAATAGCATAGGAACTCGTAATTCTTGATATATATATCGGTTCCTCGCTTGCTAGACAATTACTCATTGTCTTTCGGCTTTTTACTTTGTGTTTACACTACCGATCACCAAGTGATCGACACACACTCACATCGGTTTCTCGATCTTGCCTTTCTCTCACCCGCTGGAGTTCATTTACTATTATCGGTTTTTCCTCGGATGCTTTAAGGGGGAAATTGTTGTCGATAGGACAAGTATCTTTAATAGATATTAGAGTATAGAGGTTTTGGCATCATCAATTAGGGGGAAATTGTTGGATATGAGTCGGTAGATTGATACTCACTGTTTCTAGGGTTAAAAGAAATTGGGGGAAATCATAGTAGTACTATGGAATTGAAGATCCCAAAACCGAGCCGATATCGGTAGATTAGTGTGTCGATAGGATTAGGCCGATGTATAGGTTAGACGTAATGTAATGCTTATTATTTTTGTCTAAGTCCTCGTACGGGGTAGTTGTTGAACCGATCTTCGACGAAGATACTTTTCGTAACCCCACGTCATCGGTGTAATCGCTTGCATTCTTCGTCGCCACCGATATCAAACTCGGTTGAAGATCCCACATCACCGACCGGACCTCGCAGAAGCATTCTCTACAAGCCGATGGTCATCGGTAGAAGAACCAGGTGCAAGCAGTATACCTTCGCAGATCGACCAACCGACTATCGAAGCTCACTTTATCGGTCGACGACTCGACCGAAGAAGACAGACTTTCGAGTACTATATCCGACGTAAAAGCGACCCAAAGACTTAAAGTCCCTTCAAATGTTCAGCGAGAAGACATACGAGGTAGTTTGAACGGTCAACTCGACACTCACCAACTACAAACCTCGACCAATGAGAAGCCGACAACGCTTACCTACTCTACACAAGTAAAGTCTGCTCTCATGAACAGTGCATTAATCGCCCCGTCGCAACAAAGTTGAATAGTGGCCGTTTTCTTTGGACGCTTGTGACACGTGGCATCGTCGTCTCCAACGGACATATGTCACAACTCACAACTATAAATAGAGAAGGATTTGAAGATTTCAAAAAGAGGAATATACGCGAAATCAAGGGATATCATTCAAGCTCACAACGCTCTAGAACCTTCAAGCTTATCCGGGAGACGAACTAGTTTTCATAGAACACTTCTTGTAGTTCATCTCTCTAGAGCACTTTGATCCCTATCTTCTCTAGACTAAGCTCATTGCTAGATTCATAGCTTAGATCCGAAGGAGTTCACATTTAGTGAATTGTTCTTGTTGTAAGAACTCCTTCTCGCTTGGAGAATATTCCCTCCCTTCTAAACTTAGGTTTGGATTGTAAAGTCGCTAAGGACTATAACTTAGAGGGAACCGTCCCAACGACAGTATCCCCGCCGAGGCTTGCTCGAGAATAATCAACAAGTTCTCCCGCCTTGTTCGGGACCGTGGACGTAGGATCTTGCGTATCCGAACCACGTTAAATCGCTTGTGTTCATTTTCTTGTTTTATTGCATTGCATTCAACCGACTTGAAAATCATAAGTTTGCATAAAACGTATTTTATAAAGTGCACGACCAAAAGATTTAACTTGCAAAAACGCGTTTTCAAAAGAGACGACTCGGGCCTAACACTTATCCGCACTACGTCTCCGACCGAGTTTCGTAATACCGACATCGGTCCGCAGAAGAGCTCGAAGCCGACTCACTTTGACCCCGGTGATCGAAGGCTTATTTGGCACTCGTTCATCGATTCTGCAAACATCGCCTTCACTGACCTTCACTGAGAAAAAGAAACTGAGCTCAGGTGTATTCACCCCCCCCCCCCTCTACACCTGACTTTTCGTCTCCGGACCAACATGTAGATTTCATCATCTAAGTCCCCGTGCAGGAATGCAGTTCGAACATCAAGTTGTTCGATCTCTAGATTCATACTAGCTGCTAAACCCAGAACAATTCTGATAGAGCTCATTTTTACCACAGGTGAAAAGATCTCTTCAAAGTCAATTTCTTTCTTCTGTTTGAACCCTTTTGCTACTAGGCGTGCTTTGTACATGACTATCTTGTCACCATCTTTCTTCAGCTTAAAGACCCATTTGTTATGTAGTACTCTCTTGCCTTTTGGCAACTCAACCAATTCATAAGTACCATTCTTTTCCAAACAGTCCATCTCATCCTGCATGGCATCAATTCAGCTATCTTTGTCTTTGAGAGTTTGCACCTCTTCAAAGCTTTCAGGCTCCCCCTCATCACTAATCAACACATAAGTGGAACTAGGGTACCTTGTTGATGGTCTGCTCTCTCTGTTGGATCTTCTAGGTGGTAGTTCATCTTTATTTCCTTCTTGATCATCTAGTAGTGGTTCTTCTTGTTCATCTTCACCCTGTTCTTGATCATTCACAATTGGCTCACCATTTTCAGCTTGTTCATCATTAATATCTGTCTCTTCTCTACTATCATCTGCACTGGTAGTAGGAACTTGTTGCGGTGCCAAATCAGCAATGCCTCTGGGCATCTCCGTATCCTTCTCTTTATTTTCCAATTCTTCCATGGTCTCATGCTCATGGAATACTACATCTCTGCTACGAACAAGTGTCTTCTTCTTTGGATCCCAAAGTCTGTATCCATATTCTTCATCTCCATATCCAACAAAAATACATGGAGTGGCTTTGCTATCCAGTTTGCTCCTCTGCTCCTTCGGTACATGCATGAATGCTTTGCATCCAAACACTTTCAAATGGGAATAAGAGACTTTCTTCCCACTCCAAACTCTTTCTGGAATGTCATAATCCAAAGAAACTGAAGGAGATCGGTTGATCACGTAGCAGGCAGTCAATACAGCTTCTCCCCAAAACGGCTTAGGTAACTTAGCCATTCTCATCATGCTTCTTACCCTCTCCATTATGGTTTTGTTCATTCTTTCAGCTACACCATTATGTTGAGGAGTGTCAGGCTCTGTCCTCTCATGTCTAATCCCATGCCGAGAACAATATTCTCTGAACTCTTTTGAAGTGTACTCACCGCCATTATCACTTCGCAAACACTTCAACAGCTTTCCAGTTTGTCTCTCAACCATGGCGTGGAATGTCTTGAACTTCTCAAATACCTCCCCCTTGCTCTTGAGGAAGTAAACCCAAGTCTTGTGCGAAGCATCATCAATAAAGGTAACAATATACCTATTACCGCCCAAGGAATCCACCTCGAGCGGGCCACAAACATCAGAATGAATCAGTTCCAATAATTGTTCCTTTCGTTTAGAATGTGTACGAAAAGAAACTCTATTTTGTTTACCAAATAAACAATAATCACAAGGATTGAGTGATTTACCTTGCAATGTGGGAATCAATGATTGTTTGGCCAAGAGTTGCAATCCCTTCTCACCAATGTGTCCCAGCTTCCTATGCCACAAATTTGGCGATGAGTCAGCTTCAGTAACATTCAACTGGTCTCGTTTTATCTTGAGCTTTGTCCTGTACAAAGTGCAGCAAAGCTTCCCCTTGCAAACCAACATGGAACCCTTAAGAAGTTTCCATATTCCATCCTTGAACCTATTCTCATACTTTTCTTTGTCAAGGACATTAACTGCAATTAAGTTGTGGCGCAGTTCTGGAATATGTCTCACATTCTTCAGCGTCAGTGTACATCCCAAATCAGTTTCAACAATTACATCACCAATTCCAACGACTGGAGCAACACTCTTGTTTCCCATGTACAACTGGCCAAAATCTCCAGTTCGATAGCTCGTGAAGATCTCTCTCTTCGGACTACAATGATGAGAAGCTCCTGAGTCCACTACCCATTCAACATTCTCATCCTCCACCTGGCAACATATATCCGTAATACTCACTGCAACCTTATCCTCATCTTCTTGGCATCTGTGTGTAACGATGTTGGATGAATTTGCATCATCTGAATTTTTCTGATGTTGTTCATTTTGTTCTTTCTTCAGTAGCCTGCAATTTCTTTTAATGTGATTTGCTCCACCACAATGATAACACTTGATTCTTTCCCTTGACTTGGATCTCTCTTTTGGTTTCCCATGCCATTTGGGTCCTCTACTCTTGCTTCTACCCCTGTCTTTACCTTTCTCTTGATTCTCTGTCATTAAGACTTGAGAAGAACTTGTTCCACTCTGCGTTCTTCTCGTCTCTTCATTGAACATGCTCTCTTTGACAATGTTCAATGATAACTTCCCATTAGGAGTTGTGTTACTAAATGTAATCGCCATGGTCTCCCAGCTATCCGGCAAAGAACTCAAAAGAAATAAAGCTTGTATTTCGTCATCAAATACAATCTCCATAGTAGAAAGCTGATTCACCAAATCTTGAAATATATTCAAGTGTTCCGCTACTGAATTCCCATCCTTGTACTTTAGATTCACCAGTCTTCTAATCACAAAAGCTTTATTTTGTGCATTTTTTCTTTCATAAAGCTCTTGAAGCTTTGTTCACAGCGCACATGCATCTGTCTCCTTTGCAACATGATGGAATACACTTAAGTCAACCCATTGGCGTATTGTACCAATAGTTTTTCTCCCCAGTTTCGTCCAATCCGCATCAGACATCTCTTTAGGTTTAGATTTTAAACCCTCCATTGGATCATACAATTCTTTGCAATAAAGCAAATCTTCCATCATGGGCTTCCATATAGAATAATTCTCAGAAGTTAATTTAATCATAGAACAACTGCTCCCTTCCATATTTTCTGCAACAACCTTGCTCTGATACCAATGTAGTGTATTTAAACACAATCCGAAAATATGGGCAGTAAATGCGGAATAAATTGAGCAAATTAACACCGAGAATTTTACGTGGAAAACCCCTCAAATTAAGGGTAAAAACCACGGGACTCTTGTCCAGAAAATCTCCACTATGTAATTCCAAATACACAGTTTTTCTCCCTATCACAAGTAGGAGAATCACCAAACAATAGCAACAAGCAAACAATAACAATCCTCTAAGAATTTTGAATTCTTAGGAACAAAATAAGGAGGAGAAGTAAACTTTCCTGTGGAAGCTCCGGAGAAGATTTACAAGAATCTAATCGGATCAAATCGAAGAGCTCGCTTCCACGAATCCGCCTCTGAAATTTCAGACCAATCGGAGAAGAAATGGATGACAAAATCACACATTGGAGGAAAAGTGCAAGAGTTGCATATATTTTCTCAGCAGTAATTCACAACTCACAAGCCATCTAACTTCAGTTCTTGCTAGGGCCCTCCTCAGCTTTCTAGTAAAATAGAAAAAAAGTGAAATAAAACATATGATTTTGAGCATAAATAATTACTGAAATTATTCAAGAATGAAGAATACAACCAACAAGTTATTGATCTATGTACATATAACTTCATAGCTAGCAAGTTCATATATGTTGCATACAACTTTATGTTTGTATATATTTTTAGTTCATGTAAACAAAAAAGAACGCATTTTGGAGAAATTCGAATAGAATGCAACAATATCACAAATACAATTAAACCTCGAAAAAAAAAAAAAAACCTTGGGACTCAAAAAAGATACTACTATTTATTTAACGAGGTTATTATTTTATCAAAATATTATTTTAGTGCATTGATCATATCTGAACCGAAAGAAATTATTATTTAAGCGAGATTATTATTCTATTTAATATATTTAACGATATACAAATCATGTTGAGCTATTTTGTTTCATACCAACCAACAAAGATGTTATCAACAAAATTTACAAACTGCAAAGAAATCACCTTATCGAACTTATCCTTCTCAGCTTTCTCTCTCCCCGCCTTCCTCCTCAGCTTCTCCATCCTCTCTCTCTCCATATTCTTCTCTCCCAACGTTCAATAAAACGATTTTTAAGAAATAAAAACACGTTCAATATTTAGAAACATCAAGTCGTTGTAGTATAGTGGTAAGTATTCCCGCCTGTCACGCGGGTGACCCGGGTTCTATCCCCGGCAACGGCAATTGTTTTATTAATTTTTAATTTCTTTTTTTTTCGCAAACGAACGGAAAAAAAAATAAAGAAATTGAAAAATAGCCTGAATGTAAACAGTTTCCTTAGCGCGTTCTTCTTCGCTGAGCACGCGGCCTTTGCTTTCGCCGAAGTAGTGGAGCCCCGAAGCCGGCGACCGCCAGCTGCCTTCCATCCAAACGACAGAGCCTACTTCCTGAAACGACAGATTTCGGCGTCATTATCTACTTCTTTAAGACGGTGATTCATTTATTAAATGTACAAAATGGCGAGCGTGGGGCCCATTGTGGAATTCGCGTCCGGTTCGTAGATAATCGGGTTAAGTTGCAGAAGAATCGAGCGGCTCGCCGTCCGATCGAGCTTAATTTGTGATTTTAGCATAATTTATTTATTAATTTCAAGGGTTGATTCAACTCCCAAATCAAAACACAAATCATAGGATTACTAATTTTAAATTCATAAGATTAATTCCTTAAAGTTGATTCGAAAATTTACAGTTAATTTTGGATCTTCTTGTTGAAGACAACCGTCTTGCATTCTTCTGCAAATCCCAAATCCCGATCTTGAATTCCCAATTTCGCCTGCCCTATCTCGCCGCCGAGCAGCCTTAGGCCGCCGTCGTTTATTCTCGGTCATCGCCGTCGCCGTCGCCGTCCACCAATTCCGAGTCCTTAATGTAAGATTTTTCAGATTTTCGCTTGTTTAATTTCATTACTTTCTTGTTCTGCTGTCTTAAATCTGATCTGTTTCATCAATTGTTTGCCATCTGATTTTGTTTAAGTAGGTAAGTATCATTGATGTCTGATTAGAGCTTGCTAGATTCAAGCTACAGTCTTTATGCCAACATTTCTCATTTTGTACAATGAATTACCACATTATGAAAAACAGAGATTTGGTTTGAATTTGATTTTCGACACTTCATTTTTTTTGCCTATTCTTAGTTAAGTTCTTAGAGAAATTTGCCAGAGGAATGCTACTGAACTCAAGTATTTGCTTCATTTCTAGGATTTGAAATTGAAGTTGTGCTCAGCATCCAGAAGGCGGCCGTTATTCGGCCTCACTAATTCAGCAATGGCAGAAATGAGTTTCAAATGTCTTCTGCATGTTTCAGCAGTTTTTCGCGTAGTTTTGATCTTGTATGGGGAGTGGCAAGATGCTCATATGGAAGTTAGATACACAGATGTTGACTACTTTGTTTTCTCGGATGCTGCTGCACTCATGGCGTCTGGACAATCGCCATACGAAAGATCAACATACCGGTATTCGCCCATGATAGCTTTCCTTCTGATGCCTAATGCATTTCTCCATCGATCTTGGGGAAAGTTTATTTTCTCCGCAGCAGGTATGTTTCTTTTAGTTTTACTAAAGAGAGTTTTTCGTTTCGAAATCGCTTTTGGCTTGAGTGGATTTAAATTTTGATTTAGTTATTAGTAAATGTCGATTTGCTTGAACTTCATGGTAGCTAACTTCTTGAAACGCGGTAGTTGCATAATATTTACTGAGATTATGATATATTTGACTCAGTTATTAGTAATGTGGATTTTAGGTTTGTGGATTTGCTTGAACTTCACAGTAGCTACATTCTTATATCGTGCTTGTTGCATAATATTTACTGAGATTATGATACATTTGCGCAATCTAGACTCTGGATGTCGGGAATATTTTGTTTCCGAAATAGCTTTTCAGTTGTGTGGATTTAAATCTTGATTTCAGTTATTAGTAATGTGGATCTTTGGCTTATGGATTTGCTTGAACTTCACAGTAGCTAAATTCTTAAATCGCGCTTGTTGCATAATATTTACTGAGATTATGATGTATTCGCGCAATATAGACTTCAGATGTCGGGTTAAAGAAAAAACAGAAGATTTTTCTTCATGGGAGTTCTTGTTGAACATCATTTCATTTGCAAGAAGTAAGAAGCAAATCCAGGCTAATTATGTTTGAAGTTATGAGATACTTGAATTGTACCGGATAGTTAGTCATACTCATAAATTCTTGATGATGCAGACGATGAAGTATCGTAACTAAATTGACTTGACAGATCTACTTGTGGGGTTGCTTATCCACAGAATTCTCAAGTTAAGAAGAGTCCCGGAGAAGCTATGCACGTATGCCTCAATGGTATGGCTTTTCAACCCGTTCACCTTCACAATTGGAACACGCGGAAACTGTGAGCCCGTCGTCTGCTCCATGATTCTATGGATTTTGATGTGCCTAATGAACGGTACTACTATTACGCCTTATATGAATTTTCGTGTTAGTTGTGGTTAGAATCTAGTGATTGAATTTCCGTTCTCTATTTTTCGAGTGCAGACCGTATCCTACAAGCTGCGTTCTGGTACGGTCTCGTTGTTCACCTGCGTATATACCCCATAATATACGCGCTTCCCATCATCATACTTCTTGATCCCCTCTACCTCAAAACCGGTAAAAAGCCCGTTTTATTGGAGTGGAGTTCAAGGGCATCAAAGTCATCGAGAAACAACAAAATCGCTGCCTCGCAGTATATTTCTCACTTTCTGAGAAGCCTTATCACTTGGAGAAGAGTGATGTTTGGGGTTATTTCTGGGTCTACTTTCTTGATCTTAACCGGGTGGAGTTTCTATTTATACGGATTGGATTTCTTGAACGAGGCCTTGCTATACCACCTCACACGGACAGACCCGCGCCACAACTTCTCGATCTACTTCTACCACATATACCTCCACTACGAACATGAGTTTTCAACACTAGAGAAACTCATCTCCTTCCTCCCGCAGTTCATAGTCCAGCTGGTTCTGGTTGTCCGCTTCGCCATGGATTTGCCCTTCTGCTTGTTCCTTCAGACAGTGGCCTTTGTAGCATTCAACAAGGTTAGTCACACTGTAATATCTGAATCTTTACTTACGTCTTACCATTCTGCTAAGTTCCTCAGCTATGTATATATAGAACTGTGAAAATTGGTCAGACCCGTAGTTAGGTCCGGGCCGGACTTAGAATTTCGAGGCCCAAACAAGTATACTCTTTTAGCCGATAGGGCACTGAACCACCCACTAGATCAAGAACCTTTCTTATATTTCTATACAAAAAAGACGTTGCATTTATATTTGAAGAAATATGTACTCTCTCCGTCCCACTATTAGCGGCTCATTTCTTTTCAGCACGTTAATGAAGAGATGATAAAGTATAAGAGAGAAGTAGATGATAAAGTAGGAGAGAGAAGATGAGTGAAATAGTGAGAAAATAAATGATAAAGTATGAGAGAGAAAATGATAAAATAGAAGAGAGAGTATTAAAATTTATTAATTTTGGACTGAGCCACTTTTAGTGGGACTTTCAATTAGGAAAGTAAGTCGCTTTTAACGGGACGTAGGGAGTAATTTAGTATGTGGACTAATTTGGCAGGTAAGGAAGGGTGGCCCGTATTTTAGTATGTGCTTTATGGACACGATGGCCCGCAAATAAACCCAGCCTGTAATTTAATATGTGCTTTATGAGCATGATGACCCGCAAAGAAACCTGGCCTGTAATTTAGTATGTGCTTTATGGGTACGTGGCCCGTAAAGAATCCCGGCCCGGAAACGTTGAAAGCCCTAATCTTATGCTCCTCTCTGCATACAGGTCATAACAGCACAGTACTTTGTGTGGTTCTTCTGTTTACTACCTCTAATACTCCCATGGAGCAATATGAAGCTTAAGTGGAGAGGTGTGGCTTGCATCACCGTGTGGATTGGAGCTCAAACGCATTGGCTGATGTGGGGCTACATGCTCGAATTCCGAGGCAAGAATGTTTTCCTTGAACTGTGGATTGCTAGTTTGCTCTTCTTGGCAGCCAATACCTTTGTTATGGTAAGTGTTATTAGGAGCCATATATACAGTCCTCTGTTCAAACCCTTGCAGGCTTATTCAAGCAAATCTGTGAAAGATGATTAGTTTAATTATATCCATCTTTGTTCTTAGGAATTTTGAAGTTCAATTGATGGGATTTTGGTTACATGTTGAGATCTAGGTTGTTTATTTGTTTGTTTCTTCTTGTAATTGGATTAGAAGAAATTGAAAAAAAAAAAATTCTCTCCCATCACTACTGCATATTATGTGTCATTTTCCAGGATGAGAGAATTTTGTGAAAGTTACAAAATCAAAAATATAGTCGCCGGCGCCGGGGATTGAACCCGGGTCACCCCTGTGACAGGCGGAAATACTTACCTCTATAGCACCCCTACCTCCTTTATCATTGAGGCCTTAGCTGTTTATCCGGGTTGTTTTCCTCTCGACGATGAGGCTTATCCCTTATTGTTCCAGTGGCTGACCTTGACCCCTATTATTTTGAGGTTATATAGTATTAAGAGTTTGTCTTGATTTGGTACCGCTCTCACGGCCCACACCAAAAATAGTGTTTTACCCCTACATGTCCAGTCAACTCTTGCGCCTCAACGATAGCTCTAGATTCGGACTAATTGATATACTCCCTCCGTCCCATTCGACTTGTCTAGATATCCTTTTTGGGCTGTCCCGCTCGACTTGTCTAGTTTCCAAAAAAGGAAGTCTAATCATTACACAACCTACCACTTTTTCTTTGTGGGGCCTACCTCTTTACACACAATCACACACTCATCTACACACAACCACCCACTCTTCTTAATCTCCGTGCCCAAAAGAAACAAGACAAGTGGAATGGGACGGAGGGAGGAGTTGTTTTGTTAATTCATTTAGTTTTCAACTATTTTATGATGCTTATTCATCTTAACATTTTTGAGAAACTGAAATGCTGGTATAAGAAATAGAACATGAATGCGTTAATCATGTCGAAGATTCGAATAAGGTATAAGGTTTCACGACCGATTTTACGTATCGACTACGTAAACATGCTAAAGTAGAAGCAAAAAGCAATCCTTGTTTAGTTGTCTCACATCTTCAAGCCAGTTGTCCATGTCCCTTGAACACTAGGATGCTTAGCAACATGCCTGGTCTTCAGCTTCAACACTTTTCTTCCTTGAGAATTTCTAAGCCTTGTAGCACAAAGTACTACTTCCTCCGGAGTCATGTTCTTCACGCACACGACTCGCTCGTTCTTGTTTTCTGCATAAGTGCATAATATGCATTGCCGGTTAAATCGGATAATCCTAATCATGGGGGAAACTAAACCATGAACATGAACATTTTGGTTAAAGTTCTGAGCTAAAAAAGTAACCAAAGTGTTCGTTGAAGCGGGAGGAGGACGAAAATATGAAGATTGGATGCGAATTCGATGAAAATATTGTAAGAGAAATGAAGATAGTCCATTCATTTCCATGATTGAGTCATTTCTTCTCTAATTGGTCCGATAATGTTACATCAGAAGTGCAAACCTAAACTCAATGCATAACAATACAGGAGGGGCTAACCATCCTAGCTAACCATATATGACAGACTCACAAATAGCAGTCTTGGTGGACTTTGAACCCATGACATTCCGACCAGAGATAGAGGTCTTACTGTAGAACCCTTTCAGAAGTGGATGATACCCGCGGTTTAGTTCAGTGACCACCTCAAGCTGAGGATTCAACTCTCTCAAAGCTGGCAGATGCCCTAAACAAGATACACAAAACGGTTAGTTTCTATAACACCACTAATACTTTTACACCTGTGAAGCACAGTTAACCTCGATAGAGTAATGTTCGATAGAGTAATAACCTCACTTAGATAATAATTTCTTCCGGTCCCGACATGGATTAATAGAATAAAATAATGTTCGATAAAGTAATAACTTCGTTAAACGAATATTTTTTTCTGATCCCAATGTTGTTACTTTAAAGAGGTTTAACTGCATTACTCATTCATTTTCTTTTATGACAAGGGAAACCCGCACTGGGTGAACCCACGTGCACATTAACGGCTATGTCATCCTAACCGGGCATAACATTACTCATTCTACTTCAACACTTTATCTGGACACTGCATATGAAAGTGAGATAAGAAAGCTCATAAATGTGAAGAACATGTCTTTAGTCCTTTAGTTCAGTATAATTGAACCTTAAATTACATTTGCAATTCTATCAAAACATATTTAATTAGGAAGAGCTCTTACCAAATCATACCCAATTCATTCCACCAAAATCTAAATCTTCTTCCAGTCGAGAGCAGTAGAAAGAAAGAGATATCATTGGGAAAAAAGTTGGCCTTCATTCTCATATATAGAAGTGGTATTTATACCTCTAAGCCTAACTAGTAGAGTGAATAGTAACCTAAACAGTTATGTCTATCTAGGAAATAGCTAAGCTAATGTCTACAAAATACACCCTCTTATGTTGCACGGAAACCTCGAAAAACATGACGTATCGTGTCGGATACATGTCGGACGCTCAAACACGACACGACACTTTAATTGCCGTGTCCAATATATTTATATTAAGGCTGAAAGTCGGGAAACGGGTATCGAATATTAACCATACCGTACAGTACTCGATCATGCATCGGGTAACCAAATACCCAATTTTCGGGTAATCAGGTCATGGTCAGTTATGAAGTTTGTAGTGTTTTCGGGTAGCGATATACCCGTTCGGTTAAAATACGGTATACATGATAACCGTATTATCTCATTAAGTCAATTTTTATTTTAATTTTAAATATCTATCAATTAGTCAATGTACGGAGTGGCTTCAGTGCCCCTCCTCTATATACCCCTCCATACCCCACCCATCCATGATATGTCATGTGGCAAGATAGTTAGTCATGGTAGAAAAAGTCAAAAAAGTGATCTCTCTTCCCAAACAAGTCGCTCCCTCCAAAAACAAAATCCCCAAAATTCTCTTTTTCCGAATCCCTCCTAAAGCCACAAATTTCCGGTAACTTTCTTCCTTCTCAAATTACTAAAAAAAATTCAATATCCATATTGACACAAATTCGATCTAGCAGAGTTTGACAAGCAATGGTGATATGTTTGCAGCTGAAATATCATACTTCAAGATTCTAAGTTTGAAGATCTCATCAAGTGTTCTTTTAACCCTTCAGTTTTCTATATGTTTTTTATGTTTTGTGTTGTATTATTTTTTTTATATGTCATCATCGATATAGTTAATCACTTTTTTGGAGAGAGCTACTTGTTCGGGAAGAGAGATCATTTTTTTGACTTTTTCTATCATGACTAACTATTTTGCCACATGGCATATCATGAATGGGTGGGGTATGGAGGGGTACATAGAGGAGGGGGCACTGAAGCCGCTCCGGTCAACGTATGTATATTCACTATATTGAAAATTTGGAACGGATGGTTCGTATGTGACTTTATGATATTTCTTATTAAAAAATTGAACTAGTTGATTATTGTGTTATTTTTCGATTAAATCTTAATAATTGGAGAAATCTGATTTTTTTAACCAATTAGATTTATCTGAATGATCAAGGATATAATAAAATACATCTCAACAATTTATATTTGGTGGGAGCATTAATAGCGGTACCAAATAACAAATACCAAAAATATTTGGTAGCAATAAATAATTGAAGAAAAAACCAGAATTGCATGAACAGCAGAACAGATATACTGTAGAAAGAAAGTTAGTTAATGTCTCTACCATACTTAATATTACATCTTTATTGCATCAACAACAATAGCTAGTATTTATTCATCTTCAACAAACTACTTAATCTCACATGCTACACATCTCACCCTTTCAATTTTATCTCCTATTTATTCCAGACTTTGTTTGACAATCATATATAATCATATCTATAAACTATTCATTAAATTTAGTAAAAAATCGGGTACTCTGAGACATTTTCCGTTACACAATGAAAATCCGTCACTTGTAGTTATAATCAGTGAGAATTTAAAAACAACAATACAAATAATGCAGAATTCTGAATTTTCTATGTATTCTTTTAAAATTACAAATTTCATCTTCTACACGTGAAAATACTCTCAAATGCCTTGACGGTGGGCGAACTAGGGCGACCGCCCAAGGCTCATAAATTTCGAAGGCCCAAAATATTTTAAAACTCTTAAGAACTCGTATATATTATTTTCATCAAACAAAAATATTTTTAAATGATTTTTTAATAAAAAGAAAATATAAACGTTAAATTTTAGGAATCCAATTCTTATCTTGGGACGGTTTTCGTTTTTGTCTGGAACCCTTTGGAGGTTATAAAAAGTCAGCATGCCAAATAATTTTTGGCAACTTTAAAAGGTCAATGATTGTAGCAAGTTTGAATCTTTTAATGCTAAACTATCATTATCAAATTATATTATATATGTAAACACTAAACGGCCCTTATCTTTAATAAAATAAATAGATGATCTAATATCATTTGACATTATTTTATGACCACATTTAGAAGTTAGAAAAGACAAATCAAGAATTTTTCAATTTTGGGGACAAAGACAAATCAAGAATCATTATATATTTTTTCTTCAATAGTAGACAAATTTGTGAATTATTTCCAATTGCATGAGTTGCATTTATTTCTATGATCAATATTATAATATTGGAAAATTAAAGTTAAATACACACATTAGATGCTCTACCACTTCTTGTTCAATAAATCAATGTCCAATTGATTTCTGATTTAAAATGACGTAATTTTATATTGAAAAAATGCATTTTTTAACTACTCCCTCCGTCCCGTTATTTGTGGCTCAATTGGTTTCGGCACGGGAATTAAGAGAGTAGATGATAAAGTATGAGAGAGAGAGTAGATGATAAAGTATGGGAGATAAGATGAGTAAGATAATGAGAGAGTATGAGAGAAAGATGATAAAGTAGGAGAGAGGATGTAATAAAGTAGGAGAGAGAAGATGATAAAGTAGGAGTAATTTTTTACTAAATTAGGAAAGTGGGCACAAATAATGAGACACCCCTTTCGGGAAAGTGAGCCACAAATAGCGGGACGGAGGGAGTATTTATTAAATGAATTTTTTCATTCTTATCCTTTTTATTTTTTGTTTTCAATACAAAACTACGTTATTTTGAATCAGACACTAATTGGAGAGATTTATTAGACAGGTGATGTCATCCATTTTTATCTCCTACCACCTATCTCTCACATTTTACCCACCCACCCCATCCCACCCCACCCCACCTCCTTACTATTAATCCCTTCAACTCCATACAGAAACCTCATAAATTTCTTACAACCTTAAACCAATGTCCAAGAAAATGAAAATTATCCCTTCAATTTTCAAGAACCAATGGCCTTCATGCAACCACCCCAAAACCCTCTCCTTCCGCGGCGGCGAAAATTTTCCGGCGACATACCTCGACGTCGATCCCGACGAGTCATTAATGCCCACAAAGTACTCCTCAAATCCGACCGATCATGAGCTCGACGACGAGGCGGCGGCGCGGTCGTTGGAAGCGGTGATCGGCGGCGTACGGCGGTCGCAGCGGCTGTTCTTCGAGCCGGAGGAGACGAGCTCGATCGTGAATTTCTCCAAGATTAGTGGGCCCTTCAAGGGCAGCGTTGCGATGGCGTTAGAATCGGACGATCCGTACTCGGACTTCAAGAAATCGATGGCGGATATGGTGGAGAGTGAGAAGATGTTGAAGGATTGGGATTGCTTGGAGGAGTTGTTGTTGTGGTATTTGAAGATGAATGGGGAGATGAATCACCGGTTTATCGTCGGAGCGTTTGTGGATTTGGTGGTTGGATTTGCTGAGGTGAACGCAAAGAAGGCCGGTTCGGATTCGACGTCGACGACGTCGTATTCGTCCGCTTCTTCTTCTTTCTCTTCTCCCTCTTCCCCTCTCTCATCTTAGTTGTAGTTGGTGATGAGAGAGAAAGGTAGGTGTTGTTAGTTATTACATTTACACGTTCACTAGTTTGTGTGATCGATGCATATATGTATATATCGATCCCTTTTTACGACGAGAGTAATCTGAAACTGCTTGAGTCGAATACGTAATCTTCTGTGTATAGTAGATGTTATTATTTTCTCTTGTTGAATTTAGATGATTTTTATTTAAGTCGTTTTTATTACACGTATTACAAACTTAATTTTTAGCATACCTTTTATAAAAGTAATTATTTCATCCTCGAAATTATAGATTTTATGCCCTTTATGTATCTTGAAATTAAAGATTTAGCTTTGTTAATTTATATATAAGGATGTCCTAATTACACTAGCCATAATGTATCATCTCTCTTTAGAAAAATATAAATAAGTATGCATGGTGTTGAATAAGAAGATATGAAACAATACTATTAATTAGATATAGTGTTTTGGTATATATGCTTGGTTTGGTAGGGCCATTGACATGATTTTTTTATTTTTTTATTTTTTTATTTTTTTGATATGTGGAACCCGCAGCCGCTACCTTCGGTGCGCACTGGGTAAACCCCGCTCCTTGTGCAGTAGCCTGCAAACCACCCGCTACCTTCGGTGCGCACTGGGTAAACCCCGCTCCTTGTGCAGTAGCCTGCAAACCACACAGGAGAGTTCAACCACCCTAGGCTAACCATAGGTGACAGGCTCCACAAAGTTGCTTCCAGTGGGATTCGAACCCAGGACCTATCGGTCCCGGGCCAACCACCTTCACCAACTTTGCCATCCCAATTTTTTTTATTGCAATTGTGGTTTCAAGTCAAATGTTGATAATATAATCATTAATGTTACTCAATCCATATAGCATATAATATATTATAATTATGATCTCATGTTTATTAAAGGAAAATAAACTATATTTTCTATTATTTTAAAGTCTTAATATCATGATACTACAAAAAGACATCTCGAAGAAAGAAAAGCTGATGCCTTTCCCTTTTTGAGCATGAAACATGAGGTAAAGATGAAAAGCTACCTCTATTTTGTCATCTTCTCCTTAGATTTAGGGTACAATTAACAAAAGTATATTCCTTCAATTAATTATACAAACACACTAATCATGTGGAGATCCCAATAGGGTACATTGGTTTCACGATCAATTTTACGTATAAGATGTTACAATTAGAGAATATCGTAAGAAATCTCCTTTTATTATGACGGTACTCGAAAGTCCAATTCAAAAAGGTACATACACCTTACAATTTGTTAAGTGTTACATCATATTGTTCATGTTGTCTCTTGGTTATGGTGTAATTAATTGGGCAAATAGTAGTTGTGCTTGTGCACGCAATAATACAAAGGTGGTCCAAAGGCTTAGGTTGGTTTCATTAATACATAACTTATGCTTTAGCTTATGTTTGAAATACCCAGTTGTTATTTGCTGGGCATTTAGGATCCCCTAGCGATACATTAAATTGAACTGCGCCGGATGACAATTCATAACTATATTCTCATAGCCGGTTCGGTGATCGACCCGGAAAAATAAATTTATTGGTTCAACCGATCGAACCGGTTGAACCGTTGGGTCAACCCGGGGAGTATGTGGCTGACGGGTGTGTTGAATAGGTCAAGTAAATTTTAGTTATGAAAATTAACAAAACTATTGTTTAGCCTAGTGGTTGGGGTATGTAGAAGATCCTTAGAGGGGGAGGGTTTGATCCTCATGCATTACATTTTTAATAAAAAATAAAAAAAATATTCTCTTAAACGGTCAAAACGGGCCAATTCAGTCTGCTTGATTCGGTCGGGTTGCACCGGGCAAATTACCGAAGCAGATTTATATCGAGCTCGACCTGAATTTCTCACCGATTCCCGATTGGACCAATTGAACTGATCGGGCCGGGCCGGCTGGACAATTTGAACCGGACAGGCTGGGCCGGGCCAGGTCGGTTTTAATAACACAGATTCATAACGTCTGCTGCTTTGGGACCATAGTTGGGATCAGGGTCGAATCCAAGATTTTAAATGACGGGACAATGTTCATAGAAAGAGAGTATCTACAATTTTACAAGGGTAAAATATTAAAATTCCTAAATTTGTAAAGACAAATTTATGAGAAGGGATAGAATGCCCTTAAATCGTCGATGGTCGAGATCATTTCTTTCGTACCTATGATATTAGGTGAATATAATTTATCTCTTGCATTTAATATCATTTATATATATTCTTTTAATTGTCTTCAATATCTCTATTTATCTAATTTTATTACTAACAAAATAACATTGAACTACAAAAAGGACAAAATTATTACTCCTTTAATGATGTTCCCATTTTGAATCCAATAATTATATATTGATAGGCTGTGACACATGTTACTTTAGGCCCAGCCCAAAAATTTAATATTAGTAATTTTAGCTTCAAAGTCTTCGGGTCAGCTAGTTCAGCCTAATGGGCTATCTAATTAATTCGGGCTGCTCGGCCCAGCCTAGTTGATTTTAAAATTAAATTATTACTTAATTAAAACTTTTGATTTGAAGAAAACTCTCTACCATGCGCCATATAATTTAAGGTTTAAAAGCTTGTAATTTATACTATAAGTTAGTGGACGGTCTAGCTCGTAGTTCATAAGTTATTTTTGACTTAAAACAAAGTTGATCCTTTAAGCGGGTCGGATCATTTAAATTCGATTTGTTTTGTAATCTCAAAATTTTAAGATCAATCTAACTCAAATTATGAATAGCCGAATCATTTCTAACCGATTTTGACAACTCTACATGTTGTTAGTATTTTTTGAATCAAATCCGAGAGCAAAAGTTTTGGGTTATTGAATGTTTTTACTACAAATAGTTCAAATTCTTTAAAGCTTAGTAGTTAATATGACTCACAAGTTAAATCCCTTAATTAGATCACCATTGATTCGAGTAAATAGCACTATATTTATGATTTTATCCTTTGAATATTTTTAGAAAAACATGATTTTCCCACTATACAAATCACCTCATTTTATAGAATATAATAATCCCCTCGTCCTAGCGGCAACATGTAGGTAGTGTTTGAAACAAAAATAAGTTGTTTTTAGATCTTTTCACCACATAAGTACTTTTTAATATTTGGAATGTATGTTTTTGCGTTTTTTGACCTTAAAATAAGCAAAAATCCATAACCTAGCCATATTGTTCTTTTCAAAAATAGAAGCCAAAAAAAACTAAAAAGTAACTTATAAGAGTGTTTGTGTTACTGTTTCTAAAATTAAGTTCTATTTTTTTAAAAAAATTACAAAAAAATAAACTTTTTGCTTAAAATAAACTTTAAGCATAAAGCAATTTCAAACAATGCTCTAGTGTAATTGTTATTTCTACTTCTGCATAAATTGTTGATCTAAAGTTGATTTATTATTTAATTTCTATTATGGTTGATCTAAATTAATAATAGTAGTAGTCCCTCCGTCCTAATGGTTATGTATCGTTGTTTTTAACAAGTGATTAAGAAAGTTGATAAAATTATTTGAAGTGGTGGCCACTTATTTGTTTGATTTTGATTCATTAATTTGTATCTCTACATTAAAAATGAAACATTAATAGCGGCATTACCGAAAAATAAATACAACAGAAACATTTTGACTGAGAGATAAAAATTAAATTTTATTACCATGGTAATAAAATTTAATTTTTAGGGTAATTTGAAGTCCAAGTGTACGTTGACAAGGGAGGGCTTCTAAACACCACCTTTTATTTTGTAGATCCATCCAATCCAAATATATTTAAAATATCATTGTAATTTTACTACACCTAATTTAAAAATATTATTTGTGTTTCTCTCTCTCCTCTTTCTCTCTCTCATTGCCAAATTAAAACCCTAATTATTCGTCCACGCAACTTCTTTTGGCGAACTTTTTTGAAATCAAATGTCGACGGCAGAAGAAGGCGGAGCCACCGGCACCAACACAGCTAATCCTTCTTCTTCTTACGGCGGCGGCGGCGGCGGAGGAGGAGCTGGGGGAAAGTTCCGTAGGAAGCCCTTCCGCAGACAGGCGACACCGTACGACCGCCCTTCAATCGCAAATCGCAGCAACAGCGGTTGGCTGAAGAAGCTCGTGGTGGACCCCGCATCCAAGCTCATTTCTTATGGCGCGCGCCGCTTCTTTGATTCCCTTCTCCGCAAACGCATCCCTCCGCCGCCGCCACCTCAAAAATCAGGTTTTTCTTTTTTTCTCTTATCGGAGATTTCTCATGTTTTTGGCTTGTTTAAAGGTTAATTTGTGACCCTAAATGTATGCGTTATGCTTTCCTGTGCTTTTCCTCGAATTATTCGGTTTTTTTACCTGAAATTTTGTTGGTTCAAGAATATGGCCGGTGGTATCAATAAGCAGTTATTTTTCTTGAAATATATGCGCAGATTGTCGAATTCTTGTTAGTTACAACTTACACGATTCTTGTGTAACCCTGGGTATATATGGTTTTGTAATTGATTGATGGACATTTAATAAATGGGAAAAATGCTGTTTTGTGTGAACTTTTAATTCTCAATTTTGTGTTTCAAGATTCAGTAACTTTTCTTTTTTCTTTTTTACCTTAAAAAGGTGGGTGCTTTGGGCCGGGACAATTCCACAAGGTCTAGATGTGCCTCACCTAGTTTGAAGTTTTACTGATTACGTATATCTACTGATCTAACAGAGCCAAATCATGTAATGAATGATGGCATTCAAGAGGCAGTTCCAAGTGTAAGTCTTATATTTATGGTTCCTTTGTCTTTAATTGATAAGTACTTGATTGTGATTAGTATTTGTGGGAGTCTATGGAAAGATTGATCTTTATTGTCTTTAATGGTTCAACAATCGATGTGATGCACAGGATCCTGCAGGAGTTGAATGCAGCCTGCCAATAAGTTCTGACAGGGATTCTATCTCTGACATCGAGCAAATGCTGAAGCATAAGACCTTCACTAGGTACAGCTTACAAGATTATGTCTCCCTTTCATACACAGTGGTCTTTTTCTTCTCTCTCTCTCTCTCTCTCTCTCTCTCTCTCTTTTCCCCCCTATCTGTATCATATTTTCTTGCTATAAGCTTGTCTTGTTAATTTGACATGCTGTGCATTTTCACGCATTCCTGAATGTGTTCATAGCCATTACGGATCCTTTTTTTTGTCACCTTTGTGTAGTAACTTTAGGGTCTTGACTTTCTTCATTTTCCATTGTGCTACAATTTATCATTTTCTTTCTGGTTGCTTTCAAATTGATTGTTACTTGAAAAAACCTTGTGCAGGACTGAAATTGACCATCTCTCGGAACTGTTGCATTCAAGAGCTGGAGAGGTGTCTCTTAGAGATGATGTTAAAAGAACTGAAGAGACTGGATCAGATTTTGGAAGGCATCAACAAATTGTACGTGGTCCTGTGGAGGAAAACAGAAATAAGGGGAATACATCTCATGCAGTTGTGTCAACCCCTATTTGCAATTCAAAGGTGAGGAGATTGTGTTGCATTTCTAAGGGCAAGCACTTATCTTATGCTGTAATTTTGTTGGTCAGACTTCGTTCCGGTCTGCATACATTTCAAAAATAGCAAATTCAGTCTGACATAGCTGATATATATATATATCTCAGGTTATTGGGGATAGTATTGCCTCTCCCGCTGAACTTGCAAAATCTTACATGGGAAGTAGACCATCAAACTTATCACCATCACCGCAAGGCAACAACAGTCAAGTTACCACGGAAGGTAACAAGCTGATTAGTAGCATGAGAAGTGCCCCGAAAACAGTCAGTTCACCATTCGCAATGAACACTCTGGTAGGCTCTGGTTCACCTGAGAATGGTTATACAACGAAACCAATTTCGTTTCGAAGATCTGCTATCTACAACATGTCTCGTGCTCCATATTCTAAGGTAACATGCATACTATCGTGTTGATTTTCTTATCTTTAAATCCATCCTGGAACTTCTTGGGCTTATTTTTCTCTGCATATATGGGTAAATCTCAGAGAACTGGTATTAACCATAATGGTTACACTGGATTATCAATGCCCTCAACATCGCTTTCTGTTCTGGAAAATAGTGAAATATCCGAATCCAAGTCAATGGTAAATATCAGAAATATTTTGACAGTTCTAATTTTTAGTTTCTTTTTTTTTTTGATTGTTTACATTTTTACGCAACTATTTTGTATTTCAGACATTAAAGCGCAGGAGTTTTGTCTTGGATGATGTTGGATCTATTGGTCCTATCCGAAGAATCAGACAGAAATCCAATCTAATAGCAACTGGAGTTCCTCACAGTGATAGAGTGGGAAGTAATTCTGGTGCTATACAAGTATCTTCAAAGCAGAAGCTTCAATTGATTGGTGACCCGACGCATGTCCACAGAACTGAGGAAAATACTAATATTAGCATGCCAAGCACTAGTTATGCTATAGTTCCTTTCGAACCCAATGATGTAGAGGATAACTCATCAGATCCCAAGGTGCTTGCTAGCGGAAAGAAGTCACCTTTTAAATTGACATCAAGTATGCTTCAGGGAAAGGCTCTTAGGAGCATGGAGGACGCGACTTCCTCAAAGTTGCTGCTAAATGTCCAAGATGATCACAAGTGTGAGAACAGTGCTGGTTTACTGGATAGTCGTGGCTTTCCTCCTCAAGGGCATGGAGAAGCTGATGAAAATGGTTCTGTAGAAACTTCTGCCCCTCCTGCCTCTTCTTTTCCAAGACCTATAATTGATAATGACTCTGCAGTGTCTTTCAAAGCTTCTTTGTTCAGAGATGGAACTTCAGATGATGTAGAAAATGGTCCTTCTCAACCTAATAAAAACAGAGCAGCTTTTAGAATGAGTGCGCTGGAGGTAAGAAGATTGAACTTTTTAGTATATTTTAGAGATGTTCGTATTCTTTAAACCCAAAACAATTTGTAACAGAGTAAATTGGGTACGTGGAAAACTAAATTTGCTTAATTTTGTTATCTTCTCAAAGGGCATTTCGCTTAGTTTTGAGTCCTAACACTAGAATGCGTTCTCCGTGATTTATTATCTGTTATTTTCACTGCACTTGCAATTCTTTAATTGATTTCATTTCTAGGATTATGTTGATCTGGATGATGACCTACCTTGTAATGGACTTCCATCTCATCCATTCTCGGAGAGGAGTGGAGGAGAGGCCACCCATTTCACAGATAGCAAGTTCTCACCTCCTGAAGAACCCAAAGTTTTAGAACCAACTATTAAGCCAGAACTGAAGTCAGCTTCAGACCTTACGTCAAGTAAAAATAATGAAGTCAGCAGCGCAGTTGCTGCCTCATTGAGAGATCGAAGCAGTGGCATCATCCCACCTGCTTCGGAAGAAGTTACTGCTGCTCTACCCACCATTCCTCTGTCAGTTCCCGCATTGGACAAGCCTAAGGAGATTAACAATCCCCAATCTCTTTTCAGCTTTAGTTCTAAAGTTGCAGATAACTCCCCTTCCAGCAGAACACCAGAAAGCTCTAGCAGGTTAGTTCTATGTGGGCAGGCTGGAAAATGTTCTTTTAAGTGTTTGAGGATTCTGTTTTTCTACTCGGTGTCTTATGAATTTATTTACCTTGAGGAATTTGATTGTTCCTCTTTCTGAAGATACTCCTGTATACATTTCTGTTGCCTTTTGCTGTAATGTCTTTTATATTTGCCATTTTATGGTCAATTATGATTTTCATAGAAGAAATAGAAAGTCATGATCTCTTTGTGTTCATGCTCTACATTGCAATTTAGGCTTAGATATGGTTGTAATAGGCTCAAATGTGATGTCCTGTCTTCAACTGCATGTGCAGCTTGCCGGATGATTCCTCCCAACCTAGCTCTCTGGTGAAAGTTGTGGAGCCGAAGAACGGTGGCTATCTGAAACCTCTGGCAGCTGATGATACTAGTGGGAAATTTGATACTCTCTCCACTGCTGCATCAAATGGGACCTCCTCTTCTAACATCAATACACATCAGATCTCCACTGCTACTCCTGTTATTTTCACCCCTTCGGTGAGTGTTTCCATCAATTTTCCATCTGATGCTGGCAGCAATAGCTCAGCTTCCTCCAGTGCCATCACTTTTGGAGCGGCTGAGACGCCTAAAGTTTCGGAGAATCCTGCTTTTGCATTTGGAGTATCTCCTGATCCATTTACTAAAGCATCTTCTGTATCAACAACCGCCTCTCCAGCAGGAGATTTGAAAAATAATGTTCAGACAGATCCAAGTTCTGGAATCCCCAGTAGCTCTCCTACCAATTTTGTAGCATTTGGGGCATCAAGTTCTGGAAATACGACTTTCGGACTCGGTTCATCAACTGGTAATCCATCTGCAAATAATTCACAGGGTTCTCTGTTCGGTAGTGCCGTCAAGTCTTTTGCGCCTATTGTTGGAAATGATTCACAAGGGACATCTACTCAATCCCTTACCTTCGCATCACAACCATCATCAGATACGAATAGCAGTACTTCTCTTGTTTCTTCCGTGACCAGTTCTCAAGCTCTCAGTCCAACCATGTCTTTTGGTTTTAATTCTTCAACCTCGAATACGGGAACTTCTAGTTTATTTGGTGCGAATCCTTCTACTGTGGCAGAGAGCAGTACAGGTGGCTCCAGCAGTTTTACTACTCCTAGCATGCTCAGTTTTGGTGCCAGTTCGACCACCTCTTCGTCAACCAATGCAATCGGATCAACCGCTGCTGCCACTCTTCCTAGCTTTGGTTTTTGTGCGAGTTCAACATCTTCTTCAACCAATGCAATTGGATCAACCGCTGCTCCTGCTGTTCCCGCTGTTCCAAGTTTCGGTTTTGGAATGAGTTCTACGGCTTCTTCAACCAATCTAATTGGATCAACTGGTGCTGCCACTCTTCCAGGTTTCAGCTTTGGTGCCGGTTCTACTACCTCTTCAACTAATGCAATTGGATCGACAGGTGCTGCCACTGTTCCGTCTTTCAGTTTTGGTGTGAGTTCTTCGGGTTCTGCTCCGGTAGCCACTAGCCCTTTCAGCAGTTCCTCTTTTTCCACAAGTGGTGTTGGATCAACTAGCGGTGCCGCCCCTTCCGTATTCAATTTTGGTGCCTCCGCTTCAGCGTCTAATGCTGCTATCTCTTTCAGCAATGGCACCTCGGGTGTTTTTGGTTTGGCCGGAAGTTCTTCAGCCCCTTCCCCAGCAATCAACCCCTTTAGTAGTTCCAATAATGGTGCTTCTAATCCCTTCGGTTCGAGTTTGCAAGCTCCTCAATCTTCAATCTTTGGTTCATCACCATCTACTGGCTTCTCCTTTGGTGCATCATCCACACCCTCTTCTCAGACAAATGCTGCACCTGCTTTCCCATTTAACTCAGTCTTTTCGGCACAATCACCGGCTCCTCCCCAGCCCGTATTTGGCAACCCGCCTCCCAGTTTTCCAGCCAACGGCTACCAGATGAACGGCGAAGACAGTATGGCTGAGGACCCGATGCAGTCGAACTCACCATCTGCTCCTGTATTTGGCCAACCCAACATCTCTCCTCCATCCTCCTTCATGTTCGGATCATCAGCTCCGCCTCAACCGAACCCTTTCCAGTTCGGTGGCCAGCAAAACCAAGGTCTCCCGCAGAACCCACCTATGTTTCAGGCAACCGGTAGTGCGGACTTCAATCCCGGCGGCAGCTTCTCACTCGGCAGTGGTGGAGGTGACAAGTCAAGTAGAAGGTATGTGAAAGCCAACAGAAGCAAGAACAGGAAGAAGTGAAGACATTCGTCGCCCGGATAGCAGCTTCGGGTTTTTAACGGTTGTCGAAATTTTGCAACGAGAAGGCAGTGTTGTACAATGTAAGGGTAACAATTTTGGAGAAAGGTGTATTGATTTGGTCTTGGAAAGAGGCTGTGTAGTTGAGTTTGAAGAGTGTATTTCATATTTCGTAACATAGAGAAGAAGTTCCCAAATCTATGAAATCTTTTAATTAAATAAAATCTTGTGGTTGGTTAGGTTTCAATCTCAACCGTCGATATTGTAATGTGTAAATAGGTAACTGCCGTTCAGTTGCTTGAGAGAAACTGCAGTTTCAAGTTCAAATAGGTAACTTCTCTCTCTCTCTCTCTCTCTCTCTCTCTCTCTCTCTCTCTCTGCAGCAATGGCTAATGGGATGATGTTGGGATTGCTGTTAGTATCATTATTCTTCTGCAGGTCAAGTGGATTGCAGCATAGAGTGGGAGATTCAATCTGGTCAATTCCTCCAACTAATGATTTCTACACAAACTGGTCTTCCACTTCTTCTTTCCATACTGAAGATACGCTTTGTAAGACTCTAATCATCTCTATCTCTCTCTCTCTTGTTGGTTGATCTTACTAAATGAAGGTGTAAGTGTGCAGATTTTGACTTCGATTCGGGACTCTACGACGTAATTCAAGTGTCGAGGGGTGAGTTTGATCGTTGCACGGGAGATCAGGCGTACGAGGCCTTCATGGACGGACCAGTGATCCTCCCCCTCCCGCGAGAAGGCGTGTTTTACTTCATATGCAATGTCTCAAACTACTGTGCCTTAGGACAGAAGGTTAGTGTGATTGTAGAGCAGAAACGTGGGTAGAATTTGGTGCTGCTTTTCATATGCATGAGAAGGAATAGTAAATATATTTACTATGTTGTTTGAAGATTTTCAAATATCTGTTTTGCCTTTGGATAACGTGGCTGTAAACTAGCATTCAAAATCTGCATATAAATTAGGGGGTGAGAAATATTGAGAATTTGGTATATCCTACTTATCAGTAGGTAGGGATGAGCACCACTGGTAATGGTAAAAAATTAGCCGTTATCGATTACCGTACCGCTAACGAATGGTAAATAATTTTTCTTACCGTTTACCGTACTTGAAAATATTGTTACCGTTACCGTTGGTAACAACTAAAAAAGTTTACCATACCGATGGTAAACATAATTTATCGCTCATACATCCCTAGGATAATTTCACGACATCAAGATAAAATAAAAAAAATAAAAAAAATTAACTCATCCCGTAAACAGTTTTACTTAATAGATATTGAAATGATCAAATAAATCATTCGAAGTAAAATCATAGCTAATATAAGAGTCTTAGAGAAAAAACAATAGAAAATAAAACAATATGTATCAATGCATGAATGAACTAGAGTATTGTACTAACTCTAAGAAATACTTAAACAAATAATAATAACGTCTCATATTAGATCAAGCCCACAATTGCACCACAAAAAGTCTACAAATTGAATTAGCCTCTCAAGTCCACAGACACAAATTAACTAGAGAGAAGTTAGGACGAAGTTGCACCTTAAAGCTGCGAGGCTGTGAGCATACGAGGATGGAAAAAGAACCAGAGGGCGAGATTGACGGCGGTCGGCGAGAATTCAGTCTTCAAAATTTCAAATTAGATCAAGCCCACAATCGCACCACAAAAAGTCCACAAATTGAATTAGTCTCTCAAGTCCACATACATAAATTAACTAGAGAGAAGTAGGACGAAGTTGCACCTTAAAGCTGCGAGCATACGAGAATGGAGAAAGAGCCTGCCAGAGGGAGAGAGCAGTGTCGGCGGATCCAAAGTTTTAAGTTTGTCGTGAAAAGGACAAAAGGTAAAGTTTTAAAAGTAAAGTTTAAAAAAATAAAGACAAATTGAATTTTTTAGTCCACAAAGTATGATTTTTTGGCCAATTTGTTCTCTTATTTATTTTTTTTTAGTTATTTGGTTCCTAAACTATGAAATTTTGGCCAATTTGGTCATTCCGTTTAATTTTCCGTTAGTTAACCGTTAAAATTTTATTTTTTTTAAATTAAATAAAATAGAAAGGGTATTTTCGGAATAATTTTTTCGAGGACCAAAACATCCAACTTATCGAACATTGAGGATCAATTTGGCCAAAAATTTTCGTTACTTAATTTTTTTTTAATATTTTAGTAATTTTATTTTTAAGAGCCAAATACAACAATTATAAAACTTTTCTCCAACTAATAGTTAATCATGAAAATTAAAATTAAAATATTATATTAATGAAATTAGAGGATACTTTTTCTTCAATACAACATAAGTATTTACGATTAACTATTAGTTTTTCCTACATAACAAATTTTAAAATACTTTCATTAATATAATATTTTTTAAGTAATAAGTCTTTGTTACACTAAAGTTGTTTGGAATAGGTTTTATAGGAAATTTCTAGCTACTTATGCATAAATTTGCTTAATGTTCATTTTAACAAAAGTTGTTAGTGTTTGTCAAAAAAAAATTATATATTTTTTGGGATCATATTTTATAGTAATATGTTCGTAAATTGTGTCACTGGGCTATAAAATATGATCCGAAATATATATATATATATATATATATATATATATGTATATATATTTTAAGTAATAAGTCTTTATTACACTAAAGTTGTTTGGAATAGTTTTTATAAGAAATTTCTAGCTACTTATGCATAAATTTGCTTAAAATTTCATTTTAACAAAAGTTGTTAGTGTTTTTAAAAAATATATAGTCTTTATTACACTAAAGTTGTTTGGAATAGGTTTTATAAGAAATTTCTAGCTACTTATGCATAAATTTGCTTAAAAGTTCATTTTAACAAAAGTTGTTAGTGTTTGACAAATATATATATATATATATATATATAATTTTTCATTACTTAATTTTTTTTAATATTTTAGTAATTTTTCGTTAGTGTATAAAAATATATGTATATATATATATATTTTTGGCAAATACTAACAACTTTTGTTAAAATGAATTTTTAAGCAAATTTATGCATAAGTAGCTAGAAATTTCTTATAAAACATATTCCAAACAACTTTAGTGTAATAAAGACTTATTACTTAAAAAATATTATATTAATGAAAGTATTTTAAAATTCGTTATGTAAGAAAAACTAATAGTTAATCATAAATACTTATGTTGTATTTGAAGAAAAAATATCCTATGATTTTTATTAATTTAATATTTTTATTTTTATTTTCATGATTAACTATTAGTTTGAGAAAATTATTATAATTGTTGTATTTGGCCCTTAAAAAATAAAATTCCTAAAATATTAGAAAAATTTAAGTAACGATTTTTTTTGGCCAAATTGATCCTCAATGTTCGACAAGTTGGATGTTTTGGTCCTCGAAAAAATTATTCCGAAAATACCCTTTTTATTTTATTTAATTTAAAAAAAATAAAAATTTAACGGTTAACTAACGGAAAATTAAACGGAGGGATCAAATTGGCCAAAATTTCATAGTTTGAAGACCAAATAACTAAAAAAAATAAATAAAGGAGCAAATTGGCCAAAAGACCATACTTTGGGGACTAAAAAATCCAATTTGCCAAGGAAAAATGTGAAAAGTAAAGTTTGAAAACTTCGTAGGCTTAGGCTTTTTTATTAATTAATAATTACTAATTTATATAATAGAAATTAAAAATAACATTCAAACAATATGGTAAATTATTGGTATTAATGGTAACCGTTGCATTGGTACGGTAACCGTACCAATATTTGCGGTATTCCCAAAATCTTAACCATTTACCGCTTGTTTACGTGCGGTTACCGTTACCAATGGCAAAAAATATCATTGGTAACCGCTAAACCAATGGTAATGGTACGGTTATGCTCATTCCTATCAGTAGGGGTGTTCGGTACGGTATACCATACTATTTTTCTCATACCGCATACCGTACCGATAAGAGTCGGTATGGAAAAAATCATATTGTTACCGTACCGATCATTTCGATATACCGAAAGTTCGGTATAGCAAATCTTCATACCGTTGTCATACCGCTCTTTCGGTATACCGTACCGCACTTCGGTATACCGAAAAATCAAGATATACCGAATATTTAACGGTATACCGTAACTTAATCTATATTTTTTATAAAGGCCAAAAAAATTATTAATATTATTTTTTAGTAAAATTAATTAATCTATCTATTTTGTATGAATTTGTTAATATTACGGGTTAATGTTTATAAAGTTGAAAAATATATATTTTTTTATCAATTTCATGATTTAATAGATAAATAATATGACTTTATGTCAAATAAAGTTATATAATTTAAATTAATTTATGATATAACATTAATATTGTTTGATATGAGTGACATATTTGTAACAACCCGTGTTCAAAATTTATAACCAACATTTTTGCACTTTTTTCTACAAGCTATATGCGGTATGAACTTCACTATGCGATAAACTTCGGTATGAAAAATCTCATACCGTTACTGTACCGAAAAAACTTCGGTTCGGTATGATACCGTACCGAAAATTACGGTATACCGAAAATTTGATATCTTCGGTATTTTTTCGATACGATATGTGCGGTATACCGATTTTTTTCGTATACCGTAACACTCCTACTTATCAGATTAAAAAATATCGAAATTGCTGTACTTCCCGCTTTAATCGCCAAATCAATATTTCTTTCCATGTATAAATTTGGAGTACTAATTTATTTCTCTCTTTGACTACATTACTATTAAGTACTATATAAATAATTATCCTAAATAATTACTATTCCCTTCGTTGTATTTAACTTAACACGTTTTTTTTTCAGCGCAAGAATTAAGAAAGTGAATGATGAAGTATGAGAGAGAGATAAATGATAAAGCAAGAGAGAGAAGATAATGAGTTTGTGAGTGAGTAAATGATAAAGTAGGAGAAAGACATGATAAAATAAATACATAAATGAAAAAGTAGGAGAGAAATAAAAAAGTAAGAGATAATTTAGTACTCCCTCCGTCCTATAGAAAATGTTCTGTTTTCCTTTTCAGGATGTTCAATAGAAAGTGTCTTATTTCTAAAAAAGGAAGTGAGTCACACACCTTTACCAACTCAAATCTCTTTACCTTACAAACCAATTCTAAATAATTAACTAACTGTATGAGTCTCACATCTTTACCCACTAAAATCAACTCTCCTAAAACTCCGTGCCCCATAGAAACAAGACACTTTCTATGAGACGGAGGGAGTAATATTTTTGAAAGTTATTTCCTTTTAAGGAAACATGTCATTTTAAGTAAAACGTTCGGAAAAGGAAAATGTGTCATGTTAAATGGAACGAGGGGAGCATTATTTATTACCATGATAAAGTGCATCAAATCATCCAAATGAGTAATTTTGCAGCTCTTTTTTTCTTTTCTTTTTTGGAGGTACCTATTTTTATGCCCAATTTTATTAAATTTTGTATCTAATCAAAAATTGACTTAAAGTGATTTAAATTCTAATTAACCCATTTTTTCTTTTTGCATTCTTCGGTTATGACTCTTATTCTTGTAAAAATCCACTATAATATAAAATACTATACTCATAATGAATAAGTTTAATTATTATAATTCAATAATATTTGTTCAACTTTTAGTTATATGAAAAACTGAAGTCAACTTCTACTAAGGTACAAAATATTCATAAAAAGGGATACAAGAAATAAAATACCTCCGGAAAAAGAAAAAAAAGTTGCAAAATTAATTTTCAATAACCAATTTTTCATCCTACTTAATTATCTCTCTTTCTATTCGATAAAAAATTGTATAACACCCCCAACTATTCGTGTATTTATGGTGTTATTATTATAATATAAATAATTATTATGCGTAATAGGATTACCAGGCGCGGATCCAGGACTATAAGGGAGGGGGCGAAACTTAAAAATTCGATAGAAAAGAGAGTGAAGTGTACATTTGGGGGGAATACGAAATTTCTTTAAAATTACATATAAAAAATCGCATTTCAACACGAGTTCGGGGGGACCGCCGCCACCGGGTGCCCCCTTGGATCCGCCACTGAGGATAACCGTAAAAAATATGTTCGACTTATAGAAGTGTTGATAGAAATATGTTAATTTTTTAAAGTTGATAGAAATATGTAATATAATTTGAGAGCTTACCAGTTAACCGTTTCCAAATGAATGTTACTGATTGTAAGTCCCTCCGTTTCCAGCTTTTGTTTGAAACCCTCCACTTCATGACGAAGCATTACCTAAATCGAACTTGAAGTTGGCCGCCATTGTCGAGCTGATCTTCCTCTATTCTTACTGCTGAATTCGCCACAGACTCGCCGCAATATACCACACGAATGAGTTGGAGTGTTGGTATATCACCGATACCCAATGGAATCTCTTCCAAGCACTGCATACTTCGAAGATGAAGCTTCTCCAGAACTGGGAAATGGGAGGCCTCTGCATCCCAACTAACCAGATTACAAGCTTCAATGCTCAAGAATTTCAAGCGAAGAAATTGCTCATCAGCGGGACTCCATTGTCCTCCCTCTCTGACAATGAGACTTTTCAACTGAAGAACTTCAAGTTGTGGCAACGAACCAATCATTTTCATATCATCCCACTCAAGTTTATAAAAATATAAGGACAACTTCTTTAGCGACCTCGGGAATGAAGCTGTGAGTTTCTTTTCCAGCTCTCTATTAGGAAATGGCAGTTGGCCACCCAACATCCTGAGTTCAAGCGATTCGAGTTTATGCAAGCGATCAAGATTGCATAAACACTCAATCAAACTATCATCATATCCATGCTCTTCACTATCATAAAGTAGACACAATTTCTTGATCTTGGGAATGATTTTACACACCTCCTCACACAATCTCAAGTTCACTACTCTTTTAAGTGTCTGCAAGTTCTCCAACATCAATGTCCCATCTTGTCGGTTGCTCCGAGGAGGACCAGGAATATACATTCTATAACATTCCACATGTCTAAGCTGTAGCAAATTCCAAAAGTCGAACGGTAAAATTACCGTATTATTAGAACTGCCTTCAATGATTAAAGTTTGGAGATTCCAACTATGTTTCACAGAAGGAGGAAGCCTCCACATGGGCATGTCCGCATACAGCTTCATGTAAGCCTCAATGTACCGCAAATTAACATTCCCATAATCTACTTGTGGAAGAAGTGCATCAGAAACTCGCAACAATCTACATTCAGCTGATGATAGGATAAGGCCTCTATGTATGTTGAAAATTGAGCGCGTGACCGGAAGATTCACTCTCCTCCATCCTACATCTGGATTATAAACCAGACGACGCTTTGTGCCTCGTACTCGGTCTTGGACTAATTGAATGAATTCTTCTTGCTCCGCTAATTTTATGCACAGGTCTCTCAAAAGATCATGAATCCCACAAGATCTAAACTTTCCATTCTTTCGGTACCCAACGACTAAAACTAGATTTCTATCAATTAAATCTTTTATGTACCCCTCAGCAATCTCTTCCAAGACTCGAGACCCTATTGGCTTTATAAATCCCTCTGCAACCCAAAGATTGACAATTTTAGAGACACGAGTATGAGAATCCTCTTTGAATACTCCCATGTAAAGAAAACATGGCTTTAGATGAGGAGGCAAATGATGGTAACTTAAAGACAATACACCTAAGCTTTCTTGTTTCTCTTTTGAATTTGTTGATTTTAGATCTTTTTCAACACTCTTCCAGTAACCTACAGACTTAGGTGACTTTAGAAGAAGCCCCCCAATCACAACAATGGACAAGGGTAGTCCTTTGCATAACTTAACAATCTCCTCTCCCACTTCCCGCAATTCAGGAGGGCAATCTTCATATGGGAATGCTTTTTCGCAAAACAATTTCCAACTGTTTGCCTCGTCTAAAAGATTCATCATAAAGAGAGAAGAGCCACAATCTTTAGCCACATTTGTCAACCTAGTGGTTAGAAGAATCCGACTTCCATTATTGTTATCAGGAAAGAAGTGCTTCAATTCATCCCAAGCTGTGACACTCCATATGTCATCTATTATAATCAAATATCTTCTACCAAATAAAGTCTTATGTAACTGCACTCCAAGGTCATCTAATGTTTCACCACTAGATTCTCCTAGGCAAGAAACAAGTTTTGAAAGAACTTCTTTTGCATTACTTTGTTGAGATATGGTAGCCCAAGCACGAAAATCAAAATGTTCTTTGATGAGTGAATTTTCATAGACATTTTTAGCTAGGGTTGTCTTACCCGTACCGCCCATGCCAACGATTGAGATGATGCGCCGATTGGATTGGTATCCGGTGAGCTCGTCCAGAAGCTGAATCAACTCGGCATCAAGTCCCACCATACCACTCTCTCCATCCTCCTTAAGAGGCCCTGCTGCTACTGCTTGATATCTGGACTTCTCCTCTTTGGATTCCCCTTTCTCCTTAAACTCCATAGTCTTTTCTACGACAACATCCATATTTTCAATGCTGTGTTGCAGCTCCAGCAAAAATGCAAGACTCGCTCTACTGGTCCCAGCATGTATCTGATCCACGATGTGGGATTCGATCACATCTTCAACTTTATAAGCTGCAGATGTTATTTGTCTCTCTAGATCATGCAATTCTTTGCTACCTCCACCATAAGTATTGCCTTCAATGAAATCAAGCAGGAAATTGGTCTTTTTAGTAAGTGGCTGGATGTCTTTTTTGTCGAGAGAAGGGGAAAGGTGAGGATGTTTCGTAATTGCATGAATGTTATTGAGAAGAGAAACTAGAGCTGCATAAGCTGCCATCTCTTAACTATCCTTCAAATCTTGAAGAAGAAACAGAGTAAGAGAAAATGGTGTAAGAGAGAATATGATGAGAGAGAAATGCTGCAAAGTAGCTTTAGATATATTTCCGGATAATTCCTAAAAGCAATGGACCATACATCCACAGCATATGTGGACGTAATTGTATTGACAGCAAATATCACATTACAACTCTGCCCAAATAATTGCTTATTAATTTTTACATATCAACCCCCTGAATAATTATGTTATCTTTACCTTCTTTTCATCTTGATTGAATCAATTTTCAGTCATGTTATTTTGCCGATTGCAGGAGAAAATAACTCTTTCTGTTCTTCTCTCAACAATTATTCATATAATGTATTCTTGTTGAAGAGATTACCAAGTCATTTTGTCAAACCAACGGTGTGCAGCAAAAAAAGAAAGCTTAATTATAACGAATTTATAATAAGATAATTCATAGTCATAAATTCATGTTTCCCCATTGGTCTATACTTGAACAAGGTAAATTAAAGAAAAAGAATCGTGGAGGCAAGCAATTTATATTCTCAAGCAGAAAATGGAATATACTATAGTGAGCGAATATACTTTTTGTACATTTTTTTTACTTCATACTTAGGTTGAGTTTAATTTAATTATGGGAGTATATACTACGGCTCCATTTTGAAAAATAGCTTAAATAAGTGATTTGAATAAGTTGTTGTGTTTGAATACATTCCCCTTATATTATAAGGGGATATGGAGAATGTTTTTGAGCTGCTGTCACTGTTCCTATGTACAGTAATAGAGAGTTGAGTTTCCAAAAATGCCCTCACTTCTTATTTATTAAAAAGTTTTATCTATCCATTTTGGTCATTTTATCTCTCATATAAAATTTAGCCGCCATTGCAACTCTTTGTCTGCTTTGGCTTATAGTAAGTTATGGCGGCGTCCTGGCGTAGTGGTGAAGGTGGGTGGTCCAGTACCGATAGGTCCTGTGTTTAAATTTCACTAGACCATTATGTGTTGTCTGTCATCAATGGTTAGCCTAGAGTGATTGGACTCTCCTGTGTGGTTTGCAGGCTACTGCACAAGGAGCGGAGTTTACCCAGTGCGCAGGGTGGTTGAACTCTCCTGTGTGGTTTGCAGGCTCCTTGTTACTGCATAAGGAACCCAGTGTGCAGGGTGGTTGAACTCTCGTGTATGGTTTGCAAGCTCCTTGCTACTGTACAAGGAACGGGGTTTACCCAGTGCGCACCGAAAGTAGCGGCTGCGGGTTCCACGAATCAAAAAAAAAAAAGTTATGGCGGCGCCCGGCCTCACTCTCCATCTTCAACCTCTTTCCTCTTAACCTTGAACGCTATGACAACTACTTTCCTCCAGTTCCGCCGCCGAGTCATCGACGATTCTTTCCTCGGTCTCGAGGTCAAATCTTGCACAAATTAAACAGAGTTGTTTCAAATGTGATTTAAAGTATTCCAGGTCCCAAATTCCAACAAACAATTGGATGTTGATTCGTGTTGAACATGAATCTCACGCTGGGAGTGTGAAAAGAAAGTTGATATCGTCATGCTATTTCCAAATGATGTTCATTGTAAGTCCCTCTGTTTCCAGCTTTTGTTTGAAACCCTCCACTTCATGACAGACTCATTCCCAATTGAACTTGAAATTGGCCGCCATTATCGAGCATCTTCCTTTATTCTTACTGCAGAAATTGCTGCAGACTCGCTGCAGTGATCCACATGAATGAGTTGGAGTGTTGGTATATCACCGATACCCAATGGGATCTCTTCCAACCTCCCCGTATATTCAAGATGAAGCTTCTCCAGAACTGGGAAATGGGAGGCCTCTGCATCCCAACTAACCAGATTATTACACCTAATTTTCAAGAATTTCAAGCGGAGAAATTGTTCATCAACAGGGCTCCATTGTTCTTCCCCATAGATAAAGGGACTAGTCAACTCGAGAACTTCAAGTTCTGGCAACGAACCAATGATTGTCATATCATCCGACTCAAGTGTATACCAATTTAAGGACAACTTCTTTTGCGACCTCGGGAATGAACTTCTTTCTTTTCCAGCTCTCTATTAGGAGATACCTATTGGAAACCCAACATATCGAGGTAAAGCGATTCGAGTTTATGCAAGCCATCAAGATTACATAAATACTCAAACTATCACCATATCCATGCTTTACACAAGCATAATTTAGATACAGTTTCTTGATGTTGGGAATGAACTCGCATACCTCCTCGGTCAATCTCAAATTCACAACTGTTTTAAGTGTATGCAAGTTCTCCAACATCAACATCCCATCTCGTTGGTTGCTACGAGGAGGATCAAGAATATACATTGAATAAGGTTCCACATGTCTAAGCAGTCGCAAACTCCAAAAGTCAGGTGGAAAAATTACCGAGATTAGGGTTTGGGGGTTCCAACTACAGTTCACCAAAGGAGGAATCTTCCACGTGCATTTGCTCATATATCCATATGCACCTCCGGGAAAGCAATAAAGTACTGCAAATTAACATTCGCATAATCTGTTGGTAAATGGGAATCAAATGTATTCAAAACTAGGAGCAATCTATATTGAGCCGATGATTTGATACGTCCTCTCCTGATAATAGAGCGCGTGAGTGAAAGATTCACGTCCGTCCATTCTACATCTCGATCATCAACCAGACAACGCTCTGTGCTCGTACTCCGCATTGGATTAAATGAAAGAAATCTTCTTGCTCCGCTAATTTTATGCACAAGTCTCTCAAAAGATCATGAATGCCGCAAGTTTGAAACTTCCCATTCTTCCGGAGCCTAACAACTAAAATTAGATTTCTATCGATTAAATCTTTTATGTACCCCTCAACAATCTCTTCCAAAACTTGAGACCCTAATGGTTTATAAATCCCTCAGCAACCCAAAGATTGACAATTTCAGAGACATGTATGCAGAAATATTTCTCATTATCATAGCGGATCTTCCAACAAAAAGAGTTTCTATCGAATAAAGTATATACTTCGACTTTCTTGTGCTAGAACTTTGGCGCGAAAACACAAAAGTACTGTACGGGCTTTTTTGAAAAGATTAGGCTCGGACTTATTGGAAGTATTTGTTATGTCGGAAGAAGACTTCATAATCCTCTTTGAATACTCCCATGTAAACAAAACATAGCTTTAGATGAGGAGGCAAATAATGGTAACTTACAGACAATACATTTAAGCTTTCTGTTTCTCTATTGAATTAAGTTGATTTTAGATTAATTGCTACACTCTTCTAGTATCCTACAGACTTCGGTGTCTTTAGAAGAAGCCCTCCAATCACAACAATGGACAAGGCTAATCCTTTGCATAACTTAACAATCTCTTCTCCCACTTCCTGCAATTCGGGAGGGCAATTTCATTTGGTAATGCATTTTTCCGAAACAATTTCCAACTGTTTGTCTCGTCTAAAAGATTCATCCTAAAGAGAGAAGAGCTACAATTTTTAACCATATTCGATAATCTAGTAGTTAGAAGAACCCGACTTGCATTGTTGTTATCGGGAAAGAAACACTTCACTTAATCCCAAGCTTTGACACTCCATATGTCATATTATAACCAAATACTTTCTACCAAATAAAGTCTTATATAACTGCTCTCCTAGGTTATCTACTGTTTTATTACTCATTTCTCCTCTTCTAGAAAGAAGTTTTGAAAGAACTTCATGTGCATTATGCTCCTCAGATAGAGTAGTCCAAACACGAAATTGAAATTGGTATGAGTAAATTTTCATAGACAATTTTAGCAAGAGTTGTTTTACCAGTACCGCCCATGGCCACGATTGAGATCATTCGGCGGCTGGATGGGTATTTGGTGAGCTCGTCAAGAAGGCGATTCAACTCGACATCAAGTCCCCACATACCACTCTCTCCACCCTCCTTAAGAGGCCCTGCTGCTACTGCTTGATGTGTGGATCTCTCATCCGTGACTTCCCGTTTCTCCTTAAATTCGGCGATCTTTTCCACGACAACATCCATGTCTTGAATGCTTTGTTGCACATCAAGCGAGCAAACAAGATCTGCTTTTTCTTCACTAGTTCGAGCTTGATTACAATCCACAACGTGGGATTCAATCACATCTTCAGCCTTATGAGCTGCAGAAGTGATTTGTCTCTCTAGATCTTGCAATTCTTTGCTACCTTCACCGTAAGTATTGCCTTCAATGAAGTCAAGCAGGAAATTGGTCTTTTTAGTAAGTGGTTGGATGTATTTTTTGTCAAGAGAATTGGAAAGGCTAGGATGGTTGGTGATTGCGTGAATGTTTTTGAGAAGAGAAACTAGAGCTGCGTAAGCTGCCATCGCTATGATCACATTACAACTCTGCCCAAATAATTGCTTATTGATTTCACATCTCAACCCCCCGAATAGTTATAATCACTTTACCTTCTTTTTCTCTTAATTGAATCATCTTTTAATCATGTTAGATCAAGTGGCTCTTCAAATATCCAACAAGTATGATGCAGTTAGAAGTCATGCTATTTTACTGAATGTAATATTCTTCTAAATACCTGCAAAAGTAGTTCTAATTAACTAACTTGAATCAATAACAAAAACCTAAAAACTAACTTCTTCCAAATGCATGCAATTCTCAAATTAACTAAATGCTCGAGAAAATCCAAATAGAACACAATACGCTTACAGTGGAAGTGGTGAAGGTAGTTCCGATTATTCCGAAAACCGCAATTCCCGTTTCTAGAAGATCCTTGACTCTTCTTCTTACTTCTAACTATCTTACCTAAAACCCTCTTTCAGTCCTAACATCAAACACCTTCCGTGCATTTTGGAAATTGTATATAATTCTTTGCAGAAACGGATCCTCGTTCAGTCAATACATCAAACACCTTCACTGCATTCGGAATATTATTTTCCGTTGTTGAACAACAGCTTTTGTCACTGCGTGTAAAAATATCCTTAATATTGATGTTATGGATCCATTTTTCTTTTGGTTTAAGATGATAATTGGGATGAACTTTTATGATCAAGCAACCTACCAATTTAGCATTTGAACGCAAGAGAATAAAAGTAAATAAAAAACAAAGTACAAATGAAACAAAAACAAGAGAAAAAGGAAACTGAATGAAGTCTAGTACATCATAATGTTATCGACTGTGAGTCCCTCGGCCTCCAACATTTGATTGAAACTCTCAACTTCTTTCTCCCACATACTGACTTGAACCTGGAGATTGTCATTCTGCTCCAGCTGATCTTCTTTTATTTTCACGGCTGAAACTGCAGCCGAGTTGGAGCAACAATCCACGCGAATGAGTTCAAGTGTAGGTATGTCACCAATACATAGTGGGATCTCTTCCAAGTAGGGTAAATGCTCAAGAATAAGCCTTTTCAGAACTGGAAAATTAGACTCGTCAGCATCCCAGCGAGACAGATCACATCCTTGAATTTTCAAGAATTTCAGGCGACGAAATTGCCCATCAACAGGACTCCATTGCTTTCCCTCGCAGGCAGAAGTTTCCAATTCGAGGACTTCCAATTGTGGCAACGAACCAATCATTGTCAAATCATCCCACTGAAATCTAAACTTACTCAAGCACAACTTCTTTAGAGAATTGGGAAGTGCAGTTAGGCACTTATCCACAAGTTTGCAAACGGAACTAGATATGTTAAGTGATTCAAGTTTACACAAGCGATCAAGATTTAATAAACACTCCATCCAACTATCATCGTATCCCTGAAAGTCGTCATCGTAGGCGAGATGCAATGTCTTGATGTTGGGAATGATCTTACACACCTCCTTACACATTCTCAAATTCAGTGTTCCCTTAAGTGTCTGCAAATTCTCCAATATCGGCAACTCATCTTTTCCGGTGCTAGGAGGAGGGCTAGGAAGATAAATCTGACGACACTCCACATGCCTAAGTTGACGTAACTTCCAAAATCCAGTTGATGCAACTATCAAACAATAAGCACCTTTAATGATTATAGTTTGTAGATTCCACATAAGGGATATTGAAGTAGGAAATTCCCATGAGGATCTGCCATAAATTGGATGCCTATACGAAAGATATCGCAAGTTGACATTTCCATAAAAATCAAGTTTTGAATTGTTACCATTTTCATCCAAAACCCGCAGCAATCCAAATGCAGTCGTCTCCACTATCAAACGAAAAGTGATGAATGAGCGTGTGAATGTAGGTGTCAATTCTGTCCTATATATGTACCAATTATCAACTACCCGACGTTGTGTGCTTGGTATTATGCCTTCGGTCACCTGTAAAAATCCTTCTTGCTCCGCAAATTTTATACACATGTCTCTCAAAAGGTCATGGATGCCAAAAAATCCAACTTTTTCATTCTTACGGATCTTACCTCTTATAATTAGATTTCGATCAATGAGATCTTTTATTAAATCCTCCGCAATCTCTTCTAAAACTTGTGATCCAATTGGTTTTATGAATCCCTCTGCAACCCAAAGTTTGATAATATTTGAGACACGAATCTGTGAATCCTCTTTGAATACTCCCAAATACAGAAAACATGGCTTTAGATGAGAAGGCAAATGGTTGTAACTTAAGGTCAAGACATCCAAGCTTTCTTGTTTCTCTTTGGAATTCGGAATGGATGCTAGATTTCTTAGTATCCCCTCCCAGTGTCCTAGGTCTCTAGGTGAATTAAGAAGAAGACCTCCTATCACAACAATGGATAAAGCTAGTCCTTTGCATAGTTTAACGATCTTCTCACCCACTTCCCGAAGTTCGTAAGGACAATCATCATTTTGGAATACTTCTCTACAAAATAATTTCCAACTATTTTCCCCATCTAAAAGATTAATTGTAACTATAGAAGAGCCACAATCTCTAGCCACATTAGACAACCTAGTAGTTAGAAGAACACGACTTGCATTATTGTTATCAGGAAAGAAGCGCTTCACTTCATCCCAAGCTGTGACACTCCATATGTCGTCTAATATTATCAAATATCTTCTACCAAATAAAGTTTTATGCAACTGGAGTCCTAGGGCATCTACTTCTGCATTACTCAGTTCTCCTAGTCCTAGGCCAGAAAGAAGTTTAGAAAGAACTTCTTTTGCATTAATTTGCTGAGATATGGTAGCCCAAGCACGAAATTGAAAATGCTCCTTAATGAGTTTATTTTCATAAACATTTTTGGCAAGAGTTGTCTTACCCATACCCCCATGCCGGCGATTGAGATGATACGCCGACTGGATTGGTATCCGGTGAGCTCGTCCAGAAGCTTATTCAACTCCGCATCAAGTCCTACCATACCACTCTCTTCACTGTTTGTAACAGACCATGTTGGAAGTGCAGGTTGTTCCTCCGCATCTGATCTTGTTTTGTTCTTATTTGCGGCCACCTTTTTCATGATAGCATCCATGTCATGAATGCTGTGATTCAGATCCGGTGATTTTTCAAATCTATCACAACCTACACATTTAAGCAAAAGCATGGGTAAGTAAGACCATGATCTTCCCGCGTGAATCTGATCCACAGTGTGGTACTCAGCCAGAGCTTTAGCCGCATGAATCTGATCCACAATGTGGGACTCAATGAGATCTTCTGCCGCATGAGCTGCAGATGTGATTTGTCTCTCCAGATCTTGTGCTTCTTTGCTACCTGCTCCATAGTTATTGCCCTCTACAAACTCGAGCAAGAAATTAGTCTTTTCAACAAGGGATTGGATTTGGTTGTTGTGGAAAGAAGTGGAAAGTTGAGGATGTTTCGTAACTGCATGAATGTTATTGAGAAGAGAAACTAGAGCTGCATAAGCTGCCATCTCGAAATTATCTTTCAAAGCTTGAAGAAGAAGTAGAGAATTTGATGAGAAGTGTGTGTGTTTCTACTTGTAAAGAGGACTGGCTGACTTTATAGAGGCGTGATGTTTCGTGAAAAATATGAAGATGACAAAGTCATTAGAGAACGTAAACTGTTGACATTTTTTCTTTTCTTTTTATTTCTTGAACAGAGAGCTCCAGGCTGTGCTTTTGGAATCAAATTTGAATATTTGGATATTTATATTACATAATCATTAAGTGGCTTTGCATATGATGCATAAGACCACCCTTATCAGTTATTATAACAGAATTGTTGATAAGTATTTATTCTCATCTCCGTTGAAGAAGTCAGACGTATAATACACTGTTAGAAATTTTCGGACCCACAATCGAGATCCGTGGGTGCTTTATCCTGGAGATCCACAATCAATAAGAAATAAGACAAAGTTGACATTTATTTTTAATTTAATCATTTGGCATCTAAGGCTAATATAAAATGTCAAATGGATATAAATTAATCACTTACTTGATACATTATATATAAATGATTAATACATCTACAATTGAATATTATGGATTGTCGGCCACTATGTTTCCGTGTTCACGTGAAAATACTTAAAAGTATCTGTTTTCTTTTTATTGCAAAAAAAAAGTGTTCTTTAAAATGGTGTAGCAAAACTCCTCGCGTTAAAATTAACAATACGCTTATCTCAATTGTTATTAAATCTTTATTAGTGATAACAAAATTATTGATATTTATTAGAAATTGTCGGATCCTTAATCGAGATTTGTGGTGCTTTTAAATGTTGTAAATAATTGAATAAAGTATCTTAAGAAAAATAAGACAAAGTCTGATGAGAGACGCACAGTTGACATTTATTTTTAATTTAATCATCTGTCATGAATTCATACCTAAAGGCTATTATAAAATATCGAATGGATATTAATTGATTACTTACTTTATAGTTTACATATGAATGATTAATACATCTATAATTGAATATTATGGATTGTCGGCCACTACTTTCCACCTCGTGACAAGTCCACGTTACTCTATCAAAATCAAAATCTTCATCCTTCTCAAATCCGACGACCGCACGTTGTTATATACATCTAAAGTTTATTGTATATTTTGTTATATAAATTAATCAATTTCTTGGTGGTTACATTTGAACGCACAATTTCCCCAATTGATTATTATCGATTGTCGGCGTCCCCATTTCTTTGAAATTCTCGAGCCCCAATACATCCTCTTTGATTCTCGATGCTCTACGGAAAATCCGCTATCCTCCATTTAATTCAACCCTTGAACTTTTCCAAGCCAAGCCGTTTTATCAAACATATGGTGTGTAGTGAAAAACCTTAATTATAACCAATCTCAATGATAATTCGTATTAGTAATTACATATACTATAAAAGTGATACGTGTAAGCTTTTGAATTGTTATGTTGTTTAATTTATGCCTACGGCGAAAATATTAATTTGATAAAAATAATTGGAAAATTGCAGAAAAAGACGCATGAAAGCTTGTACTCTTTCCATCACATTGATAATGATTATTTGAGTTTCCTGCACAGAAATTAAGAAAGTAGACAAAGTGATAAAGTAAGAGAGAAAATACGAGTGAGATGGTGAGAGAGTGAATGATAAAGTAAGCGACAAAACAGTAAAATATTAGATAATGCAGTAATTTTTTTTTGGAAATTAGCCATTTCAAATGAAACAAATCGAAAAGAAAAAAAGGGTCATATCAATAGGACGAATGGAGTATTTCTTTCCAACTTTTCTTTTTCTCATTTATCTTTCTTTTATCTTATTTCAAATCAATTTCTTAAATTCTTTTGTTTTTTGGGATATATAATCTTTTGTGAGAAGGAGATAATTGTAGTGAAAATTTGATGATCCACATGTGACGGATAAAAGGAAATATAAAGTGAAAAGTATAAAGTGGTGAGATCAATTTGTTATAGTGGTTGTGGTTCATTTATTTCTTTCTATTTATGGAATGAGACTAGTTTATTGAGACATCTGAAATATAAAAGAAATTAATTTTGCTAACAAAAAATGAATTAAAAAAAAGGTGATTAGAAATAAAACTGCAAAAATAAAAGAACAAGAAAAGAAATATATTGTCATTTCATTTATATTTCATTTCATTTCTTTACCAAATCCCAAACACGTCCTTAAATCGTTAGCCCTAATCTCATTTCAAGCGAATAATCCGCACATGATCCGGCTTCAGTTCTGTTAATCGAAGCGGGAAAATGATAGCTTTTGCCAAATCGTTGAAGAATCCGATCCTTCGGAGCACTTCGACACATCTCTTCAGATTTCAAAACGTTCGGACGCTCTTGCTGCAGTCATCTTCCGAGTCCGTCAAATTGCAGAAAATCACTGGTTCTGATTCTGGTAAATCCGTCCTTTTCTATTAGAATGTAGTAATTGAAATTCATATGCATTTAACTATTACAGTTGCTATGTAGGACCTTCTCCCATCATGCAAAGAAGAAGACAAAAAGTCATAAAGAAAGATGCACCGTACCGTTGACATTTATTTTTTGCTGACACAGAAATATAATGAATCATGTCACTTGTATTATTTATATCACTTGAAATAGAGAGCTCCATGTTGTGCTTGTAGAATCTAATTTCCGTTATGTACCATTTAGACTGTACATGGAAAATTAAAATAATGAGTTAAAATTGTAAAGTTATATTGTAAAGGTATAAAATGGTGAGATTCACTTATTCAGATGATTGTCGCCCACTTATTTATTTTTTTAATTGATATAAGACATAAATAATTGAATAATAAAAAGGCAATTGAAATATTAATTATAAGACGGGGTGAAGTATTACATAATGACTTGTACCGGTACCCATGCTACCACCATTAGGTGGCTCTTCAAATGATGCAGAAAACAACTTCTCTTTTATTAATAACATAAAACTATCATTACAGCCCATTAGAGGTTGTCGGATCTAGATCTACATTGATGAGATGTCTAGGGGATTATTTATATTTTAATTTAATAATTCCAGTAGCAAGATCCTTTTCTCTGTTTTGTCTGCTAATCATCAAAGTTCGGCTGCAGTTAATATATTTAAACCCCAATTCCCGTTTCAAGAAGATCCTTGACTCTTCTTTCTTCTATCTATCTTACCTAAACCCTCTGCCAGTCCTAACATCACACCTTCACAATGGGATGATCTTATGATCAAGCAACCTACCAATTTAACATTTTAACGCAATGATTGAAATATTGGACCAAGAGAATAAAAGTAAATAAAAAAAAAAGTATATATGAAACAATAACAAGAGAAAAGGACACTGAATGAAGTCTATTACATCATATTTCCAATTGAATGTTATCGACTGTGAGTCCCTCGTTCTCCAACATATGATTGAAACTCTCAACTTGTTTCCCCCACATACTGACTTGAACCTGGAGATCGTCATTCAGATCCAGCTAATCTTCTTTTATTTTCACGACTGAAACTGCAGCCGAGTTGGAGCAATCATCCACGCGAATGAGTTCTAGTGTTGGTATTTCACCAATACCCAATGGGATCTCTTCCAAGTCGCGCAAACCTTTAAGAATAAGTTTTTCCAGAACTGGAAAATTAGACTTGTCAGCATCCCAGCGACAGAGACCACGCTCTGCAATTTTCAAGAATTTCACGCGACGAAATCGCCCTTCAACAGGACTCCATTGCCCTACCTCGCAGGCATAAGTTTCCAATTTGAGGACTTTCAATTGTGGCAATGAACCAATCATTGTCAAATCGTCCCAGTGAAATTGAAACCAACTCAAGCACAACTTCTTTAGAGACTTGGGAAGTGAACATATGCACTTCTTTTTTCGATTACTAACCGAAAGTCCGGATAAGATGCAACTAGACATGTTAAGCGATTCAAGTTTATGCAAGCGATCAAGATTTAATAAACACTCCATCCAACTATCATTGTATCCCTGCTTTTCAGTGTCATAAGCGAGATGCAATTTCTTGATGTTGGGAATCATCTTACACACCTCCTCACACAATCTCAAATTCACTGTTCCCTTAAGTGTCTGCAAGTTCTCCAATATTGGCAACTCGTCTTTTCCGGTGATAGGAGGAGGGCAAGGAATATAAATCTGAAAACACTCCACATGCCTAAGCTGACAGAACTTCCAAAATTCAATTGATGCAACCATCAAACAACCAGTATGTTTATTGATTATAGTTTGTAGACTCCACATAAGGGATATTGAAGAAGAGTATTCCCATGGGGATCTGCCATTACTCGGATGCCTATACGAAAGGTATCGCAAGTTGAAATTTCCATAAAAATTAAGTTGTGACGGGTAACCATTTTCATCCAAAACCCGCAACAATCTAAATTCAATCGGATTCACTATCAAACGATCTGTTATCAAAGAGCGTGTGGATGCAAATGTCGATTCTGTCCTTTCTATGTACCGATTATCAACTACCCTACGTTGTGTGCCTGGTATTATGCCTTCGGTCACCTGTAAAAATGCTTCTCGCTCCGCTAATTTTATGCACAAGTCTCTCAAAAGGTCATGGATGCCAAAATATCCAACTTTTCCATTCTTATGGCGCCTAACTACTACAATTAGATTTCGATCAATCAGATCTCTTATGAAACCCTCTGCAATCTCTTCTAAAACTCGTGATCCAATTGGTTTTATGAATCCCTCAGCAACCCAAAGTTTGATAATCTTTGAGATACGAATATGGGAATCCTCTCTGAACACTCCCAAATAGAGAAAACATGGCTTTAGATGAGAAGGCAAGTGGTTGTAACTTAAGGTCAATACGTCCAAGCTTTCTTGTTTCTCTTTGGAATTCGGAATTGATGCTAGATTTTCTAGTATGCCCTGCCAGTGTCCTAGGGTCCTAGGTGAATTTAGAAGAAGCCCTCCTATCACAACAATGGACAAGGCTAGTCCTTTGCATAATTTAACAATCTTCTCACCCACTACCCGAAGTTCCTTAGGACAATCATCATTTTGGAATGTTCTTTTACAAAATAATTCCCAACTATTTTCCTCATCTAAAAGATTCATTTTGAAGATAGAAGAGCCACAATCTCTAGCTACATTAGACAACCTAGTAGTTAGAAGAACCCGACTTGCATTATTGTTATCAGGAAAGAAGCGCTTCACTTCATTCCAAGCTGTGACACTCCATATGTCATCTAATACAATCAAATATCTTCTACCAAATAAAATCTTATGTAATTGAAGTCCTAGGTCATGTACTGCTCTGCTACCTAATTCTCCTAGACCAGAGAGAAGTTTTGAAAGAACTTCGTGAGCATTACTTTGTTGAGATATGGTAGCCCAAGCACGAAAATCAAAATGTTCCTTGATGAGTTGATTTTCATAGACATTTTTAGCTAGGGTTGTCTTACCCGTACCGCCCATGCCAACGATTGAGATGGTATGCCGATTGGATTGGTTGCCGGTGAGCTCGTCCAGAAGCTGAATCAACTCGGCATCAAGTCCCACCATACCACTCTCTCCACCGTATCTAATAGGCTCTGCCACATGTGTTAGTTGCTGCTCCTCTGGCAATCTGCGCTTCTTCTTAAATTCGTTAGCATCTTCAATTATAGCATCCATGTCGTCAATTATATGTTGCAGACTGAGTGACTCTTTGTTAGCCTCTTCAATGATAGCCTCCATGTCGTCACTTAAATGGCAACCTACACATTTGAGCAAAAACGTGAGCAAGGAAGGCCATCTAAGCCTTTCTTCATGAATCTGGTCTGCAGTGTTGGACTCAATCAGATCTATAGCCTCATGAATCTGGTCCACAGTGTTGGACTCAATCATATCTGTAGCCTCATTAATCTGGTCCCAAAAGATGGACTCCTCCAGATCTTTAGCCGCATGAATCTGATCCACAATGTCGGACTCGATCAGATCTTCAGCCGCATGAGCTCCAGATGCGATTTGTCTCTCCAGATCTTGTGCTTCTTTGCTACCTGCACCATAATTATTGCCCTCTACAAACTCGAGCAATAAATTAGTCTTTTCTATAAGAGTTTGTATGTGTATGTTGTCCAGAGAAGTGGAAAGGTGAGGATGGCTCTGAATCTGGCGAATGTTATTGAGAAGAGAAACTAGAGCTGCATAAGCTGCCATCTTTTAATTATCCTTCAAATCTTGGAGAAGAAAGAGAGAATTTGATGAGAGTGTGTGTTTCGTGAATAATATGAATATGACACCGTTGACATTTTGTTTTGTTTATCTCCACGCTGTGCTTTTGGAATCATATTATAACTAAATTATTGATATTAGAAAATGTCGGATCCACAATCGAGATCTGGGGGTGCTTTAAATGTAGTAAATAATTGAATAAAAATATTTTGGAGATCCACAATAAAGAAAAGTAAGACAAAGTTTGACATTTCATTTTAATTTAATGAATTCGCATAAATTCAAGAGTGTCCTGATATTTCGGGTGCGATGTACTAAAGTAAAAAATCGGGCCATGTAAATTGTAATAATGCTTAAAAAGCAAAAAAAAAATTAATACAATATACATACTATTATGGTTTCTGGTCAATTTTATAATTAACATACTTTGGCTTTTTGTTGATGCACGAGTTTAATGATAAATTTCGCAAATGTATTGCTTTAAACATTTGTCATGTTTAAAATGATATAATTATTTCTAAAATTTTGGAGTAATTTATACGTTGTGCTAAAACATTAAAATATTTTTATTCTTAACAAGAATTAGTATCATGTAGATATTGGATGTAATTTTCATTATACGTTTATTAATAGACAAATCTATAACCTTTTACTTAGAAGTTAATGGTGGCGCTATGAAAATCATTCATAAACCCTAGTTCTCCAGAATTTTCCGACTCAAAAGAGGGAACATGATGAGAAGTAGGTGATAGTGCAAAGTTGGCTTAAGAATTAAGATATATTCCCTACGTCCTAAATGAAATGTCTTGTATTTTATTTAGGAAATGTATTCTACCGTACCCCTCCGAATAAAAGAGACTAAAGAAGGCTCAGTCACATAGTTTGCAGATATTTCAATAATACAAAAACTATGAAAAGAAGAAACTCTGTTTTATCTGCTAATCATCCGGAATGTAATATTCGTCTAATTGACTAACTTGAATCATCAACAAAAACCTAAAAAACTAACAACGTCCAAATGCATGCAATTCTCAAATTAACTAATATGCAGAAACAGATTCACTGCATTCGGAATATTTATTTTCCCTTGTGGAACAACAGCTTTTGTCGGTGCCCGTAACAATATTGATGTTATGGATCGATTTTTCTTTTGGTTTAAGATGTTAATTGGACAGACTGACATGCATCTCTCTCTCTCTCTCACGCTAAGTATACCTTGAGTCAGGTTGGACTAAAACTTTAAGGCTAAGAAAACTCGGGCTTAAGTGCCCCAGCCTGATGGCCCAATAGATCGAATGGCTTTGGACAAGAAGCTCACAAGTTATATATAGTTTAAACTAGGTATACTAGTTTATTTATTCTTATTACTCCCTCCGTCCCATTATTAGTGGCCACCTTTCCTAATTCGAATGTCCCGTTATTAGTGGCGACGTCCAAAATTGATAAAAAATTATCATTTTCTTTCTTACTTTATCATCTTATCTCTCCTACTTTATCATCTACTTTCATTATTATACTCATTTCTCTCACCTACTTTATCATCTTCTCTCTCCTACTCTCTCATTATCACACTCATCTCTCTCTCCTACTTTATTATCTAACTCATCTCTCATACTTTATTACATATTCCCTTAATTCCCGTGCCGAAAAGAAAGGTGCCACTAATAATGGGACGGAGGGAGTATAATTCTTGAAATAGTTATGTGGCACAGTTGATTTTATTTCACATAAAAAAGATTGTATGTTCAACCAATGACACAAATCATTTTTTATTTTGTGTTATTTAATTAACCACTTATTTAATCTAATTTTTAAATAAATAAATATAAAATATATAATGTACTGGCTTGACTCGATAGCCCGTAAAAAAGACTTCAAATTACATTCAATACCGCGTTGTTGTCATGGAGATTACTACGATTGTACAAACAAGGATTCAAAACGCAGCCAAATGTTTACATATGTAACTTTACCAAAATAGATGTCCAAAATTTCAAATTCTAGACATTTACTAAAATTAATTACACTTAATAAATACTTTTTAATATTTTCCAAAATTAGTGTTCACATTCACACAAATTCTTATTTTTTACTTTGGGGTAAATTGCAGCAAAAGTATAAATTACTAAAAATAAAAAACAATTCGTAGTAATATACGAAAGTTCGGGGGTGATCGCACCCACCTGCCCCCTTTAAATCCTCCTCTGGTGTTTATGTTGTCATTATTTTGATATAAATAATTACTATGTATAATAGAATATATAGGATAACTGTGCAAAACATGTTCGATTTATAAAAGTATTGGACAATTTTTTTGGTATTATGAATCAATCTTGAGTATTTAAGAGTGTTGATTTTCGACACATTATTTTTTTCAAAATTGATAGAAATATGTAACATAATTTGAGAGGTTACCAAACTAACTTTATAATAAAGTAGGCTCTACCAATTTAGAATTGAATACACAATGCAATGAAATGAAATTGTTTATCCCTTGTTTAATTAATTCATTTGGTAGGAATTCATAACTAACTCTAAAATTAAATGTCAAGTAGATACAAATTACAGTTAAACCTCGATAAAGCAATAACATTAAGGCCGGAAAAAAATATTCATTTAAGGAGATTATTACTTTATCGAGCATTATTTTATTACATTGATCTATGTTGGAGCCGGAAGAAATTATTATGTAAGCGAGATTATTACTCTATCGAATATTACTTTATCTAAGTTTAATTGCAATCACTTTGTTGGTAGCTAGATTCAAACAATTTTACAGGAGTTGAATGTTTGGGATTTGATAATTTTTAAAGCTGGCAAAATTTTCTCCTTCCCAAGAACAATAAGACAAAGTTTGATGGGATTTGTAATGTTAATTCCCCTTTTATATAATTGAATCATTTGGCAAGTGGATATAAATTAATCATTTTATTAGTAATTACTCTCTCCGTCCTGCTATATATAATTATTAAAAAAGTAGATGATAAAATATGAGAGATAGTAGATGATAAAGTAGGAGAGACAAGATAAATTAGATTATACGAGAGTAGACGATAAAAGATGATAGAGAAAATGAATAATTTAATAAAAGTAGATGATAAAATATGAGAGAGAAATGATAAAGTAAAGATAAAGTAGGAAAATAAATAATAAAGTAAGAGAGAAAATAGTAACTTTTTGTCAAATTGAATTTGAGCCATTTTTAGTGGACGTCACAATAGAGAAAGTGAGTCATTATTCACTATTAGCGGAACAAAGAGAGTACATTTGAACGTTCATGGCATTTCCAAAAGGGGTTGAATGTTTATATCTAGTAGTAAATTGTATCTACGTCTCATTATTAGTAGCTCTAAATTTTTTAGTATAAGAATTAAAAAAGTTTTATTTTTTGTGTAATTAATAATGTAAAAGTGACGCCTATTAAATTATATTAAAATATTTATTTTAAATATGAATCACTTTTAAGGAGACAGTTCAAAAAAGAATAGGAGTGAGACCGAAATATTAAGTGGCAAGTTGCAAAACAATATCAACCCATCCGTTAAAATTATTTTGTTCGGTACAAGATTTCAAACATAATTACAAACTATTGGGCTGGGCTTTATACTCCATTTATCATTGGGCTCAAAAATCGTAGCCCGTCTTGAATTTTTTAGGAAACGCTAAATATTACTCCCTTCGAATTTTGTTGTTTAATGTTTTATTTTTGTAATATTTTGAAATATTTATGACATTTTATATTTTATTACCTTATTTATTAATATTTTTTCTTTATTACCTTGTTGAATAGATTTGATGGTTTTTTAGAGCTTTATTCATTATTAATCAAGTTTAATTCAAGAATAATTTATTTTTATTAATTATAGTGCAAAAGGTTAGAACGTCTAACAATAAAAATAGAAGGGAGTATGACTTATACCGATTATGTAGCGATCTAGACAATAACTAGCTTCATGATCCAAATTCAGATTTTGAATAGATAAAAAAACTAAAGGGTAATTATGAGCATTACGTTCATGCATAACTTCCATACCAATGGCTTTTTTTGTTCACTTCAATCAGAATTCCAGTTTGAATTATTGTGTCTCCGCTCTATTGATTTTGTACAGTTCACTTATCTTATACCGTTTCTTAAAGTGGAAAAAAATGAGCAATCATCTAAATAATTAAATCTCACCATTTAATAATTTTAGGCCACTATTTTATATATTTATACACATTAATTTAAAAACCACCAAAACTCAATAATACAAATTCAATAAGACGGGGGTGTATTTTATTTAAATATGTAGTAGTGAAACCGTTAGTTCGAACCGATTAGTGAGTTTTATGATTTTACAAATAAAACTATACAATATCCGAATTCTTTATAAAAGAAAGACTTTGACTTATCTGCTAACTTCAATTTAATATCCAAGTAACCAAATCAACTAAGTCTCATACACAAAACAAAAAATGTATTCATACTTATAAAAAAAAAATTATATATAAAAAATAATACGCTACGAAATATTAGTATATTGATTGGCAACTGGAGCAGGCTGTGATGGCGGCGGAGTCTCAACTGGGGTCGGCAGCGGCGAGTTCCTGCAGATGGGGCACGTGGGGTGAATCATCAGCCACGGATCAATGCAGCTCCGGTGGAACACGTGGCCGCACTCCGGTAGCAGCCGCAGCGTCTCGGCGTCCTTGTAGTCACCGAGGCAGACGGCGCAGGCGCCGCCTCCTTTGTGCGGCTTGAGCTGGCCGTAGGTGTACTGCGGGAACGCGGCGATGGTGGCGGCGTCGAGGCCGGGGTGTCGGATGATGACGTGGATGGTGCTTCCCTCGCCGTAGTCGGCGGATGAGCGATGGCCGGCGGCGGCGGCGGAGTGCGTTCGGGACTGCTTGCACTTGTAGGAGATGAAGGTGATGACGACGAAGAAGAAGAGGACGGCGACGGAGAGGCCGAGGCCGTAGCCGAAGCTGCCGATTGTCGTATCGTCGGAATCTTGGATGTAGTCGGGCGGCGTCGTATTACTCATTTGCGGCGGTGGCAAGATTCTCTCTCTCCTTCTCTCCCTCTCTCTATCTTATATGTCTTGGGGAGAAAGGAAAGAGAGTTAAGGAGAAAAGCCGCCTCAATTACGTACTTTTTTCCCACTAGTCAACTAAACGGAGGTTTATCTTCTCTCATTAATAGGAGAGAGAGGGGTAAATCTTCTAAAAAAAATTGGGGAAACATATTTAGAAAAACCCTAATCAATTCTTAATTACATTTTTCAAGAGGGTCAACTTGATCATCACGCAATTAATAAATATATACTAGTTTGCTATCTTACAAAGAAAGCGTAATTATAATAATCAAATTAGAATTGGAAACGAGGTGGTCAAATTTTTCTTTTCCAATTCGTTGATTTTGTGGTAGTTTGTGTAACACCTCTTACATTACGACAGTCGAACACATTTTTTAAATCGATCATAATGCGAATGATAGAGAGCAGTGGCGTAGCCAGAGATTTACATTAATGGGAGGCAAATAATTAAGCAATTGTGGTCTACCGTGAATTAAAAAAGTGACGGCAAAACAGAAAATAAGAAAAGAAAAAAGATAGAGAAGAAGAAACCTAAGAGGAAAAAGAGAGAATGAAACTATAAGAAAAGGAAGAGAAAAAAAAATTGGGATTAAAAATTCAAAATAATAATGCATAACTTTTAAGAAAATACATAATTATTATAAATATAAAGTTATATCTTGGTCAAGTTCAGAAAAATATTTGTACACAATTTCGAACGTGAAGGAGGAAGAGAGAGAAATAAGGGAAATAAATGTGAATTAGATGATGAAAAAAGAAAGAGAAAAAGGAAAGTTAATTCACATATTCATGGTACTATAAAAATTATCAAACTACCTTACCGTTGGATCAAAGTTCAATTCATAATAAAAAAATCACAGTTAAATATCTCAAACTCAATGGAGATAGTGGCCCCCACTGCCCCACCACTGATTGAGATATTGAACCCTAAATCTATCACTCTAACGTTAACGTTAACAAATCGGGAGGAGATTAATAATATGTGTTGGCACTTGGCTCTTCAATTTAATGAAAGAGGCAAGACGGCCGTAGTTGGACATAGTCTTACCTTATTATTATGGCAAATAATTCTAAATTAAGAAGATAGAAGAAGCAGTTAGAAACTGGGGAGAAAGCATTAAATTAAAGTGCTGGTCCAATTGGAACAAAATTAAGAATGTAGGCAAGTTGAAAGTAGTAAAGTGATCCAAATTAGAGTTTGCATTATTTGCAGACGCCAAATGCATAACCGGAGTAGTTCCAATATTTCTTTGACTTTCCTATCATCCTTCTCTCTCTTAGCTTCCCCTTTTATAGCATCCATCTCTCTCTCTCTCTCTCTTCGCTGTCTCTCTCTCATACACTATACTTATCCTATATACTTCCCCATGAGACTTTTTTTTTATCATCCCTCCCTCCTGCTCTTAGCTTCCCCTTTTATAGCACCCATCATCTCTCTCTCTCTCTCACAAGTACACACAAACACTTAGAAATCCTATCCTTCCCCATGAGCTACTATACCCCAAATCCATAGACTAAATGATAAAAGACTGCAATACCATGAACAAAGATCACTGCACTAGATGATCAAACAATATGAAACTATAATACTATCTAACATAACTGCTAAAAAGAAACACCAGAAATCAGTTAGCTTCGAATTCGATCTAAAGAAAACCCGAAAGCAAGTACCTGATACCTCTGCTTCTTGTGCTTGTTGCTGCTTTCTGTGCATCTCCTCTTGTATATTTACACCATGTAGAGTCGTCTCTTCACATTCATCGACTTCCATATCCGTTAGTCCAGTCGTAGAGCTTGAAGGCAGTACAGCTTCAAGAGCCTTCCTTTGCTCTAATCTCAAAGATTCAGGAAACACCTGAATGTACATCTTCCCTTTCATTATTGATCGCCTTGAATTGATCTGAAACATACAAAATATTGATATATATCCAATACAAGTAAAAGTAGATATATATAATCTTGAAATTTGTTGAAGGCTTGAACTTACTAGGCTTGATAACTTCACCGGGTTCGGATTTGATGAGGAGTCGACGGTTATCCAAATGAGTTGATATAAACTTGAAGCCACACAATGCTTCAGTTAGTGTCAATGTATGTTTGAGATACAGATCATCGCGCTTCCTCTCGAACTTGTGGTGCTCCTTTTCTTGAAGTATAAAGACTACATCTCCGGTAACAGAGTCAGGCTGCAAAAGCAAAACACCATACAAATCTAAGATGCTCCTTCACTGAATACAAAGAAAAATAGTCCGGGTTTTGGCGGAAAAAAAAAAAATCAATACTTGTCGGAATTTGCAATTTTAACACGTTTAGTTTACTTTTGGAAATTAAATCACCAACTTTCAATTTCTTGCAATCTAAGACATGCTCTAAATCCCCGAAAATTTTCAAAAATCATGTATTCTTCCAAGTGTTAAATACACGTCGAGCACAGTTTTTGAAAAAAAATAAAATAAAATTGGGATCAGGGTGTGTGGCTAAATTGCAAGAAACTGAAAGTTTCTGATTTAATTGACCAAGGTAAACTAAACATGTTAAAATTGTAAATTCGGACAAGTATATGCATTTTTGCGCCAGAACCCTAAATAGTAGTAGTTACTGTAAATTACCGCTTCATCAGCTTCTCCTCGGAGGACGATCTTCTCTCCGTGCTGCATACCCTTCTCCACAACCACTTCCAACACCTTCCTTTCGGGCACAAGCTTCTCGCCCTTGCACTGAAGACAACGGTCCTTGTAATCAACAGTTTCGCCACTGCCCTTGCACTTGTTGCAGGGATGCTGCATCTGTTGGATCATAGAAGGGCCTAAATGTGTGATGGAAACTCTCATCTCGGAGTCTTGACAGCCGGAGCATTTCGTTGAAGGGCCGGATTTTAAGCCTTTCCTATAATGGCACAAACATGTATCAGTTCAGTAGTAGATGAATAGCTGGGAGAGATAGAACTCACCCCTTGCATTTGGGGCAGAGGGCATTACGCGATAGAGAGAGTTTCTTCGACGTTCGGTTGTACAAATCCTCTAAGGAGACCTTATGAACAAGATCCTCCCCCCCTTCTTTGCCTCCTACTAACTCTGCTACTTCCTCCTCCACCACCTTATAACCATACAAATATCATTAAACCTTCTTTTTTTGCATAATGTTTTGCATAATAATGTCAATTTAAGATATGGTGGAAATGCAACAAAATGCATTACCTCCAAATGGACTGCCTCTGAAGAAGGTTTCAAAGATATCAAAGGGGTGGCTCCACCACCCATTCCTTCCTTGAAACCATCCTCGCCATACTTGTCGTAAATCCCGCGCTTCATATATGTCTGAATCAACTCACAAACAAAAATTGTCTTCCATTCATTTCCATCTAATATGTCAAGTTCTAATGCTGGAAACGAAAACAGAAAATCACTCATCATTCATCATTCTAAACACTATGAGAAAGTTTCTACCCTATGCGTCACGATCATAATGGTTTCTACTTCAGCATAAAACAGAAAACAAATTAAAATACTTCCAAAACCTAATTGAAATGTGCAACACTTTAGGATCTTCAACGACTGAAGATTAAACACTTCCAAAATCGAATTAAATAAGTGCATTACCTTTTCCGGGTCTCCGCTTTTATCAGGGTGGTTTTTTATGGCGGATTTACGGTACGGTACGCCTTCTTCAGTTCATCCTGTGAATAATTCCTCGACGCTCCCAAGGCCTCATAATACTTGGCATTGTCGCTTTTCCGCGGCTGTCTGCCGCCAGACATCTCTACCGCGCTTCACCTTCTTCCAATCAAGCAAAATCAAATTGATTAAGCAAATACACCAAAGTGGTATCAAAATTAGGGGAATTTGAATTAGGCTGAGGATTTATATCAATCTACAAACAGCCGTGCAAATCAGTACATATATATGTTCTTACATATGAGAATCATCGTTGCGGAGGTGCTGCAAAATTAGCCCGAAAGATAACGAGAGATTTTATTTTAGTAGATTTTTTTATTATTATTATGATTATTTAGATTTTAGTAGATTTTCGGTTTTAAATGAGGGAACATATATGAAGGATATTTTCTCTCTCCATCGTGAAATTAAATATATTGGACTAAAAATTACTCCCTCATTCTAATTACAATTTTTTTTGGCGCAACTTTCTAAAAAAATACTCCCTTTCAACACTATAATTTAAAGGTGTGAGACTCATATATTAATTAATAATTGAGAATTAATTTGTGAAGTAGAAGCGTCACACTCATTTAATTAATTAATATTTTTAAATTGATTTGAATTGTTAAAAGTATGAGATATACTTCCTTTATTAAAAATTGGATAAATTCGGTGGGACAACTTAAAAATGAATACTGGACAAACTTAGTAGGACGGAGGGAAGTAATTAATGTGTGCAGAATTGTTAAAAGTTGTGGATTTTTTAAAAAAAATATTTATAATAATTTATCAAAAAAAAAAGAATAGAAAACTTCATTGAAACAGCTGAAAAAGCATCCTAGAATATTTCAATGAGATAAGATTAATTGATTATAAGAATTAAATTAAAAATAGAAACTATTTTAAGATCCAAATCATATGTACAAGTGATACCGTAACTAGTGAATCTATTACGATATTCGAAAGCTTACTATGAAATTGGCTACAAAAATTATATTTTAAAATATGGCTTAAATATTAAGTATGTAAAAATATAAATTAGTAATGTAAAATTGTAAAACGGTAGGATCCATATGTAAAAATATAAATTAGTGATGTAAAATTATAAAACGGTAGGATCCATTTTTTTAAATTGATAATGATTTTTATTTGTCTATTTCTAAAATGGAACATAGGTAATAGAACAACAAGAAAAGACAATGGGACAAATTAACAAGGTACGGAGGGAATATTTATTTAAAATATGATCACAAAAATTTATAAAAATCACTTTTATGCATCACCACAATCAAATCCATTAAAAAAAATTGAGCATCCAAATCAACAATGCCTCTCCTTATTAATAATAATAATAATAATAATAATAATAATAAACAATACTGAAACAAATACTCCCACCATCCCACTCAACTTGTAATATTTTCCTTTTCGGACCGTCTCACTCATCTTACAACAGTTTCTAAAATTAAAAAAATAAATGAACCACAATAAACCTAAACAAATGTTCCCGTTATCTTTTACTTTATATATTTACCCCACTATCTTAAATTTCACACTCAATCTCAAATGTTGCAAGATGAGTGGGACGGAGGGAGTAAATTAAAGTTCATTAACACGCTTTTTGTCTCTCTCTTGATTGCATAGATTACACCAACAATCACGCTTTTATACCATTCAACATTTAATCCATAGCAGAAGCTTGTGAAAAAAGAGCCAAACGAGGGAGGAAGAACATGATAAGTATAATATTCATGTACAAATTCAAAGTTGAGTCCAAACAGACCAACAAGATAACTTCTTTCAGCAACAGCAATCCAGAGCAATCAATCTTCCCCTTTCCAAATCAAGGTTCTAACCTCGAAGATAAGCTCCGGGAACAGCCGGTAGGCCTAGTTCGTCCTCGCCCTGCACGACGACGAAAAATCACTTAGTAGATGCTAATCGAAACAGGGGCGCTTTAAACCCTTTTGAGTAAAACAACAGCAAACAAGAATCATCAACGCTTAGACTTAGATCGGATCAGAGCAAGCTTTGGAAGGTCAAAGTCAGGTGCATAGTTGGCAGTTTTACTTTCACAGTGATGATAAGCTTCTGAATAATGAATGCTTCCAAGTATAAGATGCAGTATAGTAATCTGTTTTATAGGGAGATATGGCAATACCTGTACGTTCGCTCTACCCGGAGCATGCCCGCTTGGTGCTGATGGCAAGTTGAGCTCTCCTTCTAGGTCGGATTCCTTGTCCGGTTGGAGATAGGAAGGCATCCCACCTTCGGCCTCAAACCCCATGTCTGCTTCCAGTGCATCGAGCTCTGGATAACAGAATCCCAAGAACAGCAGTTATGAACTACATCGATCATTTATAGTGACTAATAACAAAATATATACAACGAAAGACAATAAAATTGTCGGTCATAAATTGTATATCGATCCTTTTTGTCTCGTCCCAATATTCAAGTCCCATAACTTCTGGGTCCACTTGTTTAGTAGTAGTGTAAATGTATAAAGTAGTGGATCATTGTGGTCCACTCAATTATTTCCTTATTTGGAATGACACAAATAATGGGACGTCCCAAAAAGGAATGCGGGACTTGAATATTGGGACGGAGGGGTACTTTCCAGAGAAGAAACAGAAGAAACCCATATAAAATGATCAATATTCTTGACAGTATGTTTCAAGCAGCTAAGAATTTGAAGTGAAAACTTACCACCCAGTAGTTCGTCCTCATCAATATCATCAGGCAAATTGTAGCTTCTCCCAAGAGACTCTTGGATTTCGCTGCTCACGTCCATGAGGTCCATCATCTCATCTTGCAAGTTCTATAAAGATAATTTAAACCCACCATGAAATGAAATGTAAGAAGATTGTCTTAATAATATATCATGCAAGTGCAAGAGAAAGCTATAGGAAGTGAGGTACAAACATCTACGTCGTCGATGCTCACAGTCTTCATCATCCCCTTGAGTTCCTTATTTGCGGATTTCATGGCCCCCATCTGCAAAATTGGTCACAGTAGAAGTCCGATCATAATCTCTACACCTCACTCTTAATAGAACCAATCAAGCATCTGTATCAACTTCGAACAGTCACAGAAAAGTAAAAACACAAATGGCACTTGAATCAGCAATGCATAAGCTCAAATCTTAAAGAATTCCTCCTTTCTGACAGATGGGTGGTCCTCCTACCTCTAAGGAGGTAGGCAGCAGGTTCCAAGCAAGTTACCAAATAAGCTCCGCGTGACAAATCTCGAACTTTGCCCCTTCGGGCGCTACCAAGGGAAACAGGTTTTACTGGTGAATTGAAAGATGCCGGAATATAGTGGTACTTAAAGATGACAACATAAGTTTCATAATGCATAAATTTGAAGCAAAGGAAGAGGCATGTTTCCTGACTCCAGGAAGCAGGTGGCAAAATCATCAAGATCACAACTAGACATGTTATCAGCCGTAGCATGATCATCAAATTATTGATTTCACATTAGAGATCAATAATCATTGCAAATATTATTATTGCACGACCATGGATGGATCAACACTAGAAAATATTCACATTGTGCCTAGAAAATAATACTATTTGCATGTATTCATAATGAGGAAAACAAATCGTAAGTTATTTCCTGGTCTTTGACAGTAAATTACTTGACTCAGTAGTCATTAACCATTTAACTCGTTCCAGATGAAAAATACATATAAAGCTCTGCAATACATACTGTTTGTTGAGCATCCTTTATTCCCTCTGCAGCAAATGAGACTTGATCAAGGTTAAATGTCTGATTGTACAGCATATCACGTTGACCTTCATACCTGTCCAAACAATTTGAAGAAAATATGCATGTTACTTGAGATGCGACTTACTTAGCATGCTTGTGCATTGGAAAGCATCAACAAATGCATTATTTTTCCCATCATATGAACAAGCCCACAAACTATGTTTTAACGTAAATTAAAAGACATGAAAAACATTTTACATTCGTTTCTGCTTTAGCACTCTCATTGCTCTAGCTTTGACAGCTTCTTGTGCAGGACCTGGTCGGGTTTTCTTGATCTGCTCTTTATATCTCGCTAATTCAGCATCAAGTTTCTTTATCTTCTCATCAACATTGTCACCTCTTTTAGTGATCTGCAGGGGGGACAATTGAAGAGAAGTTCATCATACAAATTCAACATTGACTCAGCTCCTGTTAGAATAACTAAAAAGATTTTAAAAATACAACATACTGCTGTTTCCATGGACCAGGGAAGATTGATCGAGCATTGATTTTTTTTTGAAGAAAAAGAACTTTTAAATCATGTTTACATGATTATCACCATTTAAATTTAATTTCTGCAATCTTATCACATAAAAAGGTTTCTAGATAAAAACTCAGAAGAACTCTATACCATAAAAACCCAATTAAGCACCTATAATATATTATTTACACTTGATCATGGTTCAATCTTAGATGCCCGACCCTTGCCACGTGGCATTTTCTTCGACACTGCATCCTCCACGTCTTTCATTTGATAGTAGTGCGGACCTATCTCTACAAGCCATTCTGGTTTTAGTTCGGTCACCTGTCGCATATACTCATTACTTGTTAAAACGAATTCATGGTATATAACCCATCTTGGAAGCACTTGTGCTAAACCAGAGCTAGGGTGAATATGAACAGTCTGTGGATTCTTGACAGTTCTATAGGACCCATTCTTTTCTAGCTTCACTGAGTGCGGAAAAAAAAACCGACCTCATCTTCTGTATCATCTTCAGGTTCGCTTCTTTTCCTGAATCTTTTTTTTCGACTTTCATCCTTTTCGGGAGGTGGAGGAACAGGAACCATATCACCAGCATCATCAACATCCTCCAAAATTGTGTAGGTCTTCTGTTTTCGTGCAAGTATTGCCGCCTCTATTTCGTTTTGTTGATATAGATTTGGCCCCGAAGTCTTGTGCTCCACTCTTGCAAAAATTTCTTTGGCGAACCTAACGGTTTCAGCAGATGATGAGATCCCCAACTCCACCAACTATTTTATAATCTCGGCCGGAGATGAAGCTTTCTTGGACATTGCTATTACAAATCGGACAACAGTGGGCTGCGAGTATCCCAGAATGTACATTAACCGATCAGAAACCCACGTCTCCAAATCCATTTGAACTGTCTCTCCCTAATTCGATATGCTATGCTACTTATAGAAATCGTGGGCAAGGTGGAATAGGCGCTGAAATCGTGGGCAAAAATCAAAAACACCAACGTGTTCTTGAAAAAGAAAATCTACCGGATGTTTGTAATAAATTCTGATTTATTGATCAATGAAAAAAAACTAGCATAGAAGGATTCACAAATATCCAATAACAGTAAAGGGAAAAGGTAAAAAAGATCTAATCTATATATATGTAAATCCTAATATATATTATCTAAATCCTAACAAAAAATAGAAAAAATATATATGTAATCTAGATATATCTAAATCCTAATAAGAAAGGAAAAAATCTAGAAATATTCTAATTAAACTCAGAGATGAGCGGCGGCGCGATAATGGAACGGGAGACGGGGAGAGCGCAGGAACTGCAGAGAGAAAAGGAGAGAGAGAGAGATGCACAATTGCAAATATATATTCGCAGAACCCTTTTTCCGCTACTTCATCCAACTAATTTAGCACAACATATTGCAAAAACGCCGGAAAAAGCACAGAAACACAAAAATTATAATCCTATCCAACAGTTTCATGTGTCGAGCTTGGTAAATCACAGTTAATTCTAGTTAGATGAAGAATTAAATCAACAATCGGACATATATAAGTCGAATTGATTCAATTACGAACCCGATCAGAAGCATCTTGAATTGACGGAGGAGGTTCCTTATCCTTCTTCGCACCGAACACTCTCTTCATCCTTACTTCTCACCGCCGGAATCTCTTCTTCGGATTCAGCAACTCAGCCGTTGCGCTACCTTTGATCCTAGGGTTTCAAATAGTGAGAAAGTGGACCGGGAATGGCAATCTCGCCTAAATTTGGTAATATATCTAAATCTAAATAGTATAGTATATTCCTTTAAACTAAACTTTATTTCCTTTTGCATATGTCGGAATAAAAAGGTACTAAGATTAAGATTAATGATTACTATATATGCATCAAATTTAATTGTAATATTAATGAGTAAATTTTGATTTTGATTGTTTTTTTTTTAATAATGTGGTTGCATCCGTTTTTTATCTTTTTAGTGTGAAAACATTTTTCTTGGTTCTCATATAAAGTTGTGCCACTTTTTTGGGGGCGTAAATATGAGAAACAAGAATGCACAAATTTATTTCCTTGGGATGACGTAGCGGTAAAGGTGGGTGGTCCGGGACCGAAAGGTCATGGGTTCAAATCCCATTAGAACCGTGATGTATGTCTGTCACTTATAGTTAACTTAGGATGGTTTAACTCTCTTGTGTGGTTTGCGGTATTGCTATCGCATAAACGAGATTTACTCGATAATGGACCAAGACAAAAATTTAAATGAACTCTCTACTATCTCTCACAAAAAAATAAAAATAATAAGGCGTGAATATGTCCCTCAACTTTACTTTTAAGAGTAAAAATGTCCTCTTAATGTATGTGTGTTTAGGTAAAAAAAATACTCTTAAAATTAATATTTACGAATAAAAGTAAATACTTCAAGAGCAACACATCTACAATTATTCTGTAAGCAAATGTACAAAAATACCATTGCTTTAATTATGACGTTCCAAAAATTTAATCTAAAAAATTTAATTATCAATCCCAAATGAAACTTTATTGTTTACGCTATTTTTATTTATTTTTTACAAGGAAACTTTAAATATTGTTGTGGAAAGTGAGAATTCTTAAAATGAATAATTGTGATGGAAAGAGAATTTACAAATTAACAAAGATTGTCAAGCAAACTTGGAATATTATAGAAAACATTGATAATAAACTTGGAATATTATAGAAAACATTGATAATAAATACATTTTGTTAAAAATTAACTATGCTTGTTTCGTGTTTATTTATACATGCTTTAAAAAGTAAATAGCTATTTTGTAAGGTTATAATTGAAGTAAGACTACTCTTGTATATTTGTCCACACAAAATAATTTTAGAATATTTTTTACTCTGAAATACTCTCTCCGTACCATTATTAATGTCCACTTGAAAATGGACACGGAGATTAAGAAACTTTATTTAGATATATATTTTATGAGTTTTAATTGTATTATTAAATTAATACAGTTTTTGAGGAATGGTTGGTGAGAATAAATGAGAATTCATCCAAAATTTATTAAGACATAGTTGAAATATTTAATTTTTTTAATGTTGTAATTAAATAAATAATTTAAAGTTTTCAAAAAGCTAAAAATCAAAATTTTCTGCGGAGCGGAGCAAAATCGTATAAGAGTGAAACTTTTGAAGAGAGAGTGTGTATAAGAATATGAGGTGGGTACTTAATAACAAGGGGGCGATCACATATGAGGTAGGTAGTGAGTAATTGCTATTTTAGGAAAGTGGAAATTAATAATGAGACATTCATTTTTGATATAGTGGACATGAATAATGAGATGGAGGGAGTATTATCTTCGAGAGTACTTTTACCCATAAATGTCAATTTCAAAGGTATTTTTTTCTCTCATATGTCTTTCCATTTTACAAATTAGAAAATATTACAGAGTTTTTGTGTACTGAATTCGTATACTATGTGAATTGATATGTGGCAAATACGAACGATTTTTTTAATTTTCTCCTATTAGAATTTTTTTTGAAATAAACAAAATGATAAAGAAATACTCCCTCCGTTTCACTCCATTAGTCCACTTTCTTTTCGGCACGGAGATTAAGAAAGTTATTTACTGTGTGTAAAGTAATACTCCCTCGTCCCGCTATTACTATCTTACTTGCCTAATCGGGTTGTCTCGCTATTACTGTCCTCTTTCCTAAAATAGTAAAAATTACTCTTAAATATAAAATGAAGTGAGTCCCCCTACTCACTACTCAACACCCATATTCTTATACACTCTCTCTTCAAAAATATATCTCCCACTCGATTATGTTCCGTTCCGAACTCAGAAAATTATGATTTTTATCTTTTTGAAAACTTTAGATTATTTTTTTAAATGCAATATAAAAAAATATAAAAAATAAAAATCGATTGCATTTTATTAGTCTTGCAAAAATTTGAATAATTCTCATTTCTTTCTACTAATCACTCCTCGAAAACTGTGTCATTTTTTTTATACAATTAAAACTCATAAAATATACACTAAACTAAAATTTCTTAATTTCCGTGCCGAAGTCAATTGGAACATTATTAGCGGGACGGAGGGAATATAAAATAGTAGGGTCTACTAGAATATATAAGAGTGTTATTTTAAGTTAAAAAAAAATATGAACTAATGGAGTGAAACAGTCGAAAATGAATACTGAACTAATGAGCGGAATTGAGTAGATATTTATGTCGGTTGAAAAAGAATTTCCAGATTCAGTTGCATATATCTGGGACTAGATTTCAAATAAAGAAAAAAAAATTAGGCACGAGCGCAAACTGATTTAAAGGATTATTGATCTACATACACTCAAACTCCAACTCTCTACGTTCAAAGTGGATCTACGATTGATCGAAGAATTTAATCGCAAAAGCATTGATTTTGTAAGCAGTGTTTCCTTTCTACAACCATCTCTGAAATCTAGGTTTCGTTGAGCTCGTCTTCGAAATCGATGTTACCGATATGCTAGATTGTGTAGTCATCGCAGCCGCTACGCGCAGAAGGTGTTGAATTCGATCCACATTGTGAGTTTTTCGCATTTTAACGGATTTGATTTTTGTGTTTTTCTCGATTTATGTCAGGTTGGTGCTGTTTTCTGTTTTTGTTTTACTAAATTGTCGGTGTTTGTTACATCTGAGTATTGAATTCGTTGTTGAAGGTTTTGATTTTTTCGAGGGGAAAAAGGAGAGTTTCTCATGGCGAATTCACACTCACATTCGGACTTTAGGGTAAATCGCGTTAAGATTTTGAGGCTGTTGTTAGTATTGGTGGGATTGTTGATGATTTGTTATGTGGAGAGGCAATCCAAAAAGTATTCAGCTGCATTTGCTGTTTCGTGCTCGCCTTGTTCCTGCAATTGCGTTTCCGACACTGACCTCTTGTCTCTGCCTTCTGGTGAGTTTCTTGGAACTTTTTTCATGAAAATTATTGCTTGATATTGCTAAATTAGGTTATCTGTAGTTGTTGCTTATTTGATTTTAGTGCTTCTTGATTATTTGTGTGGTTCTGTGATTGTTTATCGAGTCCTTGTTCAGTCCAGTTCTTGTCTTACAATTTCCTTTGATGTAAATATGAAGGATAATTTTGATGGTCTAATGTAGAGTTGGATCAAGATTGTTTCTTAGATCCCAGATAACGAAAACGAATCAGCTTTTTATGCTTGCTCGTTGTTGAAAACTTTGAATAGTGGCTTATTGTTGATTTGAGAGGAAAGTTATATTAAACGAATGGTTGATTTGGGACTTGGGAGAACTATTCTGTTTAAACTATGTTGTTACTTCTATGACTGAGTAATACTCCTTGTTTTGGGAGTTCTTTTGTGTTCTTGTAATGGCATATTGTTCAAGCATAATGTAGACTTTGTCCTTCATTCTAGCATTTTCAAGATTTATGTTTAATAAAGATTCTTCGTGAGTAACTAAGAAAGGTTGTTAGTGGGATTTCACACTAATGACATTGTTAGACATAAGAGTTGTAAGTTTTTCTTTTGAATATATGCATCAAGAAGGATATAACAGACAATAGCAGCATAGACTCCTCTTACTTAAATTACTCGGAAGTCGGATGCTATTATGAGAAAAAGCTTGAGAAAGTGTAGTAAATCGTGTTCATGAGCTCATGAACACGGCTATGGCGAGATTGAGATCTAGATCGAACATTCTAGAGTAAAAGAAAATTTTATTGTAGAAACTGAAAATTGTATTACAGTAGATACACACACCCTTATTTATAGGCTTTGCTACAGTAGTAACCGCCACTACCTACCACTAAAACGTAACACACTGAAAACGCGTTTTTATTAGTTACAAACATATATCGTGCTCCGTTTGATCTGCCACGCAATCACTTGATCCAACAGAGCAAAAAACACACCAACCGCTTATTAACCGTCGCCTCATAACCGCCTTCAACCACCTTCAACCCTGCAACAGACTTAGCTTCTTCTGCACCCATCATCCGAAGTTCCAGAAACTCAACACCCCCCCTCAAGATGGAGCTGGTGTAAGTCCACTAGACCCATCTTGGAGAGTAAGAAACGAAACCTTGGACCAGAGAGGACCTTGGTAAAAACATCAGCCAATTGCTGATCCGTAGGGATATAAGTCGGAGTGAGGAGACCCTGCTTGTACTGATCACGGACTATATGACAATCTAACTCCAAGTGCTTTGTCCTCTCATGAAAAACTTGATTTTTAGTGATATGCAAAGCATTGCATTATCACAATGCGGCGGTATAGGAATAGGAATATCCTCGTTGAGAAATCTCGGCATGTAAGTGACCCAAAGTAACTCTCGATTGCGGCTCCAAGAGCACGGTATTCGGACCTCGGCAATGGAGGCGTAAACCGTATCTTGCTTCTTACACTTCCGAGGAAATCAAAGAATTTCCTAAGAAAACACAAAAACCAGTTAAGGATCTTATTGTTGAGGGACATGTACCCCAATCTGCATCCGCAAAAACTCGTAGATGAGAAGAACCATGAGAAGGGAAAAACAAACCCAAAGAAGGGCAGCCTTTCAAATATCTGAGCACATGAGTTGCAGCTTTCCAGTGGTTCTCACATGGAGAAGCAACGAACTGACTTAACTGCTGTGTTGCATGAGTAATGTCTGGCCTAGTGAGATTCAGATATAGCAGCTGACCCACCAATCTTCTGTACTTGTCTGGTTCCACTAACAGAGAAGTAGAATTAGAGGATAAATCAACCCCTTGGGGAAAAGGAGTAGAAGCAGAAGTACATCCAAGTAATCCTGCACGATCAACTATATCCAATACATATTTTCGTTGATTAAGGTATAGTCCCTGTTCTCCACGTGCCCAATTCAATACCCAAAAAATAACGAGCCACACCAAGATCTTTAATAGAGAATTTGGCATGCAAGAAACGTTTTAGATCAGAAACTAACTCTAGATCTGGACTGACCACCAATATGTCATCGACATACACCAATAAACCCAAAAAACTGGACCCTTGCCCCAAAGTAAAAAGGCAATGATCATGAGGACATTGAGTAAAGCCATAAAGAGATAGAGCCTTACTTAGCTCAGTGTTCCATTCACGAGAGGCTTGTTTAAGCCCATACAAGCTTTTGACCGACCTGCATACTTTACCAGGTGGAGCTTTACCATACCCCTCAGGTGGAGTCATGTATATTTCATCTGACAGAATACCATGGAGGAAAGCATTATTAATATCAACCTGATGTAGATGCCAATTATTTGATGCTGCTAATGCGAGCAAAAGTTTAATGGTGACATGCTTAGCCACAGGAGAAAAAACCTCATCATAATCGATCCCATACTCTTGTTTATACCCTTTAGCTACGAGCCTAGCCTTATAGCGTTCTATAGATCCATCAGGGTGTAGTTTGACTTTATATACCCATTTACAACCAATAGGATGCTTACCCGCTGGTAAATCAACCAGATTCCAAGTCCCATTTTTCTCCAATGCATCCAGCTCTGCATGCATAGCACTCTGCCACTCTGTAAACTGATTTGCTTCCTTGAAAGATCTAGGCTCCTGTACAGTAGTAATATTAGCAAGAAAACCAGTGTAATCACTGCTGAAAACTGAAGGACAGATAAATGGAAATGTGGGAGGTGTTAGAACAGTGGACATCTTCTGGGGCAAATGGATCTCCACTGTACTCACAAAGTCATTCAACCAAGAAGGGGGCTTAGTAACTCTTTTGGGGCCGCTCAACCTTTGCAACGAGATATTTCGCATCTTTAGAAGATCCATCTAAAGAATTAAGCAATCGTTCCTCCTCAAAACCGGAACTTGAAGAAGTCTCTCGGCTCAATGACAATTGGCTCCGAAACTTCAGTAGTAGGAATATGAAATTCCTTATCGAACCGCAAGATCTTGTCCCTCTACACAAGCTTGTGGGTCCAAGTTAGTGTAAGGGAAAATATAAGGGAAAAATTTAACATCCCTGGAAATAAAAACATCATTGCTTTCAAAATTAAACGGGGTGTAACCTTTGTGATCCCCTATGATTCCCAGCAGTACACACTTGGTTCCCCGTGTTCAAACTTTCTCTTGTGAGGAATTGTATTGGCTGCGTAAACTAAGCATCCAAAAGGTTTGAGCATGCTTAGATCTGCTTGTGGAGTTAGTAAGGACGGATATAGGAGATTTCCAATCTAGTATTCGACTTGGCAACCTATTCAATATCCGGGTAGCCATCAAGATAGAATATGGCCAAAAAATTCGGGCACTTTACTCGAAACATCAAAGCACGAGCAACCTCAAGCAAAGATCGATGCTTCCTTTCCACAACTCCATTTCGTTGTGGTGTATAAGCACAAGTCTTTAAATGCACAATACCAAGTGAAAGGAATAGTTCTTTGAACTCGTGCATTAATAAACTCGTTCCGTTATCTGTTTTAACCCTCTTAACCCTCACTCCATATGCGAGTAATAACCATGTTGAGATATCCCCCTCAATATCCTTTGCACTTGCTTCTTAGAGTGCATGAGATAAGTCCAAGTACTTCTACTACAATCTTCCACAATGGTTAATATGTAGGAAGTATTGGCTATGTTCTCGGTATTGTAAGGTCCCCGAGACATCCACATGGATAAGATCAAATAATGCGATCACTTATGCTCCAAAGTGGGGAATGGATTGCGGCATTGCTTGGCTCATGACATACTTCACATGAACCGAGAATCGATCGAGCCAAATCTCCACATACCTTCTCCATTCTCGCACGTGCTTCAAAGTAGTATAAGATGCGTGTCCAAGTGACACGCCAATCTTGCAAAACCTTTAACCGAGGATCGCTATTTGATTAACCACTTTCTATAGCTTGTATCTCTTCCCTCTTTGAAACCGGAATGCGATCGGCCCCATGTTCGGATCTAGTATATACGATACCGCCTTGAGCTTGTCCTATAGCGAGGATATGATCATTGCTCAACCTCCGTACAACGCAATGAGTAGGGAAGAAAGTACATTTTAGGCTGCGACTTGTTATTCAACCGATGAGTAGACACAAGATTATGTGTGAACTCAGGAACATACAGTACGTCATGCAAAACCAGTTCTGAACCAAGCTCGACGGTCCCAATTTCATGTATCACCTGCATTTCCCCATTAGGCAGATATACTCCCTGCGGGATACTCAATCTATGCACATTTATCATTAGCTCCTTATTGCAGCAAATGTGGCTGCTCGCCCCCGAATCCATGATCCATACCTTCTCCTTTCTCAATCCTTCGAGGAGGCTGAAAGAATAATGTTTCTCCATGACCTCCAATGGGGTATATGTTTCAACATTGTTTATGCTCACTTTGTTTCCAATTCCTCTAAGTTGTTGTAGTGCCTTTTCAACACTGGAAATCAAGTCCCCAACATCTTCATGTCTAGCAGTTTTAACAACAGAATTCTCTACTGAATCTTGTTGAACAGCACAGTTTACATGTCCTTTAGTTTTTTGATCTTTCAACTTTTGAAACCAATCTGGTATACCATTTAATTTGAAGCACTCACTTCTTTCGTGTCCCATTTTATCACAATAACTGCACCTCAGCCTTTTTCGTTCCTCCTTACTCATTCTGTTCTTACCATTTCCCTTTTCTCTATAAGCACTTCCAACTCCCTTCTGCCCAGCATTCAAAACAGTATCCGCATTATACATTTCTTTCCCAGAGTTATTTACATTCATTGCCAATTGTTCATGCGGATGAGCATGTAGATGTGATATTTTCCTCTGTTCTTCATCCTGAAGTAACATGGAATAGGCTCTACTAACCGATGGTAAAGGTTCTATCAACAATATCTGGCTTCTCACAGCATCATATGTATCATTTAACCCTAGCAGAAACTGCATCAATTTATCTGTTTCTATGCAGTTTCTGAGATTTCCTGCTACATTACATATACATGCAGCAGCAGCAGCACACTCACAGACAGTTTTAGGTTGTAGCAGTCTTAATTCATCCCATAAAACATTCAAACTGTTATAATACTTCATCATAGTTTGATTTCCTTGAACAATATTAGACAAGTCCTTTTTCAACTTGAAAATCTTTGCACCGTTACTTTGGTCAAACCTCAGCTTAATTTCACTCCACAGTTGATGAGAGGTTTCCATTAGTAAAAACGATTCAGAATATTCTGAACTAATGCAGTTCATGATCCAGGATGTTACCATAAAATCAACTTGTATCCACGAATTGTAATGAGCATGAGTTTCAAGAGGTTTGGGAACGGTACCTTCTATGAAACCAAGTTTGTTTCGTCCGGCAAGAGCTCTCTTCATAGCTCTACTCCAGGCGTAGTAATTGTGTCCATTGAACGCAGCATTGACGATCTTCAAGCCTGGATGTTCATGTGGACTGAGATAGTAAACATCATTGATTCTGGTATTTTGATCACCTCTTTCCATTTCTGCATTCGATCTGCTTTCTGGTGTGGATTCTCTATCAGAACCACCTCCTTCGAGAGTTTGAACTCCTCTCCTTCTCTGATTCGCTCGCCTCTCTCTCCGATTTCTGAATTCACCTGCTACGCTACTTTCCCCAATTTCTCCAGACTCTTCATCAACTAAAACGTGCCAATCTATTCGATGAGATCGCACCATCGCTCTGATACCATGTTGTAAATCGTGTTCATGAGCTCATGAACACGGCTATGGCGAGATTGAGATCTAGATCGAACATTCTAGAGTAAAAGAAAATTTTATTGTAGAAACTGAAAATTGTATTACAGTAGATACACACACCCTTATTTATAGGCTTTGCTACAGTAGTAACCGCCACTACCTACCACTAAAACGTAACACACTGAAAACGCGTTTTTATTAGTTACAAACATATATCGTGCTCCGTTTGATCTGCCACGCAATCACTTGATCCAACAGAGCAAAAAACACACCAACCGCTTATTAACCGTCGCCTCATAACCGCCTTCAACCACCTTCAACCCTGCAACAGACTTAGCTTCTTCTGCACCCATCATCCGAAGTTCCAGAAACTCAACAGAAAGAGCATGATTTTGTTTTGCTCCCTTCATTACGTCGTTTTTGCCTTGGTTCTCCTTCAGTGAGAAGAACATTTATATGGCAATACCTGAGATTTATGTTAGCTAAAGCTGTAGTGTAGAACCACATTTCTGCAAGACATGATTCCCTTTTTTTTTTTTTCGTTCGGATCATCGAGCATTTTTCTAGTTCTTATCATAGTTTTTCATGCTTTATACTCCCTCCGTCCCGCTATTACTGTTCTACTTTCTTAATCGGGCTGTCCCGCTATTACTGTCATCTTTCCTAAAATAGCAAAAACTACTCTTAAACAAAAAATGAAGTTGGTCCCTCCTACTTATAATCATTCCCACATTATCTTACTCTCTCTCTCCAAAAATTTATCTCTCACACGATTTTCGTTCCACTCTGTACTCGGAAATTTATTATTTTTAATTTTTTGGAAACTTAAGATTATTTCTTAAAATATAATATGAAAAAAAACAAAACAGAAAAAAAATCGATTGCCTTAATTATGCTCTGCAAAAATTTGGATAAATTTTCATTTCTTTCACCAACTACTCATCGAAAATTGTGTTTATTTCTTAATACAATTAAAACTCATAAAATACACACTTAAATAAAGTTATAAATCTCCGTGTCGAAACCAAAGGTGACAGTAATAGCGGGACGGAGGGAGTATCTTCTTTGGCTAAGGATTTCTTGTGCCACTTTATCCACAGTTGTTATCCCACTCTTTGAAATCAGATCTTTCTTATGACTGGCTCAGATTGGTTAACTCATCTCCTTTTTCTTTCATTTTGCAGAGATCTTCAATGCCTCCTTTGTAGGTGAGTTAAGTATTTCATTCTTCTATAATGTTCATTTCTATCATGGATAAATACGAATCCAATTCGAAACGAATGCAGCATCTACTACATGAAACAATATACATCACTTTTCTTCTCCTCACCATGTATGCAGACTGTGGTAAAGACGATCCAGAAACCAGGAACGAGATGAAAAAGGACATGATCGCCCTACTGACCGAGGAAATCACCCTACACGCAAATGTATCCGGTGACAGCCTGCAGCGTACAAACGCACTAATCATGAGCGCGAAACGGGCATCTCTACACTTCCAGAAAGAGGCAGTTAAGTGCATTGCAGGCGTCGAGACGTGCGAGGAAGCAAGAGAGAGAGCCGGAGAAGCACTGATAGAAGAGCGCAAGCTTACGAATCTGTGGATGAGCAGAGCTCACGAATCTGGCTGGAAAGATGATGACATGATTCTGTAGAAAGCTATTCAACTTTTGCTTCATTTCTAGCATAGCCATTTTTGCACAAGGTAAAGCTTGTATAGTTATTTGTCAATATTTCTACAGTTAAACCTTAATAAAGTAATATTCGATAAAGTAATAATCTCGCTAAGATAATAATTTCTTCCGATCTCGATATGGGTCAATGCACTAAAATAATGTTCGATAAAGTAATAACATCGTTAAATGAATATTTTTTCTCGGTCCCAAGGTTATTATTTTATCGAGATTTAACTTTATCCGTTTTCAATTAGTGCTTTTGCTTTCTTTATGTCTGTTAGCCAGGAACGAAAATCTGTCCTGACATTATATAGTTATAATTGCAGAGTATTTATCCGGTTGAAGGATATTGCAGTGATTTAGTTACTTACTCCCTTCGTCCTGTTATAGTTGACGTATTCATTTTCGGACTATTTATTATTGTTTTGTTTCCTCAAAAACAAGTAAAAGATAAATGACCCCACCACTTTAGTACACCTTTACCTAATTTCTGAGTCTCCGTGTCCAAAAGAAACGAGATAACAATAATGAGACGGAGAGTATTTGTTTAATGGAAACTTATTCAAGCTGAAAGTCTATCTTGTTTAAAACAACTAGAAATCCAAAAGGGGTGGAAGACAAAATTGGATAGAGGGCTCCATTATTTTTATACTTCTTTATATATAAAATATGACTTTCTTAATTTTTGTTCCGAAAAATTTTGAGCCACGAATGGAGTATATGCTATCTAAAATAGCAACACCACCTTCACTGGAGGAAGAGATTTAGTAGGGATGTCAAAGTGTTCGGGGCATGCCAACTTAGCCCAGCCCAACGATTGGCCTCATTTATTGGATCAACTAAGCCCAGTCTAGCCCATGAGTAAATTGAGCTACTGAAAATCTAGCGCAATCCAACTCTTCACGGGCTATCAGACTATTGGGTCAAACCCACTAAATTATAGTCCCTCCATCCTATTAATAGTATTTTGTACTTTTAAAAATGAGTGATATTCGTATTTGATTTTTTGATATTCGGGTTTGAATATAAACGTTTGATTTGATTCGATTAATATTTAAATACGAATACAAAATTATGATATTCGATTCGATATTCAAAAATATTCGATTAAATATAAATATATAATACATTTATAAAAATATCTATATATTAAATATGTTTTATAAAACTTATTATAAATTTGTTTCTTAAAAATATTAATTTTGAATAGAATAGTTTCGAATCGAATAATATTAAATACGTATCGAATTCGAACCAAATATTTGAATAATATTGTTTATAAAATATTCAATAAAAAATGAATAGAATATTCAAATCGAATCGAATAATTCGTATATAAATAACGAATCGAATTCGAATCAGCTTTAATACTCGAGAATGAATCGAATACGTATATAAATATTCGAATACGAATCAAATACCGAATCGAATATTGCGTTATTTGATTCGATTCGATTTGTTTACAACCCTAAACGTATCCCTCACAACTTCATCTCCTTAATCTATGTGCCAAAAGAAAACCGAATACTACTAATGAGATGAAAGAATAATATCTCTTCATGTTTTCATATCTGGCTTGCACCCAGGAGACCCGGTTTCGATTCCGGGAAACGGAAGTTTTTTGTTTTGCCCTAATTGCAATTGGGGAAATTAAGGATCTTTGCCACAAAACATATCGTTTCAAATTTTTTGCACGATGAGAAAGTGCAGTAGAAAGTGGTAGCCATTGCAGTACCTTTTTCCTTCAGATCGACGACGAACGATGAGCGGAGAAAATGGGCAAGCAGCAAATTACTACTCCAAAGATTTCGATTGGGACGAATTGAGAAAAGAGGTAGAAAGTAACCCCTCACTCCAGTTCCATATGCTCCCTTATTCGGACACTGCTAATCAAATTCAAGACGCTCAGCGAGATTCCGAGGCGTGGGATAAGTTTCACGCACGTCATTACACCGGCAAGTTCTTCAAGGTAACCTAATCGCACAATTCAGTGATTTCGGATTTTGATTCAAATGATTCGTTGCTTATCGATCCGTGCAATTGACATATGTATTTGCACATGCATCTGTGATTATCTGGGGAAAAGTTATGAGCAGGCTCATTTCATTAGGGAATTGAAAATGGTTATTGGAAAGTGTGGAAATTAAATATGGAGTTCTTCTTTCTGCTTTACTTGGTATGATTTTATGTTCTGTTTTCTTAGTGATGATTAATGCTGAAATCACACAGTAAAATAAACTCTGTTTGTCTGAAATCAGCCCCATGGAAAGCCTTGCAATCTTTATTGACTTGGTTTGGATGCACCTTTAGTCGTCGGTTAAGCCGGAGAAACCCGTAAACTTCGTAGATTAGCATTTCGAATACTTTCGGAAACATATTGGAAATTACCAGTTTATGCAGTTAGTTTTGGAAGAATCTCAAGTATGTTCTAGCATGTTTACATTTGATTAGATTTATTCATTCTCGACTTAAACCCTAAACCCTAAACCCTAAAGGAGCATGAGTCATGTATGATAATCGTGAAACTCATGGTCTTTTAGCTCTTTATCTTGACATCCTCAGCAAACATTTTTACCATAGCATAGCGTAGAAACTGCTCCAAAGCTTTCTATTGCTCTGTTTTGTCTTTGCTTTCTATTGCTCTGTTTCGGCTTTTACCAAAAGATTTTGTTTTTGTTCTTAGGTCATTAGATTTGGTTTAAATTTCCTTTCCGATACGGTTGTACTTACTCTTTTACCCCTTTTAATTTACAATGTAATTTATGCTAGTGTCCTCAAATATTACATAAGGTGTTGAACTCATCCATGCTCAAAAATCACTTTCCTTTCGTTTTTTGATTTGTGAACGTCTTTGGAGACAGGAGAGACGATACTTGTTTAAGGAATTTCCGGAGCTAGCTTCTCCTGGGGACGATTTAAAGCTTTTGGAGGTGGGCTGTGGCAATGGCAGTACAGTTCTACCTATATTGTGGTAATTTCTTGAAGATCCAAAAGTTCTTCATGTAATTGATTTGCTCTTGCGATTTCTTAATGTAAATTCTTCTTATCCAGTGGGCACGATGACATCACCGTGTATGCGTGCGATTGTAGTAATGAGGCTCTTGAGAGGGCTAATGAGATAATTGATCATTCTAGTTGCATCTCTGCAAGCCGTCGTTTTTTCCCATTTCTTTGTGATTTTTCGACTGGACTCCCCTCATGGTTGGCCTGCGATACCTGCTCAAATTTCTATCAGGAGTATAATTTAGGATACTCAGGTACCTTATCCGTAAAACGAAGCCTTTCACCTCCGAGCATTTCATGCTTTTGTCGGCTTATTGAATACGGTATTTCTTTATCCTCAGAGGCTCATGCACTTGAGGGAACTCCACGCTGCAATGGTGCAGTAAATTTCGTCACATTGGTACTTCATATTTTCATGATATAATCTCTTGCTATTCTCATCACTTTTGACGATTATCTTCGGCGTTTTTGTAGTGATTTGAAATCGGAAACTTAACTATGTAATTATGCCAGATATTCACTTTGTCAGCCTTGCCACTCAGCAGGATGCCTAAGGCCATCAAAGAGTGCTTTGCTGCTCTGCAGCCGGGCGGCCTCCTATTATTTAGAGACTACGGTAATAGTGAAATTCAAATCGTATGGAACTTTGTAAATTCTTCATAGTTTGCTTTATGCCTTCACTAATCTCATTTTATTTTACACGAGATAGGTGTTTATGACATGACCATGCTTCGATTCAACCCTGAACAACGGATAGGATATAGGGAGTACCTACGACCGGATGGAACAAGATCTTTTTTCTTCTGCTTGGATTCCATTAGAAGCCTAACTTCTGCTATCGGCTTCATCGAGGTAATATATAAATCCCTCTCAAGAGCCTAGTTGTTTTCAGTTTCGTTCGAACTTTGCAAGACGTAAGAATATCAAATTAGGCTACATAAATTGCTTGCTTTTGTAGTTTGTATGTCTTGTGAAGATATTAGTATTAGTAATGTAACTACTGCAGAGAATAGTGGTAAACAATTGATGCAGTTCAATCTTTTTGATGAGTTGGTATGATTCTTGTTGCAGCTGGAGCTTGAGTACTGCTGTGTCAAGTCGGTTAACCGTCGGAACGGAAAGATCATGAAGAGAGTTTGGGTTCATGGAAAGTTCCAAAAGCCTAGTCTTGACTGAATGCAGGTGCTCTTCTTATGGATTGGTTATTAGTTAGGGACCTTTTGATTATCTTGCTCTGCGTCTCTCTCTCTCTCTCAAAGATTATGTTGATTTTCAAAATGAGTGTTTTCATTACAAGGCCACATGAAAACCATTTTGTTTGCAGTTAAGTTGCAGAGGATTGACATAAGAAAGGAGCAAGATTCTGTCTGAATAGTTAGTTGTATCGTTTATGTTCATCACATGAAGCCCTTGCTATTTCCCCACCAATCAATATGAATATAACAAGTGTTTCATGATTTAAAAAAAAAAAAGGAACTCTATTATAGTCTTAGTTGTGTTCGGTACGGAGTTTAAGAAAGTGGGTAGAAAATGTGTTAAAGTGGTGGAATCCGTTGTTTAGATTGATTGTAGTCCACAAATTATCTTTCTTTTTCAAACGAAGACAAGAATAGAGGGACAGTAGAAAAAGAAAATTAAGATAAGAATAGCTAGACTGAGGGAGTATATATCTAACATTCTACACCACGTTCCGACTTCAATTTCTTGGTACAGGTATCTCCGAATTTAATCCGAGTCGCTACTTTAGTACATGATAAACCCTAATCGTTGTTCCAATATTATGCCGACAATAAAATCATTGTTTGGACAAAATAAGTAATTATAAAGGACATATTTATGTGACTTATACACAAAAACACTAATGTCACAAAAATTGCTACTTAAGTACTATTCATGATAATTAATAAGTGGGGGTAATTTCAGTAGGTCTAAATAATTTTAGTACAATATAACAACTAGTATGTTCATTTACATACATTAATAAATTCTCATAAAAAATTACTTAAAAGTTAAAACCCTTCTCTCAGATCACATTAATTTGATCAAAATGCGACCTCAATAAATCAAAAAGTAATTAATGATCAACCACCTTATAAATAGTAAGATGTTAATTTATTACAACTAGTAAAATTACGTAGATGCAGTTAAATCTCGATAAAGTAAGATGTTCGAAAACTCGCTCGTGGACGTCGGTAACAACAACTACTTGGCCACTACTGCTAGGGCAGATGCTTGACTACCCCGATCATCGGGGCCGGGCGACCGGGCGTTTCTCGAACGGCTATAACATTCTCGACCTTATCAGTTGAGCCTTGATTTCTCTTTTAAGTTCGTAATTTAACGGTTGAGTATTGAAATGAAATAAGAGATTGAAATATTTGTGATTTCATTGGTGCAGGCCAAGGCATTGGTCAGAGTGAATCTCCTCTGCCATACATGAGCTCATAAATGAGGGGATCGAAATTATTAAATGGCGCCAATTTTACGTCTGCTGGAGTCGACACATCAGTTCAGTTCATAAGTACAATGAATATGCATGTCGTGTGACTCGTATCGTGTCTTAAATTTTTTATTCTTGTTATTAAAATGAAAAAAAGAAATAGTAATCATTGTATTAAAGTGAGAAATACTATCAAGCTATTAATTTCATTACGCAGCTAGATTTTTGATAAATGCGGGATAATTTGCAAGATTAATTTTCTAATCTTGATTTAGTAATTTTTGATGTAGAATTTCCATGTCACTTACTCTATGTAAATTTTAATTACAAGTTTTTGATGTTTTTTTAGGTGAATACATTTAAATCTCGATAAAGTAATATTTGATGAAGTAATAATCTCGCTTAAATAATAATTTCTTTCAGTCCCAAAATAGATTAATGCACTAAAATAAAGTTCGATAAAGTAATAACTTCGTTAAATAAATATTTTCTTTCGATTCTAAAATTATTAATTTAACTGTATAATCAGAGTCGGGCAACAATTGCAATATTTTCAACAATATCAACAAAGAGCGAGCCAATTGATCGGACCCGAAGAGACCCAAAGACTAGTAAACCAAGCTTTGGTTTTAATTACTTTGGGAGGCAATGATTTTGTTAACAACTACTCTTTGGTGCCATTTTCGGCCCGATCGCGCCAATACGCTCTTCCGGACTACGTTCAGTTTTTCATCTTCGAATATCGAAAGTTGTCAAGGTAAACTTTATGAATTGGCGGATTCAATTGGGATATGTGGGGACCACCATCTATAAATTGTGAAATTCTATTTTTTTATTTTTTTTTAATTTTCTTTGTATTTTTTTGAAAATTTATGAAAAGAAACTGAACTATTGAAGATCTTCGCACCGAAAAGAAACTGAATCATTGAAGTGGAAGGAAGGAGTACTTCCGTTTTTAAAAAAAAAAAATTAGTTTCTATCACCTGAAATCACAAATTCATCCCCTTTCAAAAATTAAAAATTTACATTCCCTAATTAATTCTGCTCGTATGAATCTAAATTTCGAATCCGCCCAAAATAAATATTTTGTCGTCGCATGGTATGAAGAAGCGACTAGTTTTGAGAGAGACAAATCGAGATGTGGTCTTAAGTAGGGGTGTAATGTAACGGTTCGGTTCGGTTTGGTTTTTTATGTATTTTAGGAACCGAATCAAACACATAAAAATGTTTTGGTTCAGTTCAGTTTGATAAGTTTTTCAATATCGAAACCGATCCGAACCGAATTACTTATAAATGGTTCGGTTCATCGGTTCACCTATTTATTTATTTATTTATTTTTAAATCCCAAATAATGCAAAAATAATAGTTTATAGGATGTCACTCATTCCGAATTCATAAATATAGAGTTGTTACTCATTTCTCTTCATTTGCATAGAATAAAATTGATTTTAACTTAGATTTAATATCGAAATCCAACAATATTCTCATATAAAAAAATAAATATTAAATAAAAAAATAAAAAATAGGATATTGGTTCGGTTCGGTTCGAACCGTTCAAAAAATTTTGAAACCGCGAATCGAACCGAATGTAACGGTTTTTAAAAAAAATAAACTGAATCAAACCGCGAAACCGAACCGAACCACATTTTTCGATTTGGTTCAGTTCGGTCCAATCAATTTCACGATTCGGAGCGGAACCACTTATAGTCCAATTAGAATTGAATTGATACGTCATGGCTCAGATCACCGCCCACGGCCTTCCTTCTCAAATACGCGATTTGACTTCTCATCCAACCTTAAACGGTCACATGCGCCTGTCTGTAACGGACTTTTGTCGACATCATCTCATTCAACCTAAAAATGATTATAATATATGAACGTCTGAATTAAGTTCGACTATTGAAATAAAGAAATGGAGAAAAGAAAAGCAGCATTGTAGTGTTCCACGACTTCAAAACTACGCAACTTTCATGACATTACGTTCATTTTATAATAATATTATTTTAGTGGCAGAATTATGACTTTTTAGTTAGAGGATCTGAAATAGAAATATAAAAGAAGTTGTGACGGTGGAAAAAATAAGGGTGGAACAAGGACTTTCAACTCGTACAAAGGCAAAATTCCGGGGGCCAGGAGGTCGGTCTCCCTCAATCCTACTATAAGCGGTTCAAAGCTTTTGAATACTAGAATTTAAAAAGTGATGTGATATAGAATATGTTATTGGATTTTTTGATGATTAAATTTAATCTATACATTTTTAATCTTTTTTAAAGTAAATCATTTTGGGTGTGTTTGCAATTACTTATTATAAGTACTTTTTATTTATTTTTGTTTAAAGGTGAAAATAATTACTTTTAAGTGAGATCAGGGAGTTTTTGGAATTGATTTTAAAAAGCATAAATTTTTATGTAAATCCAAAAATTGTGGTGCTTTAAGGACCAAAAGAATCTTAATAGCTGCTTAAGTTTAGAGAAACAAACCTAGAAACCAGGTTTTGCAAATATTAGAAAACTGCTTATGCCGTCAAAAATAGATAAATGTTTAAAATAAGCTCTTGCAAACACACCCTTATAGTAAGACATTCGAATCGAGAAATCGATCACTTATGGAAATGTGGGGAGAGTACTAATTTTTGTTATTATTATTTATTTTAAGTGGTGATAAAAAAAATGAAGGGAGGGGTGATAAGTGGTGGTTGATACGGTCAACATCATTGCAAAGCATATTCTAGTACTCCCCGTCCCATAGAAAGTGTCTCCTTTTTATAAGGCATGAAGATTTAAAAAATAGGAGTTTGTGGTGTATATTGCTTGATTTTTTGATTTGTTAATTTTGGTTCACATATTGTTTGTCTTTTTAATAAATAAGACACTTTATATGAGACGGTTCGAAAAGGAAAATAAGACACTTTCTATGGGACGGAGCGAGTAATATGCATTTAACAAAGCACATGGGCATAATTTACTTTTCACAATTCGATAACAAGCAAGAAAATTGAGCTTGTTTTCTTTATTTTAATTCTAATGAAAGAGAGAATAAGTTTGATGGTATTTTTGTAATAGACTGTTGAAAGTATATATTATAATATGTAATCGTGAATTGAGTAATGTTTATTGTGTATCATGAAAAGATAATTATGAATTGTGTAAATGTTGATCGTGTATTGAGGAAACATAATTATGTACCATGTTTCATAATTGTTAATATGATTAAAACCAGACTTATATTTTATAATTATGGCTATAGACTTGATGTTTATTATCCCAAATAACTATTTCTGTTTGTGCCTCTCTTTTTGGCAAATTAAATTTTTTAATCCTCCAGTTTGCAAAACGGCTCGTATGTATCATATTCATATACTATTATAAGCATCACACCACAATTATATTGACATGTGGTATTTTTTATTAAAATAGATTGGTCACATTTACCACATGTATCATATTGACATGTGGTATTTTTCATTAAAATAGGTTAGTCACATTTACATGTTAATACCCTTCTGGTGTGGTATATAAATGTAGTACATACAAATTTTTGTGTCTGGCGAGTGATTGGCCAAAGTAATTCCTTATTTTTTTTATTTTAGTTATTTAATCTCAAAACTATTTAAAATTTGATCGAATGAGTCATTTTCGTTAGTTTTCTATTAGTGAACGGAATTTTAAAAATAATAATAAAATAATAAAATGGACCAATTTCATTGACTAGAGTTTGAGTATCAGATAATTAAAAATAAAAAATAAGGAACTAATTCGATCAAGAATAAATATAAAAAATAAGGAACTAATTCGATCAAGAATAAATAGTTTGATTACACTATATTTTCCGATTTATTTAAAAGGGTTCACAACTTTAAATCGGATTAAGGTTTGTATCTAGACTCGCAACCATTAACTTAAAGAACTAAATATAAAATTTAGATATAATTTCAAAATCTTTAAATCTAATCAAAGTAATTTCATATCAGATTTCAAAATCTTCAAATCTAATCAATGTAATTTCATATCAGATTTTTATCAATGCAGTTAAACCTTTTTAAAATCATAACCTTGGATCGACAAGAAATATTATTTCATATGAGATTTATATCAATGTAGTTAAATATTTTAAAAATCATAATTTTGGGATCAAAGAGAAATATTCATTTAATGCAATTATTACTTTATCGAATATTATTTTAGTCCATTCACCCAACTCAATGAAATTATTATTTTATAACTGAAACCCCTCTTCCAAATTCACCCCTAGAATATTCCATTTATTCCCTTCTCTAAAGTTTGGAAATCACCCATCAAATACAGAATATGATATGCAAAATCCGTAGAAATATTTCTCCTTTCATTTCATCAAACCTCATTAAAAAACAAAAGGGATGGAAAAAAAGAGAAATTCTCACACCTAAAATTCAAACTTTATTTATTAAAAACTCCCAAATCTCCCACCATAGAGGAAAAGGCTCCGCCATTTCTCCGGCCACCGTCCGCCTGGCTGGCCTGAAGCTGGCTCTATGTACAGCTCCGATGATCGGAATTAATCACTAGTGCAGAAGAGATTTCAGGCTTACTCGGTCGTTGATGACGTCACTCCTCCGTTTATGATCCATGGATGCCCTAAATTAGCATCAAATTGGAATTAGGGGTTATATAGTTATAAGATATAAGATTTAGGCGAATAATTAGCAATAATCAAATTTGGGGAATTTAGAGAGAATACTCACGGAGTACTTGCTCTGCTGAGAATCTTCTAGAAACGTCTCGACAGATCATCTTCCTCAACAGATCCTTGGCCTCCGGCGACACAGATCCGAAGATCTTCGTCGGAAACCTCAAATTACCACGTAGCACAGCCTCAAAAGTCTCCGCCTCTCCGTCGCCGTAGAACGGCGGAACACCGGCGAACATTATGTACAAAATCACGCCGGCGCTCCACACATCCACCTTCTCGTCGTAATCCCTCCCCATCAACACCTCCGGCGCCACGTAGTACGGTGTTCCGACTACGCCGCTCATCTCGGAAACGCCGAAAAACTCTGCCGATCCGAAATCGGCGAGCCTCAGCCTTCCCCTGGAGTCGAACAGGATGTTATCAGGCTTGATATCTCGGTGCGCGACGCCTAATCGGTGGCAATGTCCGATCGCCGTAATCAACTGCTTAAAAATCGCCGCCGCGTCGGACTCCGAGAAACGATCGCCGGAGGAGATGCGGTCGAATAGATCGCCGCCGTCGCAGAGATCGGTGATGAGGTGGATGTTGTCTTCGTCCTCGTAGACTTCGTGGAGGCGGAGGATGTTAGGGCATCCGGAGAGGAGGCGGAGAATCTTGTCCTCAACGTCGATGCAGCGGCGGTCGGCGGCGTCGGTGAGTGAGTGCTTGTGGATGGATTTGCATGCGAAGGCTTCTCCCGAGGCGGTGGAGAAGCAGCGGCGGACGACGCCGAATCGGCCACGGCCGACCTCTTCGCACAATTGGTAGTCTTGTTTCAGGATCTCAGTGATCGACGATCTCTCGCACATGATATTCAGTATTCGGTTGTATTTTGTAATTCATAACTTGTAAGGTTTGGGGTTTATTTATAGAGGGAGAAGGGAAGTATTTTCCGTTAGGAAAAGGGAATATTCCAAAATTTCCGATAGAGAAGGAATCGCGATTAGCGAGAAGATCCGACCGAGATTATCGGGTCTTCAACTCTTAACCGATCCAACCGAAACCGAATTTTTCGGTTTAAATCGAATCGAAAATCCAAGTTATGTTTAGAATCTTCGATTCTTTACTCGAACAAAAACTGAATCCATAGCATTTGAATGTTTTTCTTAAAAGATTATTATATTAAAATTAAACCGATCACAAAAATTGAATCTAATGTAGTAATTTGAATATTTTTCTACAAAAGTATTCCAAATAGTAACATATATCTATAATAGTATTCCAAATAGTAACATATCTCTATAATTTGAATATTTTTCTACAAAAGTATTCCAAATAGTAACATATCTCTATACTATTAAAATTAAACCAAATTCATAATTTTTAATTACACACTAATAGGATACTATTACAAATAGTAACATATCTCTATAATTTACACGTATTCCACCATTATTGATGAGGAGACAAATATGTTGTTTGCTTTTTTCTTTAAGGTACAATATTATTTCCAGATGTTTGAATTTTTAAATGTATAACTAATAAAAATATTAATTTTAAAATTAATAATTTTTTAAGAATTTTAAAAATATTTAAATGATAAAATAGTTCAATAAATTAGATAAATTGTAAACTGCAGCTGAAAACCTCATCTGTTCAATAGCATAAGTTGTTCCAAATATCACACTCACCCGTAAGGTGAGTGGGTGGGTAAACATCACCTGTGCAATAGCCTGCAAAGTACAAACCATGACAGACTCACATAGCGTGTCAATTGGAATTTGAAATCCATGACCTTTCGTTCTCGGATCACTCATCTTCACCGCAATGTCATCTTATGGGGACAATTAATAATAATCTGTTTTATCAACTAATCCCTCCGTCCCATATATATGTCTCATTTCCATTTCTGTCTGTCCCAGATTTATATGTTTATTAACAATTTTTTTGTGCCTAATTAAATATTTCACCAATTTCTAGAAGTTTAATTAATATGATAATATAGAAAAAGATCATTTTATCCAACTTTTATAATAACAAATACAATTATGTTATTAATTTTTTTAGTAATTTACTTTAATTTACTTATATTTCAATACCAACATTTATCTAACTTTCATATCATTAATTTTTTTCTTAATATGTGTGAAAAATCAAATAGACATATATATTCAGGACAGGGGGAGTATTTAGGTTTCGCTTTTAAGAAGGATTCAGAATTAGGTTATTAGGTATTGGTTTAAATCTGTTTTATCATATATTTAACAAATAATGAATCAATTATTAAAAATAATAATTTTTTTTAATTTAAAAAAGTGACTAATAGTTAAGAAATTTAACACGCATAAACCATCGATATTAGCAAACAACAATTGAATATAATATTTAATCAGAAATAACCAATAAATGGAGCTTATAGTTTCTTAAGAAAACAATAGCGGATATTCGAATCTTTTGGTACAGTTTTAGAAAACAACATATTTTTTCAAATAATAGATAAAATTCAATTACATTAATATTGGATATTTTTTCCCCTTAAAAGCTCATTTAAGGGGATGTAACTCAACTTATCATTAGTATATATGAGTTTTTTTGAAAATTAATACTCCATTCGTTTCATAAATAATGTTTCTTATCTTTCCGGCACGAAATTTAAAGAGAGTGGTTGATTGTGAGTAAAAGAGTGAATGGGGTTGTGCGTAGTAATTTGCTATTTTCGAAAAATGAGATATTATTTGTAGAACGTTCCGAAAAGGAAATAGAGACATTATTTGTGAAATGAAGGGAGTATGTTATAACCTAATTGAAAATGATGGTTTTTTACAATGTCCGAGACCATATATATATATTTTAATTTTAAATAGATTATTAATTTATAAAGATTTCACAGTATTAATATTTATCAAATTATTACTATATTTATCTCATGTGACTAAGATATTATCTTACTACCAAGTCTCGAATTATAGACTTTATCTTTATTACTCTCTCTGTCTTCTAGAAAGTCTCATATTTCTATGGGGCACGGAGATTAAAATTTATATTGTATGGTGTGTGTTGTTTGATTTTGAGTTTTTAATTGTGGTCTATACATTATTTGTTTTTTTTAGAAATAAGACATTTTTTATGAGACAACCAAAAAAGGAAAACAAGACATTTTTTATGGAACGGATGGAGTATGTGAATTTTAAAAATATTCAATGCATACTTCAGATAGCGGCTGTAGATATATTTCGATCATCAAATGGAACATGATTACAGTTAAACCTCGATAAAGTAATATTCGATAAGATAATAATCTCGTTAAGATAATAATTTATTCCGATCCCGATATGGGTCAATGCACTAAAATAATGTTCGATAAAGTAATAACCTTATTAAATGAATTTTATTTTTTTCGGTCTCAATATTATTATTTTATCGAAGTTTAACTATACTAGTATATTTTATTTGATTTAGATAGTTCACATCATATGTACTTCAATCAATGATTAAGATTAATTTTAGTTTAATTCTATTGATTAGAAAATAATTACACATTCATTTAACAAAGTAAAGAAAAAAAAAGAGTATTTTTATTACAATCTTCCGAAATTCTATCCGTACTATTCACACTCTCTCCACCTCCACCCCATATACACACTTTTTCCCTGCTAAGGGTTTGCGACTCTCTGTAGATTCCGTCTCCGATCCCTATTCCGATTCGGTTCCTAGGGCTCGTTGTCTTTTTTGCCGCGTAAGTATCGATTATACGCATCTCGAATCAATTACGCCGCGCCGATTCTGAATCCATAAAGATCCGCGAGCGCAGGAAATTCGGGCTCTTTTTGTTGTTTGATGGTTGAAGAAGCGTGGGAGGATCTGAGGGTTTCGAGTTGCATCGTTGTTTGAGGAGATTTGAGATGGATTTGGATTTCAATGGCGATGTCACGTGCCTCGATGCTGAGCTTTTGCAGCTGCAGGAGGTGTCGCCGTTGGCCATTAAAGCAGACCCATATGTTGCTGAAAAGTTGTATGATCAGTGGCTTTCGCTTCCGGAAACCAATTCTTTGGTAAATTGCTTTTTTTTTTCGTTGTAGTTTTCTCTTTTAGTTTATGCATTGACGTTTTCTTGAAAGGGTGTATAGATTATGCCTGGTTGGCTGGTTAGGTTAGCTAATATTTGGGATATAGGTAAGTGAGGGGGAATGTTGGATTCTACATGCAATTTTGTTTGGAGATATTGGTGTTTTGGTTGAGATTATACGAAGGAAGAAAGTTTTTGGCCTATGTGTTGTTGCTGTTTGTTGTCATTCTGGGTTATATGGCTTTGGAATTATATCAATACAACGGTCTACTTCTATAACAATCTAAACTCGTTGAATTTCCGTCTAGTATGACAGATGCGAGCAGTTTGAGTTGTGAGGCCATGTTAAAAGTTTAGAATTTATTGAAACCTATCACTAAGGTTTGGTTGAGGAGAAGCTGGTTTGTAATCTTGTAGTAGCCTATTTGGAAAGGAATTTGGTCAAGGGGTATATATTTTTTGTTTGGCGGATGGTTGGGGAAGTAAACTTAACTTTCAGTATAGCATTGTGGTTGTTTCATTGATAAGATTTGGATGATACTTAGTTGTTTCCTCTGTTCGTAATCACTTTTGCAATATAGCCTTTTTAGCTTGTTTTCTGGCTTTTATGAAATAATATTCTATGATGACAATTGCTGTTTTTTTTTCATTAGCACACTATCATATTATAATTAATATTATTGGAGTCATTAATTATTTATAGGTAAGATGTAGTTAATTTTAGGGCATAAAGGAATTAGCGATAGCCAGATAATAAGATTTTATATTTTCAATTGCTTCAATCTATCAAAATGATTCTTAAATAGTAATATGATGTTTAATTGATTGCATTGAGATACTTTAACGCGTTGAATAATCATGCTATATAAATCACAAAGTGCATTGTTGTTTTTGCAAGATCACATCATTTAGCTTTTAGCTGAAGAAGTTATGCTTATTTGACTTATTTCCATATCATCATTCCTCAAATTTTCTAATGGAGCTGTAGAATAGCAGTACAACTTGAATATTTTCCTTATTGTCACACCTTCTATGATAATTTAAATCAATTGGTGTATTCGTGCTTAAAAATATTTCCTTGTGCAGGTCAAAATGTTTTAGCTGATCCTTTTTGTTGCTAATACTATACGAAATATTTTAGGTTTAGTATCATTATAGCTGATAAAGGAATCATATATATTGACAGACCAACCTATAAAATTTGCAGGTAAAATCCTTGCTCAATAATGCTAAGGGAGGCGGTCCCTTGAATGCTGCGGGAACTGCTAGCACTAACACTGCAGCTAGCAATACATTGCCTTCAATGTTTCCAGCGGGCAGTACACCGCCACTTTCACCAAGAAGTTCATCGGGTTCTCCTCGATTCATGAAACAGAGGGCAGGTCCTTCTACTTTAGGCTCTCCCTTAAAAGTAGTGAACGAGCATGTTAAGGAGCTTATACCTCAGGTTGAATTAGTTGATCTGTTAATGTGTTGTTAATGTTTGTTTACCCACTTTTATGTTTTTGTCTTAAAATCCTGCAGCACCCCCTCTCTCCCAGTAGTGGGGACTTGAGTAAAATTCTCTTGATAATACTTGTGATTTTTCAGTTCTATTTCCAAAGTGGCCGTCCACCGCCTAATGAAATGAAAGAGCGGTGCTTGTTTAGAATCAACCAGTTTTTTTATGGTCACATTGATGGACTGCAAATGCATGGTGAGATTGGCTAGATTTCCATATGATATGTGGGTGTCTAAAATTACCTACTAATAAGTAATATTTGTAATGGGTTTTCAGAATTTAAACCAGTAACAAAGGAAATCTGCAAGCTCCCTTCTTTCTTTTCTACCATACTGTTTAGAAAGATTGATACTGAGGGCACTGGAATTGTGACCAGGTAACTGTATTGAAGTTTTCCTGCTTTCCATCTCTTCAGTGCTCTATAAACATGCCTTTTGTATATTTATAATTCATCACATGCATGTATAGAGATGAAAAGTGGTTGGGCTTAACCAAATGAAAATTAATTTAACCATTTAATTACACCAGTGTGGTTGTACCACATGTATAATTCATGATGCTCCTTTGGTGGGGGGCTGGGCGCTGCCTCAGAGGCAATTTCCGGCACCTTGCCTCAAGGTGCGCCTTGAATGATTTTCAACTATGCTTCATGCAAGCATTCATCATTGAATAGTGGTTCATGTTTTGTTCCTAAGTTTATGTATGTATTCACCCTTAGGACTTATTTTGCCAAACAGGGACGCATTTGTCGATTATTGGATCAACAAAAATATGTTGACGAAGGATATAGCTACACAGTTATTCACAATATTGAAGCAGCCAGAGTTTAAACACTTGGTCCAGGTTGAACAAATTTCTTAGTACTTCAATGCTGAAAATTAAGTTTAGCTTGTTATTAATAACTTCCTTTTATGTGGTAATGCTACCTTGAAATAGGACGACTTCAAACCTGTTCTTCGAGAACTTTTGACCACTCATCCTGGGTTAGAATTCCTGCAGAGTACACCTGAATTTCAAGAAAGATATGGTATGCTATGTCTAATATTTGTAAATATTTGTTGTTACTAAATGATACTCCGTTTAACTTTTCCTTGGTGCCAAAATTAACTTCCATCATTGTTTTCTTAAGAAGCTGTTTTTTTGTGCTATTTCTTTTTTTAATGTTGCTCCAATATTTAATCATTACTACTTGTCACCAGCTTTAACATACAGATCAAAATCTTTTGGTTTCTTTATAGCTGCTGCTTCATTTGAAGTATTGGCATTATTTATGGCCTTTAGTATCTGAGCAGAAGTAGAACAGTCTAGATAGCAATAAAACTAAGACTTGGAAGACCTACATATACTAATAGTGATGGTGCAATGCAGTTGGATACTTATGCTGGGCGATTCCATGTCAAGCACATACTTACCCCAGTCCATTGGCATACAATTTGGTTTTTGGTTCAACACCCGGGGGGACCAGAGGAAAAAAATTACAATTCACACTAGCCAAATATATAACAATATGGGACCTTGTGTAGTGACTGTAGCTTTTCATTCTTTTTTTCAATATTTACTGGAATAGAACTTATATGCCTGATTAAACCAATCATGAGTTTTGATGACTTTCAGTAGTTCTCCAATTCCAGCATTTTTAGTATTTTCTAGGACGGCATGCATCAATGGGTTGAATAGACTGTTTGTTGACTTTATATGACTTGCTAGTTTTCAAGTTACTTGCTTTTACAATCGATTTGTTGGAAGTGTCCAAAGTTATTGACTGAAAGTTCTTTTCATTTATCTCCAGCTGAAACTGTAATATACAGAATCTTTTACTATGTGAATAGAGCGGGTAATGGTCGCCTTACACTGAGGGAACTGAGACGCTCGAATTTAATTGCTGCAATGCAGCATGCAGATGAAGAAGAGGATATTAACAAAGTTTTGAGGTGAAAGAATTTGAATTCTCTTATTTTTCTTGTTTGTTTGATTGCTAATAATGATCTTCCTTGTTCTTAGAAAAATGAATTAAAAACACTAGTTGATTTTCAAGGTTCCCATCAGATGAATTTTCTTTCCATGTGGATCAGATATACTGCCAGTGTAACATTTATATTATTGCTCACGACGAAATAATCGAGCAGCAAGTTTGTATTAGGAGCATTCTAATTGCCTATCATCGTTAGTGTTTTGCATTTTACTTGTATATATGTGCAACTGCATAATCCTTATCATTTCTCTTTTCCTTCAATTTTTTTGCTTTAGGTACTTCTCCTATGAGCATTTTTACGTGATATACTGCAAGTTCTGGGAGCTGGATTCAGATCATGATTTTTTGATTGACAAAGAAAACCTCATCAGATATGGTAACCACGCACTTACATACAGGATTGTTGATAGAATATTTTCTCAGGTTTGTGCTTTCTCCTTTCCTCTTTCTACTCCAGATGTATTGCATTGAGTTCCATGGTAGATTTTGCTTTTTCTTATTTGGCATGACCGCATGACCATCTTTCTAAGTGTTGCTTGAAATTACCAGGTTCCGAGAAAGTTCACCAGTAAGATTGAAGGAAAGATGGGATATGAAGATTTCGTCTACTTCATATTGTCAGAGGAGGATAAATCATCTGAGCCCAGTCTCGAGTATTGGTATGTGTAAGATTTAGAAAGTCAAATATAAAGCCCGGCATACTCATGGAATCCACACTCTGTGTTGGGTTTCTTCTATCATGTCGTGCATGATGTTTATCATTTTGCTGAAAATCTGGCCTCCTTAGTATTGTTAATGGTGGATAATGAGGACAATGGAGCCTGATTGAGTCCTTCGTTCCTGTGATTTACAGGGATTCATAGTTTGCAGTGGGGTACCTCTGAGCCCCTTCAGGAAGTAGCTCACTAAATATTTTGGCTTCTTCTGTAGCTTTAATTAGGGGATAGTAGAATAAGTAATGACACTCTTGCAGTACTTCATATTTTCTGTAGGCCTATTTCAAGACGTGGGTTTTAACCTTCTGTCAAAGTTTGAAGTAACGTTTGTTATTTGCAATAGTAAGCTAAGAGAATATAAAATGCGTAGATATCTTTATCAGTTGTTCCTCTTTCCTAAAATACTTGCTAGATTTACTTTCTTATATGCGAGTCCAATAATATAGTAATTTTCAGGTTCAAGTGCATAGATTTGGATGGAAATGGAGTTATAACGAGGAATGAAATGCAGTTCTTTTATGAGGAGCAGTTGCATAGAATGGAATGCATGGCCCAAGAGCCTGTGCTTTTTGAGGATATATTGTGTCAAATTGTTGACATGGTTAAACCAGAGGTGAGCAACAGTCCATCAAATTTGACTGTTTATTTCTTATCTATCTCAGATGTGATTTGTATCTAAAGGAGCGGTCCTTACATCTTTACTTTCAGCTCATATGAATTTATAACGGTGACTGAAAATCCCAGTTGTGTTCTTCATTGACTTCTAAAATTATTATCGAATTGTAAACATTATGTTTGATCTAATTGTCAGCTGAAGGTGTTGTTTTATTCACCCAAATGAAATTTGTTTAGCAAAATCTACAGTGCAGTAGGATTATAATCTGGTGAAAATTTGAAGATGTTACTTGAAGCTTTGCAAACTGCAATGTATTTACAGCCCTCTATGACATCTGATTACATGCAAACTATTATATGCAGGATGAGAGCTATTTTACATTGCGAGATATAAAAGGAAGCAGACTATCTGGCAGTGTTTTCAATATCTTATTTAACCTTAATAAGTTTATGGCTTTTGAGACTCGTGATCCATTTTTAATCCGCCAGGTAAATTAAACTTTCTCGATCATTATTGATTGTTTTTTCCATGCTAGTATTGCAAATCCGATTTTCTTCTCAACTTAAAAAACTGGTCAGGAGCGTGAGAATCCAAATTTGACGGAGTGGGATCGCTTTGCCCACCGAGAATACATTAGGCTCTCAATGGAGGAAGACGCAGAAGACGCCTCTAATGGAAGTGCAGATGTCTGGGATGAATCTCTTGAGGCTCCTTTTTGACTTCTCTTAGGTAAGCTTCTTATTGCTTCAACTTATTCCACTTGGATTTGTACGTCGCTAGATTGGTATTCACCGTATTCTAACAAGTGGAACTGCAGAAGTTTGTTTCTTCTTTCTTCTTCTTCATATTCTCTCAAAATCCCTACCACATGCACATTAGTCCTCTCTCCTTAGTCAACCTAACACCTCCAGCCCTTCCAATTTAATGGCCAATCTCAAGAATAGCAACCAAACAAAGCACTGCTTAAAAGATTGAAGAATAAGAAAACACATGATAAAAAGAAAAACCAAGACTTTAGTTAGTACTGTATTTCATTGTCTTGTGACTCTTTTCCTTACAGTAATTGATTTTGGTGATATTTCTGGGTTTAGTTGAAAGACTAATACTGGGTTTTGCATTACCAGGAGTCTACGACGAATTCCTCGTATATAGCTGGCTACGGAGCATTACAAGCTGCAGAAAGGGGTTCATATATCATTCTGCTCACTCTGCTCTGCTAGTATGTTTTCAAGACTTCTAGAAATTTTGAAACTCACCACCATCAGGTACCATGCTTGCCTGCTAGAACTCTACTAAACTCCCATCCCATCGCGCAACTCGAAAAGGCTTGCACATTTGTTGATTTGATACTAACAGGCAAAATAGAGTATGTTAGCTGCTCACATCCTTCTTAGCACTTTCTTCTTTGTCAGTTGTAAGAAACATTTTGATTAATTATTTCTTTTTGGAGGCAGCATCAAATTGCTTCCCAGCACATTTTCTGATCTTTCCTTGTTTGGGACCTTTTTGTTTCTTTTGTTGAAGAATTAGAAACAGTTTGTAAACAGCAGTTTGGATGTAAAGATACAATTATCTCATTTCCCAGATGATTTCCCTTCATTTGTGTTTACTCCCTCTGTCCCGTCCTATTTGTCTTGTTTCTTTTCAGCACGGATATTAAGATGAGTGGGTTGTTGTGTGTAGATAAGTGGTTGATTGTGTGAAGAGATGTAGTCCCCACAAAAAAAAAAAGTGGGAGTTTGTGTAGTACTCCCTTCATCCTGCTATTAGCGGCTCGTTTCTTTTCGGCACGGTTATTAAGAAAGTAGATGATTAAGTATGAGAGAAGTAGTTGATAAAGTATGAGAGAGAAGATGAGTGAGATAATGAGAGAGTAAATAATAAAGTAGGGGCAAATTGGTAAAAATAGTCCTCAAACTTCGCGTTTTTGCGAATTTTGTCCTCAAACAATTTTTTTTTGTTTTTTTGATCCTCAACTCCTTGTTTTTGCGAATTTTGTCCTCAAACTTATTTTTTTTATTTTTTTCACCCTAAACTCCTTATTTTTGCGATTTTAGTCCTTAAACTCCTTGTTTTTGTGATTTTAGTCCTATCGTTAGATTTTCCGTCAATTTAACCATTAATTCAAAAAAAAAATTAAAAAAATGAAAAATTGAAAGGGCACAATCGAAATTTTTATTTACATGGACCAAAATAGCAAATAAAGAATGATTTGGGACCTATTTAGCAAAATAAAATAGTTTAAGGACTGATTTCAAAAAATTTAGACAAATAAGCTAATTGATTCGTATCGACGAGATTTTGCGTTAAATTTTTGATTTTTCATATAACTTTATTGCTTCGTATCGAATATAAGCTAACCAAGATTTCGTACTAATATAAACAACATTTAATTCGAAATGCAAAATATATACTGTGAATTAATCAATAAAAAAAAAAGTTATTATCACCCAAATATTTTTAATTCAAAATAACAATTTAGAGTATAATATTTACTTCAAAATATTTCATGAATAATAGAATACGAGGAAAATATGTATTAGTTCGTAAATTACAGAAAATATTAGTTTTATTTGTAAATACTATATAATAAGCCAAAATATTGGGTGATAATAACTTTGTTCGTAAATTAGTTTTAGTTCGTCTAGTTATTTTGAAGTAAATATTATGCGCTAAATGGTTATTTTGAAGTAAAAATATTGGGTGATAATAACTTTGTTTTTTAATGATTAATTCACAGTATATATTTTGCATTTCGAATTAAATGTTATTTATATTAATACGAAATCTTGGTTAGCTTATATTTGATACGAAGCAATAAAGTTATATGAAAAATCGAAAATTTAACGCAAAATCTCGTCGATACGAATCAATTAGCTTATTTGTCTAAATTTTTTGAAATCAGTCCTTAAACTATTTTATTTTGCTAAATAGGTCCGAAATCATTCTTTATTTGCTATTTTGGTCCATGTAAATAAAAATTCCAATTTTGCCCTTTCAATTTTTCATTTTTTTAATTTTTTTTGAATTAGCGGTTAAATTGACGGAAAATCTAACGATAGGACTAAAATCGCAAAAACAAGGAGTTTAAGGACTAAAATCGCAAAAATAAGGAGTTTAGGGTGAAAAAAATAAAAAAATTAAGTTTGAGGACAAAATTCGCAAGAACAAGGAGTTGAGGGTCAAAAAAACAAAAAAAAATTGTTTGAGGACAAAATTCGCAAAAACGCGAAGTTTGAGGACTATTTTTGTCAATTTGCCTAAAGTAGGAGATATAAAATAAATGAGATAATAATAAAGTAAATGATAAAGTAGGAGAGAGAAGATGATAAAATAAAAGAGAGTATTAAAATTTACTAAATTTGGAATGAGCCACTTTTAGCAGGAGAAAGTGAGCCGGTAATAATGGGACGGAGGGAGTAATTATTTTTCATTTTAAAAGACGAGACAAGCGGGACAATCGAAAAAAGAAATAATTATTTTCCATTTTAAGAAACAAAACAAGTCAAGCAAGTCAATCCAAAAAGTAAAACAAGACAAGTCAAGCGGAACGGAGGGAGTATCATTTTACCTTATGAAATGTACATAGATGAAGAAAAATTGATTTGATAAAGAATTAACTAACTATATTATGCAATTTGGAGTTTCAAGTTCCAACCTACATTCTATCTCACTCAAGTAACAAAACCAACTCATTACTATTATTCACATCATTAACAAAACCCAACTTCATGGACTATAATCATGGACCTACATAGCGGCTACGGTTTTTCCTCGATTCTGACTTTATCCTGTACCTCTTGAGAACAGGCTTGGTCCTTTAGTGCTACCAAAATCTGTCCTTGTTCACGCTCAAGTAGCCGGACATGACTTTCCCACCGGTGTTCCTCATGCCGTCTATAAGGAAGCACCACGTCGAACCCAACGCTCCGATGAAGAAATCGGCTTCCGTGGCCATCAAGAAGTTCACAAGAGGGTAATTGGTGCTCGTCTCCCTTCCAAGACTAGCTTCGTACGTCGCCATCGTCATGTTCCCGGTTTGTCGTGGCACGTCTGTGTAGTGAAATCTCCAATTCTTATACGATTTCGATCTATCAATCACATCCTGAACGCAAATCCTACTTTACTTAGTTCTCAACACTAAATATAATGCCAGAAAGACAATTGAATAGAACAGGGGCGGACCAAGAATTAGGAGGACAAAATAGTAATTTTTCGAAAAACATAAAATTTAGGGGATACGACGGCCCACACCCGCACCCGCTAAGTCCGCCTATGCATTTTTTCCGAAGGTCTAGAATCGAACCTGCATTTCAGTCGAAAGCCACACACGGTTGAGGTTCGGAAAGCGCGTCCGGATCTTCTCCGCTAGATGCATGTAGTCGTCGAACCCCACCACCTTCATCTCACACGCCTTATCGCCCATACGAACGTGCATGCTTAGCAACGGACGAGGAAGCCACGCCTTATGACTCGACCACACAAATCTCTCTATCCCATGCCTCTGCTCTTCTCCATCCTGCACAAATGGAGACACCTCTACAAGGCTAATGCAACACCATTCAAACACAATGAATAAACTCGAACCGAAATCGGAAACCTTAAGGTTTTCAGATGAAGATGCAAGGACCATCTTTGCAGCCTCCCATCCAAACGTAGCATGTCGAGCTACGTTCATTATCGTGCACGTGTACTCGGACTGAAACCTCATCAGATACCTAACTGCCTAAAAAAACACAGTTCTTTCAAGCATTGTGCTAAAAATGCAGTCTTTAACTCTTTTCACATACAGTATCGAACGTTTAAGTCGAACGAGAGTACGATACTCTTACCTGAGCGCGCCACCATCGAAGATCCATCTTTCGATGATGAAATAGCAAGCTCCCATTTATCTCTGTTGTAGGCTGCATAACACTCCAAGGATTGCCCCATACCCTAAAGCATAAAGGTTTGATTCAAACTTGCAACTTCAAGAAAATGACTTCTTTTTTATTTATATAACTTCCTACCTTGGTATCTGACCAGCCCATACTTGTTTGGAGGTATAATTCTCTTTCCCTGTTATAATACCCTTCTCCCATGCTACTCTGTCATGCATAAGTTCTAAGGCTCTTCTCCTGCACTCCGGAGAGGTTTCCGGGACGAAATAACACGACCAACTAGAGCGTAACGAACCTATACAATAGCACGTAAAGCATCTTAATATATTGCAATTTACCAACAATCAATCACATAATAGTGCTTATGCTCCACAATCACAAGAAAGTTGACAGTAGTAGAAAACACGCAAATCTCCACGAAAACGATCGATTAGGGGGGTTTTGAACCGTAAAATTGCTAAAACTTGTTCATGTAGTATCTTGATTCTTGAGTCAAATATTATCTCTACAACCATCTTAATGAATTGCCAACAATCACTTGATAGTGTTTATTGTTCCATAATGACAAGATAAGTTGACAATAGGTTCAACGAAAACACTCAAAACCTCCACAAAACTATCAATTAAGAGGCTTTTTGAATAGTAAAATTGAAATTTGTTAATTTAGTATCTTGATTCTTGAATCGAATGTTACCTTTGCAACCGTCGTGATCAGCTCTGTTGTAGTAGTTTGTAACAAGAACCCTCTTCTCATTAACTGCAATAGCAAGCAGGCCACACATTCCAGCAAGCTGAGCTCCAATACCGAATCCGGGCAGCCTCTCCCAGTCAGTTACAAGAAACTTCACAGTAGGATCACTGCAGTTCATAGGGTGCTGATGAAGCCATAAGTCCCTTTGCACTTTCCTCGTTAGAGGGTAATTCTCCTCGTCCGATCCCATAATCTGATAGATTTTATAGTCATAAAACACAGATTATAGCAGAACTAGTTTGATTGTTTGAAGCACTAAAAGTTATACGCAGCTTAGAAGTAATGGACTAGTAATAGAAGAAATCTTTACTATAACCAAGTGTCGAATCTCGAAATGGAGACATATTTGAGACGGTAAAAGGCTACATACCCAAGGTGGATAAGCCCCTTCAGATATTATGTGATTTCTGTATTGCTTAAGTTGCTCATCAGCTGATAGTGGGAGGCTATCCAACATCCCTTTCCAAATAGTCCAAGGAGGGAAGCTACCGTTAACGAGGCTTGTGTCGAGGCGTTGATCTGATTCGGCCCTCATCTTGCAGTTCTCCAAATGAGGGGCTTCTGGAATATTAAGTTTGCTCAATGTGGTCGGTTTAGTAAGTAGACCACTCCATGAGTTATAGAGTAAGGAAACTTTCTCATCTGTCCCACTTACTTCATCAACATAAACTATCCTTTCTCTTTGTTTAAACAAGCTATCTTCACCTACATCATCTGCAAATATGAGAGGTAATATCTGAGATGAATTCGACAAGAAACAACTTAATTTAATTCGATCAAGCACAACGTAACGTAAAGTCGCATTGCATAAACATAAAGAACTGCACTTATCAACAAATGTAAGGCTTTGCTTTTTGGCCAAGGAATGAAGGGAAAAGTTTGAGTTGCTTATAGAGAAAGGCTATTTAAGAAAGGAAAAGTGAAGCTGCTAATCATCCCATTTGTAGCTTTTGTGTTAAACTAAGCATAGTGAGTACTGACCTCTCTCTCCCTCCCCTTCCCCTTCTCTCTCATGGCCCTAAACCAGTGGCACTACAAGAAAAAAAAATCTCTAATGTAGATAATGGACGGCGGCTATTAAGAAAGTAAAAATTGTAGTTAATCATCCCAATTCAAGCTGTAAAAATTGTAGTTAATCATCCCAATTCAAGCTTTTGTCTTAAGCTAAGAACAATCTCTCTCTCTCTCTCTCTCTCTCTCTCTCTCTCTCTCTCTCTCTCTCTCTCCTCCCTCCTCTCTCTCATGGCCCTAAACTAGTGGTACTACAACAAAAAAAATCTCTACAACAACAAAATCATCCCAAATTCAAGCTTTTTGTCTTCAACTAAGAACACTCTCTCTCTCTCTCTCTCTCTCTCTCTCTCTCTCTCTCTCTCTCTCACTCAGTCATGGCCCCAGACCAGTGGCCTTATGGATGAATTGCAAATACCTAGGTCTAGGATCATGCAAAACAAACATGTTCAAGAAACACATATACACAACAATCAATCCAAGAAAAATGGGATTGGAGTGATAATACCTATTGAAGAGGTGGAGTTGGAAGTGGCAATCCCATCCGAGAAGAGAGTGAGAGTAAAACCACCACCACCACCACCACCACCAAAAGAAGCAAAGGAGGTAAGAACAGCAAGAAACAGAGTGGTCAAGCAAACCCCACACAAGAATCCCACCGCACAAATTTGGCATTGAAATGAACTCCCCATTTGCAAAGCCCTCTGTGAAACCACTCTCTCTAGGGACTTCTCATTCTGTCCCTCCATTTCTTTAATTTTGTATTTTCGATAAAAATTATCCCAACCAACTCCCAACTGCAAATCACATGAACCCAAAACCCACTTTTCCACTTTCTTTGATTACCACCCCTCCATTTATGATCCCACTAAAGCACCTGCAAAAGTAGAGATAGAGAGAGAGATTTGGAAAGAGACAAAATGAAGTGACAAATGCACAATGAAAGAAGGGAAGAAACCATGCAAAGAGACACATGGGCTACTTCCATTTTTTCCCCAAAATAATTGAAAATATTTAAAAACAACTCAAGCAAGAAAAAGTTGAAATCTTGATCCCATAAACGACACACAAACTGGGGCTCACAAGAACAGAAAATTACGAGAAATAATAGAAACGGCCTACGCCATGTTGCAAGCAAGAAACAAGAAACCCACAAAAAAGAGAATGAGAGAGAAAGTCATTGGGAACTGACCCGTGAATCTTGACGCTGACATTTCACTTTGTATGAAATACTATTCAGTTTCTCAGTGGCAGATGATTCTTGATTTTTTACTTATTCTTTATCATTGTTTTCTTGAAAAAAAAATACCCCTACTGTGTGTGGGATGTATGTTTTTACTCCACTCCACCACCCACTACTACCAGCAAAATCTGATATTTTTTCGTGGTTCTTAAGTTTTAGATAAAGCTAATAATTAAGAAAAACAGAGTAGAAAAGTGACCAATTGGAATTCTTGATTTTTTGTCAGGCGACTCAGGCTTGCAGGAGCATGTTTTGATCTTTTATTAAGCATTAAATTGACCTGAATTTGTTAATACTCCTGTCCCGCTATTTCTGTCCTACTTGCCTAATCGGACTGTCCCGCTATTTCTGTCCTCTTTCCTAAAATAGTAAAATTACTTTTAAACATAAAATGAAGTGAGTCCCCCTTACTCACTACTCAACCCCCACATTCTTATACTCTCTCTCTTCAAAAATAATCTATCTCTCACTCGATTATGTTCCGCTCCGAACTCAGAAAATTATAATTTTTATCTTTTTGAAAACTTTAGATTATTTTTTCAAATACAATATAAAAAAATATAAAAAATAAAAATCGATTGTCTTTCACTAGCCTTGCAAAAATTTGGATAATTCTCATTTCTTTCCACCAACCACTCCTCGAAAACTGTGTCATTTTCTTTATACAATTAAAACTCATAAAATACACACTAAATTAAAATTTCTTAATCTCCGTGCTGAAGTCAACTGAGACGTTTTTAGCGGGACGGAGGGAGTATTAATCAAATTTATTTGAATTTCTTTTGGATTTTAAAAAGTTGTAACATATTTGATTGGTAATTAATCTCATTTGTCAATCTATCTTCACATGCATTTTAGGTTTGTTTGAGTTTTAAACTTAAATACTTATATAAACTGAAAATTTTATCCTAAATAGATCTCGTAGACATTGGGGTGTAAAACTTTATATCTTGCATTTTATATGTTTAAATTATTTTCAAAAACAAATAAAAAGAAATGAAGTGGTATTGTTTTACACAACGTGAACTGTGGATCTTATGAAATGTAAATATATTGGTATAGATTTTGCTAAATATATGGAACTGAGATTTTGACCCTAATTTATCATATTAGTATAAAAGAATTGAGATTAAATCATAAGAAGAAGAAGAACAACAAATGGGATGAGTGCTCTTCATAAAACATCACGAAAACATTAATTCGTACCTAACAAGTTGCACATATTGTGACATGAGCATAAGGCATCCACTTAAATATTTAATACTTCTCCCATAAAAAGTGTAGCACGGAGATTTAGAAAGTGGGAGTATGTGGTGTATATTGTTTGATTTTTTGATTTGTTAATTTTAGTTCATATATTGTTTGCCTTTTTAAGAGACGGTTCGAAAAGGAAAACAAGACGCTTTATATGGGACGAGGCAGTAAATATAATCAGCCAACACAACTAAATACCAAACCTAAAACCTTAAATCGTGAATAACACGCTTTAAATGTTATAGATTCGAATTATTGGCGGCTCTTGAGCTTGTGGAAGCGCCGCAACATCTGAAAAGTTGATTTTTACCTCCAAATTTTCTTTGTTATTTTTTAAAAATTCGTGATTTCACCCTTTAAAATTGCATATTACATAAGTTTTGCTACTTTGCTCCTTTAAATTATGAATTTTGAATCCGTCTCCCATAAGATTCATTTATTGGTACAACCTAAGCACATTTATTGAACACCACTTATATTTATTGAAGCATGTGAGTGGCTACTGTACATCTCAAATTGTTTACAATCTTGAATTTTTTATATTTTTCTTTTTGAAAAATTATAATTTTTCACCCCTCTCAGAATTATAAATTTAATCTTCTTAAAATTAAAGATTTCGATCTTCTAAATATTTAGTTAAGACACTATTCAAAGAGAAAGAAAGTTAATTAAAGTAGAATAGATGTGGACCATAAAATTAAGGCAAATTGGCAAAAATAGTCCTCAAACTACGCGTTTTTGCGAATTTTGTCCTCAAACTTCTTTTTTTTTTTTTGTTTTTTTGACCCTCAATTCCTTGTTTTTGCGATTTTAGTCCTACCGTTAGATTTTCCGTCAATTTAACCGTTAATTCAATTTTTTTAAAAAAAATAAAAAATCAAAAGGCAAAATTGGAATTTTTATTTGCACGGACCAAAATTGCAAATAAAAAATGATTTGGGACCTATTTAGCAAAATAAAACAGTTTAAGAACTGATTTCACAAATTTTAGACAAATAAGCTAATTGCTTCGTATCGACGAGATTTTGCATTAAATTTTCGATTTTTCATATAACTTTATTGCTTCGTATCAAATATAAGCTAACGAAGATTTCGTACCAATATAAACAATATTTAATTCGAAATGCAAAATATATATTGTGAATTAATCATTAAAAAACAAAGTTATTATCACCCAAAAAATTTACTTCAAAATAACCATTTAGCGCATAATATTTACTTCAAAATAACTAGAATACAGTGGCGACGAAGGAGGCCGACGGCGAAGAACATTCCCTGGAGCTCGCAGCGGAAGAGGAAGTGGAAGACGAATCCGCCGAAGCTAATGAACATGGGGACGAGGTAGATCCAGGCGAAGAAATGGCCGAGCTGATCATCGCGCTGGTAGCGGACGTGAGTTATGGTTACGACCTTCAATGGCGGGTGGTGGTGTTGGGGATTCGTCATGGCAGTTATATGCAGAGACTGTGAATACGAGACTAACCTTGTTTGCAGTAGTTTTTTTGGCTTATTATAGTATTTGCAAATAAAACTAATATTTTCTATTATTTACGAACTAATACATATTTTCCTCGTATTCTATTATTCATGAAAAATTATGAATTAAATGTTTTTTATAACATATTATTCATTGTAAATTACGAACTGACACATATTTTCCTCGTATTCATGTTATTTTGAAGTAAATATTATGCTCTAAATTATTATTTTGAAGTAAAAAAAATGGGTGATAATAGCTTTATTTTTTAATGGTTAATTCACAGTAATATTTTGCATTTCGAATTAAATGTTGTTTATATTGGTACGAAGTCTTCGTTAGCTTATATTTGATACGAAGCAATAAAGTTATATGAAAAATCAAAGATTTAATGCAAAATCTCGTCGATACGAAGCAATTAGTTTATTTGTCTAAAACTTGTGAAATCAGTCCTTAAACTATTTAATTTTGCTAAATAGGTCCCAAATAATTTTTCATTTGCAATCTTGGTCCATATAAAAAAAATTCCGATTTTGCCCTTTTAATTTTTAATTTTTTAAAATTAAAATTGAATTACCGTTAAAATTGATGGAAAATCTAACGGTAGGACTAAAATCGCAAAAACAAAGAGTTGAGAGTCAAAAAAACAAAAAAAAAGAAGTTGCCAAAATTCGCAAAAACGCGAAGTTTGAGGATTATTTTTGCCAATTTGTCTAAAATTAATGTAGATTAATACAATTTTAGAAGTATTATTAATGAAATAGCTAGAGCTTGGTGCAATGTGGTGCGAAGCAGGTAACAATATGTTCTTCCATCAATCCCTTGTTTATTACTATTTTCTTTTTCAAAAGGAGTAAACTAAAACTATACACAAGATAATTCATTTATTAATTATTTATTCAATATAGTTTGCATGAAAAATTGCAATAAACAAAAATTCGTTACACACACTTCTCCAAAACGATTTAATTACTATAAATTTCAGATCTATCAGATTTGACAAGATACAAGCTTAGTTTTAGTTTAGTACTGATAACTACACTATTAAATTCTGTGCTCCAACGGTCACATTTTTCGAATCTGCTGTCTAAATCTCAAGCCCTCTCAATCCCATTCACAGCTGATTCTGCCCTTTTAACAAACAACACAAAAAGAAAATCAAGAAAAGTTCTTGGCAAGAACCCATTCACCATGGGATGTTTACCTGCTTGTTTCCGCCATTTGAGGAGCATTGCAACAAGCAAAAGAGTCCAAGATCCGGTAACACTATAACCCTCATCTATAGAGAGAGAGAGAGGGAGTTAGTTTTGATGTTTTCTAGCAGTATGGGAGAGAGAGAGTTAGTTTTGGTGTTTTCTTGCAGTATGTGTGTGTGTGTGTGTGTGTGTGAGAGAGAGAGAGAGAGAGTTTTGATGTTTGATTGGAATATGATTGTAGTTTTCTTGTTTGTGGTTTTAGTGTTTGTCTCCCATCGATGAGCAGCAACAACTTCTCAAAACCCTACCAATTGAAACAGAATCACACAAGGAGGAGGAGATTGCAGAGAATCATTCAAATGTCAAGAAACATAGCAATGAACTCACAAGTGATGAGTTGGTGGAGAAAGAAACTACCAAATTTGAGGAGAGAGAAGATGGCCCTCAAGATTTCTTGAAACATGACGAAGAAAGTTTAACCAGAGATGGGTGTGAGGAGAAAACAGTTTTGAATCATTCAAATGTCGAGAAGTGTAGTAATCAACTTGCAAGTGATGAGAGAGAAGATGGGCCTCAAGAGGACTCAAAAGAAGCCACTTTGTTACTACAAATCAGCCCACTTCAAGAAGAGTCTTGTGGCTCTCTGTTTTCATTATCCATAGATTCAAGAAACCATTTCTTAGCTGCAGAAATTGGAGACAAAGAAGTCAATAGCCCACTCAAGATCAAGAACAGCACACCATTTGAAGGTAAAGAGAATGTCCCTTTGAGCCCTATGAATGAGCAATCATGTGACAAACCGATAGCAGTTGAGACCAGCCTTTCTAGTTGGTTAGTCGAAAAATCGCCCCGGAAACAGAGTACTGCAGGAAGCTCCCCGGAGAGTGAGAAGAACTACAGAGAGAGGCTTGTTTTGGGAGTGATTGCTTCTCCAATTATCAAAGAGGTGAATGGGTTTTCATCTGCTGCATCAACGCCATGCTGTAGCGGTGAATCTCAGCCGGCCGTTGGGACGGTGGGCCAGTACTGGCGGCGGAGAGGCCTCGCCGGAGGAAGTGTGGATGAAGAAGTCTAGACTGTTTGGAGCAGAGTGTCAAATTCTTGTTTTGCATGTAAGAGCTTTTGGTATTAAGTAGATGAAGAAATCCAATTGTTTTGAATGCAAGAATGTTATTCGGATATAGAGCTATTAAAATTGACACAAAATAGTCCGGTCTACTTGTTTTTTTTGCAAAAAAATGCCCATGAATTACTTAGTCGACTTAGCTCGGTGGCCCGTAAGGCTGGTTACATTTTCAGTAACTCAAGAGATGTCAAAACTGTCCCCTGGGGATGGCAGAGTGGTAGAGATGAGGCGCGGGGCCCGAGCGCGGGTCAGGGTTCAATCCTCACCGGCCATTACGTGTGAGCTGTCACCTTAAGGTGGTTGAACCTCCCGTGTGGTTTGCAGGCTACTGCACAAGGAGTTGAGGTTTACCCAGAGCGCACCGAAGGTAGCGGCTGCGGGTTCCTCAAATCAAAAAAAAAAAAAAAAAAAAAAGAGATGTCAAAACTGACCCAAAATGATCCAATTCAATGGGCAGGCCCAACCTAATTTATACTCCCTCCGTTCCACTCCATTAGTCCAGTTTTCCTTTTTGGGTCGTTCCACTCCATTAGTCCACTTTCCTTTTTTAACTTAAAATAACACTCTTATATATTCTAGTGGAATCCACTACTTTATACTCCATCCGTCCCGTTATTTGTGGCTCAATTGATTTCGGCACGGGAATTAAGAGAGTAAATGATAAAGTATGAGAGAGAGTGTAGATGATAAAGTATGAGAGAGAAGATGGGTAAAATAATAAGAAAGTATGAGAGAAATATGATAAAGTAGGAGAGAGAATGTAATAAAGTAGGAGAGAGAAGATGATAGAGTATGAGTAATTTTTTACCAAATTAGGAAAGTGGGCACAAATAATGGGACACCCATTTTGGGAAAGTGAGCCACTAATAGCGGGACGGAGGGAGTACTACTTTACACACAACAAACAACTTTCTTAATCTCCGTGCCGAAAAGAAAGTGGACTAATGGAGTGAAACGGAGGGAGTAAATTATAAACTAATTATGTAGTATAATGGTATAAGCATTATGGATAAGTTTAAATTGATGTGGTGAAAATCTATAATAAAATAATTTATTTATGTTAAATAATTTAGTTTGTGGCTGATTTAGCCCATAAAAGGTTGGATTGAGCTACGACTTTAATAGCCCATTTCATTCAAGAGTCAGGCCGATCCGACCCAAATTTATGTAATGTCCCACTGGGCTAGATCAAGTTGTCTCAATCCAAAGACTTTGACACCTCTAATTTTTGGATCGATCTGAATTTGGGTTCAATTCATGAGATGCGCGCGGGACTAGGTGGGTTGGTCCGACCCAAAGACTTTGATGGTTCTGATAGCATTCATTCCTCACCAGAAGATAGAAAAAAATACTCTCTCCGTTCCATTATTAATGTCTCATACCAAATAAAGAAATAAATGAGTGGACCACAATCAATCTAAGTAAGTGGACCTCACCCCTTTATACTTTTACCCCCACAACTTTACACTTTTACCTCCACCATCCTAATTACCGTGCCCAGTCCCAATGGGACACAAATAATGGGACGGAGGGAGTACTAAAAACTCTCCCAACAATCTTTAAAAGGAAAACAATTCAATTTTCCATTCAATCAATCTGAATGTTTCTTGACAGAGTATGTCAAAGATTCAAAATGGAGTATATTTCTTGACAGAGTATGTCAAAGATTCAAAATGGAGTATACAACTGTGCAGAGTAAAGCAAACTCCTAAGACCCTTATAATGATCACAAGTGCTTGAGATGAGCTTTCATTAATCACAAAGATGAGCAGAAAAGGAAAGAAGAAACCTATTTCAAGATATGAACACACATAATCTGTACCAATCAACTTGCATTAGTCCAGCAGAATTCAGAGGTAGAATCCGGAGTTGCAAGAAGGTCGAAAGGCTTACCGATGCTGTCTTTCAAGATGGCGATCTGGCCTTCTTTCAAGAGTATGTCTTCATCGAGGGCCTCGACTTTCTTTCTCAGCACATTGTTCTCAGAATTCAACAGCATGTTGTTCTCCGTATGCCTCTTTACCTCTTCCCACATCATGTCTCTCTCTTCGGATATCTTTGGTAGTATCCCCCTTATGATGGCTGCTTCCCTTTTGCTTTCTTGTAGATCCCCTCGGAGCTGATTGATAGTCTCTTCCTTTTTCATCATCTGGCAAACAAGGAAGATACAGAATTGATGAATGACATACCAAACTGTACTTTCAAAATCCAACACCTACTATCACATAATATTGCAAGTGACAAAGAACATGTAAATGGAACGTTTAAACCGCAGAGAAAATGAAGCATAAATGCTGAGAAATGCTGAGTGATTAATATAAATGGGAAATAGATCCATGCACATTACATGAATGGAGGTACAACTCAAGTAAATGCAGTAACTTTTTCAAGTAAATATCATCTAGATGAGTTAAAAATGTAATTGAGATGCTATGTGGATGTTTCTATTTACCTGAAGTTCAACTTCTTTCATCTTGTGGTTTACGCAAGAGAAATTATCCATTGCGTTCTGGACTTCACTCTTTAGAACATCATTGCCCCTTATGGCTTCAGCAAGCTCAGCTTGCAAGCGCTCCACGTCAAGCTCCTTGGAATAAAGTTTTTCGCGTAACAAACTGGTCAACAACGTCTCTGCTTTCAACTCTGATCTGGCTACATCCTGCGAAGTACAAAAATAAAATTTCATAAACTAACTTGCAACGAGGTGAATTGGCAGATAAATAACTGATCTACCTCTGCTCTCTGATCACAAAATTTGTGTGATTCATCACTCAAGACTGGTGTTTGAATATCCAAACCAGTTTCGTGGCACTTCCCATGTATCAATGTGGATTTCTCTTGAAAGACATTTGACATGGTCTGTATGCTGCTTGCTAAGTTCCCAGCTGCTCGCTCGAGACCTTGGATCTTCACTTCATATTCAACAAGAACTTGACCATCTAAACATGATGATGAAGCTGCAGGCCCTTTGTTCAAAGGGAAGTCACCGTTGGTTTTAACATACTCAATCAACTTCCTGCCAAGTTGAATGCTCTCAGTTAGCAAGGGAAGTATTTGATTTTGCAAGCAGCTAATACGACTCTGTAGTTCTCGATCCAACTTAAAAGTTGAAAATCCACCCTCCTTCCCACTATTTTTCAAACGAGTTAGTAGATCAATGTTTTCACGCCGAAGTGAATCAACTTCAACCCTATATGATTCCACCTCCTTCCTAAGTGCGTGTTCAACTCCTGTCAGTCTCATATGTTCGATTTGCAGCTTTGCAATCCCAAAGTCAAAATTATCTTGAGAAATTTTCTTCCCAAGTTCCTCACATAGCCCTCGTAGACCCTCAATTGTTCTTTCTTGATCATTACAGATTCTTTGGAGCCTACTGACAGATTGGTACATATCCTTAGACTCACTGACCTTCTCCTCGTACTTCCTTTTAAAGCAATCCCGTTCTTCTTCAACTGCTCTAGTTTTGCTTTGCAGATCAGATAGTGTTTTCTGCAAAGAATTGTTATCTTCCCTAGCTTCCTTAACTTGAGCAGATAAATCCCCAACTTGTTTCTCTGAGTCTGTAATTTTGGTTCTAGTTTCCATTGCCCTTTCACTAGAGGAAGAGACTTCTCTTTGGAGGAAAACATTCTGTTCTGCTAGTTCTCGTACCCTTTCCCGAAGCCTATATTCTTCTGTCTGTAATTTCTCGAGTTTGAGGGACCACTCACTTGATCTCCTGTCTAATTCCTTTTCAAGTGTCAACTGCATGTCATTCTTTTCCTTCTCCAACCTCCGCGATTGAGCCTCTAGTTCCGCCCTTTCTAGTTTAAGTTGTTTCCTAAAAAAGGCCCTTTCAGCAACCCTATTCTCAAAGACTGCTGAAACCTCTAGAGCTAGATTTACCTTCTCCCCTGCTAAGCTCCTAATTGTTTGGATCAAGGTTGGCACGCTAAGTCCCTGTAACCTAATAAAGTTTCCCTTTTGAAGCTCTTCTGAGAGGGTTGCTGCACGATCCTCAGCTTCCTTGAACTTTTTAAATAGTTCTGCATCATCATCTGTTACAGCATCAAGATTTTCTCCGGACATGTCTTTATCACCAGAAAACGACTTATTGTCGAAGAATTCACCGATCTCAGCATGCCAATCCATTGTACAATTTTTCGAAGAATCTTCATCACTATATGCATTGGCATACCGGTTCAACTTCTTCCCATAGACATCTTCTATGGTGATTGGATGTACAGAGTCGAGCTCCTTTGACCTCATCTCAGGCAGAAACTTTGAATGGGATAGTCTCTCAACCACATGTTTCGCAAGTTTTCGTGGTGATCCATTGCAATATCCATTATCATTCCCATCTTTAGAGGAAAGTGGAACTTGTGATGCCTTGGTTTCTCTGAACGATCGAGACTTTGGTTTTTGATTCCTAGCATCACGTGCAACAGGTGCAGAAAACTGAGACCTTGTTGGCTTCTTTACCACATTCCCATTTTCGTATTGATTTCTCATGGAGAAATTACTTTTGGTTTCACGCCTTTCCATCTGTTCCCCATCATCAATGTAACGATCCAAAACCTTACTTGAGAGATTAGTAGAGCAGTAAGAGGAGATATCTGACAAATCAGAGTGTGCTCTGGAAACATTACAATCATTTTTCTCTATACTATGAGCATTCCGAACCATAGCTGCATCAGCAAAGCTTTCCCTGCTTTGCCTCTCTGGAGTAAGAGTACGAGATCTGAACAAGAAAGTGAATTACAACTCAAAAAGAGGAATCATATGTTTATGAAGAATATAACATGATAGATCAAAAGATTATACACGATGTAAAACACCAAAGCAACAAGCAACATATAGAGAGCCTACCTGGAGGAGCGGCATCCTGATTGCATATTTTGATAATAACTAGGATTAAGTGGAGAACCATTCTGCTCACTGGTGTTCCTAAACCCTTTTCCAGTGTCGTAAAGAGACCCGGATGAGAATGAGAGGCTTCTTCTTAGAGGAGTGCTACCAAATGCCTGATCTTCCGATGCATGCTTACTTTTCACAGACTTTTCTGCTGATTTTTCCCAGTAAACTTGCTTATCTGTTGATGGCGGAGAAAGGTCATTACTGCTAGCATTATTTGATCTGAAAAAGAACAGCTTCTTCATCTTTGTGGCTTAACTCCAACTGTTAGTACTTATCATTTAACTTGTCCAGAAACCTGGACATGAATCAATCAAAAGGAAAAATATTAAAACTTAAAAGTAGTGAGCCTGCGATCGTAAGGACTAAGGAAGTAAATGAAAGCAAACTAGTTTAATATCTTTCATCTCCCAAACATGTCTATCCAATGGTACATAATCAAAAGAAAGACTGCAGCATTGACATAAAGTAAACAGAATCAAACAAATGCAGCAGTACTTCTCTGAACAACATTTTCACCTGTTGATTAACATAAAAGAGCTCAACCAGCAACAACATCAAGGGAACTGAAGTGTCTAAGACTATCCTTTCAAAGATCAATTTACATTCATATATATCAGAAAGGAGGGACTACATAAACAATATCACACCTACTTAAAAGAATGGCCAACTACACATAAAAGAAAGGGCTTACTTAAAGAAAAAAAATGCATACACATTTCCTTAATAAACAACAGCCTTTGGATTCAGAACATCTGACGTCTGTCCCCATGGGATGGCGTAGTGATGAAGGTGGGTGGCCCAGGATCGAAAAGTCATGGGTTCAATTCTCACTGGACACACTATGTGTGCCTATCACCTTAGGGTGGTTTAACTCTCCTGTGTGGTATGCAGGCTATTGAACAAGAGCGAGGTTTACCCTGTGCGCACCAAAGGTAGCGGCTACGGGTTCCTCGTCATCAAAAAAAAAAAGATCTGACGTCCCTACAGTGGGAATTCTTTTCTAGTAGCTTTACTGCACAAAATTGTACTTCCACTAAAAATTTATGATTAAAATTTCTAGGGTTTCAGCAACGTTGAGTAATGATTTCAGACACCACCTTCACCGTTAGCAGGCATCATGAGGCTCCTATGCAATAAACAAAAGCTACAATGAATGTGTTTCAGATCCATGATAACAAAAAGGTGTCGATGTGATTCTTAAAGACCAATCTACCCTCAATTCCCCATCTCAACACAAAACCACTCTCACCAACAATTATCCAACAAAAACAACAAAGTTTCAGAATCAAATGAAACATAATATTACCCAAATTTAAAACAGTCTGCACACAGATGTTCATCAGCAATTGAAAGTAAATAAATAAGCGTTAAAAGAAGCACAATTTCACCATATTCAACGAGTAGTGTAATCAGATAGCAGCATCAACTAAATTCATCAAAGAATCGCAATCAGATTTCTTTAAATTCTTTTCCAGTCAAAAAGAAAGGAAAGTAGAAAAGGCAGGTCGAATAAAGAAGGACAGGGAGATACTTTCTGTTTCTTGAATCGGTCGCGCTCTACAACAAGTCAATCCTCACCTTCCTCAATTCTACTCCTCTCAATTCAAAACATAGAAAACTCAGAAACGAAAAAAGAAGAAGTCGAAACGGTGACTAGGAAATCGCAAAAATCTCACTCCCCACGCCCCCTAAACTTCAAGCTATAAATCGACCGTTAGAGCGAGACTTTTCAATTTCTCCCGTTTTTCAACTTTCAAAAAGTTGAAAAATAGATTCGTATCATATTCTACAGGAAATCAAGCAAAGACATTCACAAGATTAATAACAACACGGTCTACTTACCAAGTATAACTCCACAAAATCTCGCACTAAAAAAGTGGGAAAAAAGGAGATTAATACAGCGAAATCAGAATCGAAGAAGATAAACTACAATCAATCGGAGAGAGAGAAGAAATTGAAGAGGCGGCCGTTGGAAATGTGCGATTTAAAATCGGAAAATATTTGAAGAAAATCTTCTCGTTGCGAAGAGCGGGAGCGTGATTGGATATGAATATTGATTGCAATTTGCGGGATCCGTTGGGGATTTTTGATAAAGTCGAGGGTAAAACCGTCAGCCGCCGAAAGTTTGAATCCCTATGTCGCGCCTCATGCGGAGCGTCTGATTATTCGCTTTATGTTCAGGTGGGCCTACGTGCCTACTATAAATTTTTATTTTTTGTAACGATAATTAATTAGGAATTATTGCACATATTGTTAATTAAAATGAAATTCATTTTAAATAATTTATTTTTGTTAGATATTTAGATAAATATATGATTCAGATTTCGGGATAGGATTTCTAGAAATGTTAACATACAAAGTTGGTTACATAAAAAAAAAAGGGATAAATACAATAAACCCCCTCAACTATTCAAGTTTTTCATTTTGCCCCCTGAACTATGAAAAAGTTACATTTTGTCCCCTCAACTATTGAATACGTTGCGGAGAGCAACATTTCGGCCAAAATTCCGGCCATACATACAAATTCAAGTATTTAAGGGGAAAATCTCTAAGGGTGAAATTCAAGAAATACGACGACTTGTATACAACAAATATTACATGCACACTTTGAATTCGGTGGTAAAGGAGGAAGCAAAATAGGAGTCTTAGCCCCTAACGACCTGTTGGGGATCACCTGTCCCAATTATGGTGGACCACTTGGTGGCCCACCAATCACGCGGCGCCACGCGTGCATTGGTGGACCACCTTTTTACAACTCAAATATTTATTTATTGGTAACATGAACCACCAATGCACGTGTGTCACCGCGTGATTGGTGGGCCACTGAGTGGTCCACCATTTCTGGGCCAGAAGATCCGGATTGATAACGACCATGGCGATGATCACACTAGTTGTTGTATTACTTTCATCTCTTAGCTACATATACTCGGGAAAAGAACAAGAGGAGAGACATAGAAGAGGGAGAGAGAAGTCATAGCCGTGATATATACTATAAATTATTGAAATATAGTTTATGATTTTTTCATGAGATTATTCTTAAATTTGTTTGTGGCCGGAATGTTGGCCGGAATGTTGTGCTCTACAACGAATTTAATAATTGAGAGGGCAAAGTGCAACGAATTCAACAATTAAGGGGGCAAAATGCAACTTTTAATAATTTAGGGGGCAAAGTGAAAAACTTCGATAGTTGAGGGGGTTTAGTGTATTTATCCCTAAAAAAAACACAAATTCATACTCCCAACGTCCCACAAATAATCTTTTATATTTTCGGCACGGAATTTAAGGAGAGAGGTTGATGGTAAGTTAAAGTGGTGGTGGGATCTTGAAAAAGATTTGTTGGTTAAGTGTAATATTTTGCTATTTTCGAAAAACGAACATTATTTGCGAGACGTTCCGGAAAAAAAAAGAGTGACTTTATTTGTTGGACGGAGGTAGTACTAATAAGTAAAAGAACAATGCCATTTAAATGCTATAATAATAATTATAGCCCGTTTCATTGGAAGCAAATAATAGTGTTTTGAGACATTCCAATGAAGAATATGGGATGAGATCACATGTCTAATAAATCACTGTATAATTAATGTACGATTTAAAACGAAGTAGTTTTGTATTGAAACTGTAAATTAAAAGGATATGGTTGAAAATAGTGTATTAAATTGTGCATTTTTTAATACAAAACTACGTCGTTTTAAATTAGACACCAAATAATAGTATAATTTATGGTTGAAAATAGTGGATAGAAATTTATGGTTGAAAATAGTGGATAGAAATTTATTAGATAGATGATCCCTATCCCAAATAATACAAAACGCTTACAATGGGACTGGTAGTAGTATAATTCAACAATTACTTTATTTTATAAATATATAAGTTCAAAATATAAAAAAAATACGTATCCGATTGTAAGACATGAAACACAACAATATAGTGTTGCTTCGGAGTGTCACACCGATCAGACATAATACATTGAGATTTTTACTTTGTTGTATTATTTAAATAATTAGAAGGGTGTGGGCTTTGTATTTCGGTTTGGACCCGAACAAATTTGTCGGGTTAGGCCCGTAATACACCTATCTTTAAAATGTATGGGCATTATTTCAGGTTGAGATTTTAGGCCCGTTTTGTACCTATCTTAAAAGTATTGGGTCGGGCCTTTTTTTAATATCGGCTTTATAAGCGGCTTAAAACTTTTCAACACGATTATTAAGAAAATAGATGATAAAGTATGATAGAGGAGTAAGTAATAAAGTAGGAAAGAAAATATAAGTGAGATAGTAAGAGAGTGAATGATAAAGCATGAGAGAGAAAATGAGTTATATAATGAGAGTAGATGATAAAATAGGAGAAATAATTGACAAAGTAGGAAAGAAAATTGATAAAGTAGAAGAGAAGATACTAATCTTTTGCTAAATTGAGTTCGAGCCACTTTTAATGGGAAGTCCCAATTGGGAAAGTGAGCCACAAATAGCGGGACAAAGGGAGTAGTAGTATTTTATAGTAGTGTCATTTCTTAAAAAATAATCCGCGTCCCACTAGAAGTCTAGAAATAACACATTTTCCATATCGAAACGTTCCTCTTGGTAAAGATTGAATGGACCACGTTTAACTCCTAAAAATTTATAATTTAAACTACAGATCATCACTTTCTTAATTATCGGAGAAAAAAAGTGTTACTTCTAGTGGACGGAAGGAGTACTATCTTTTAATTATTACAGTTACTATAACACCCCAAAATCCTACATATAAATAAATAAATAAATAAATAAATAAATAAAATGCATTTGCATTTCATGCATAATATCATGGGTTTAGTTCTGTAAGTCGCGCTTTAGAAAAATGAGAAAGAAAATTAAAACATCTATGTTATTTTTCATTAAATTATTTTTATTATGTAAATTTATTTTGAACTTTGAATATTTTTATTTATATAATATTATGATTATATTATTTTTGTTGAAATAGAAATAATATTAGAATTATTAGACAAGAATAATATTTATTTATTTTGGATTTCCTAAACCAACTAGGATTAAATCTCTTATATGGTAGGTGATAGACTAAATTCTATATAAATTATTTATGGACGAAAATAATTATGGATAAAATATATTTGATATCTTTTAGGATTAGGGATCTTTAGATAATGATTTCTAGGCCTATAAATACGCCTTTAGTCGCTCATAATATAACATCACATAAACTTTTCGAAAATCTGCCAGCATACCTGCGAATTGTTTTAAGAATTATTCATGTATGTTTTAAGAATTATTCATGTACCTTCCCGGCATCATATCATTGTGAAATTTTAGGCGGAGCTTCCTAGGTATGTTTAATATACTTAATAATTTTTGTATAATTTTTCAAGCATTCTAAGTAATTGTTTAAAATTGTTATTCGTAACCTATCAGTTTTTGGCAGCATGTTCATGAGCTTGATAGGAAAATTGATTTTCATATTTTCTTTATGTTATTTTCGGCCATGTTGAATATTAATAGAATATAATACATGTTAGGTCATTCATGTTAAAAATATAGAATTTTTAGGATACGTGTACTATTTATTTGTTAATTTGTTTCTTGATGTGTCCGATTCTATTATGTCAATTCTTTGGTTGTTAAAATGTTTAAGTTTCATGAGATTTCTGCAAAGATTTCTAGAGCCAACTACTCGATCATTTGTTACTTGAAAAATTCTAGAAAAATTATAACGATGAAATTTAGGATGTCTTTAAGGTCTCTGTAAAGTTTCGTGATTTTTGGACCAGTATTTATATTTTTAAAGAATTTTCACTTTTATGCTGCCCAAAAACTCTGCATTCTGGATAAAGCTTAGTAAAATATTTATATCTCACTCCAAAAAAATGTTTTTGATTTGATTCTTTTTCCTAAATACTCTATACACATAGTGAGTTGTAAAAATATTTATTTTGTATTTTTAACGTGTTTGTACGAAAGCAGTTTAATACAAATGTCCGGGTAGTCAGACAGAGCATGCATTTTCGTATTCGGTTTTTGAGTGAAAAAATGATCTGTATATTCTGAATACATCACTTATCTATATGGTTTGAAATTTTGACATGATATTTCTACATATGTCTCCTAGATGTGTATTAAATCTTAGAATTTTTAAAGTACGTATTGTCCTTGAACCGTATAGATAAAGGATAGTAGGTCAGAAACCGACCTCGTTAGCACAACAGATATTATTTGGGTTATAATTTTTAAAAGACTTATCATTTTGATTTGAAACCAAATCGGCTATGTTTTAGATTCAGTAAGGAATCTGTATTTCGAAAATTAGAATTTTTGGAATAAATTCATGTTCTGTGGAACACTTTTAAAATAGGTATTTCTGCACGTGTTATGATTAATTGTTTCATGCATATCATGACATTAAGACTTGATATTTTCATGTTAGGATTGGCGCGCAGAACTTAATCCATTGATATACATTTTTTTTCATTCACTGAAAAAGGTTAAGGTGGGGTTTGTTTTTCATTATCCTTATTATACACTATACTGTTTTTCTCATGCGTTATTCAGTACAGGCAGGCCTTCGGGCAATTCATAGCAGAATGACCTTCGGGTGTATCACAACAGTATAACCTTCGGGTTAGCCTTCGGGCAATTCATAGCAGAATGACCTTCGGGTGTATCACAACAGTATAACCTTCGGGTTAGCCTTCGGGCAATTCATAGCAGAATGACCTTCGGGTGTATCACAACAGTATAACCTTCGGGTTAGCCTTCGGGCAATTCATAGCAGATTAACCTTCGGGTTAAGCCTCCGGGCTAGCATGTCTAATTTCTCATGTTAAATCATTTATAGTTTATAGTTTGGATAATGGTTAACCCCACTGAGTAGTCGTACTCACCCCTATACATTTTCACATTTTCAGATCATGGTCCGGCAGGTGCTTGAAGTGGTGGATGGTGATGGTCACACACGAAAGAATCTAAATCACTTTTTACAGCATTAACTTAGTTTTTCTCATGAACTATGCATTTATTACTGTTTATTTTCGTAAACTAGATGACACACATATTTTTGATTCAAGACTTCCGCTATTTTGAAATGCATTAAAACCTTATTATTTTTATAAATCTATTATTTTTGAAAAATAAATTTGAAGAAAAAGTTTATGCATGTGGTGACGTCCCCTTAAAAGTTATGAAAATTGGGGCGTTACAGATTGGTATCAGAGCAGGTCTACTTTCCTGTAGACTTATTACATGTTATGCAGAAAATTGACCATCATCACTGCCACAGCATTGTGCCGGCGAGGTAAGAAAGATTTTCTAAATTAATTTGAAAGCATAATATTGAAAGCACATTTTTTCTAGCTTGCATGAGCATGATTATTATACAAGTAAATTATGTAAAATATTTAAAGTCCTCGAAAATGTTTCCTTAAGAATGAGAACTTAGATGCCTTACATAGTTAAATTTTTATATGAACAATAGGAAGATGCCTCCGAGTAGAAACCCATAATATAGTGGTGGGATATGAGATAACCCTCTAGAGAACCTTAACAATCTACAGCTGCTGGATGCTATGAGGGAAATGTTCCTGCAATGACAAGGAGGAGATCCAAATATAGTTAGCAAATGAGACTACCTTAAGAAACATTTAAGTACTTAACCAAATAGTCGTAGTTCTTTTTATTCCGGAGCATCGGATTCCTTTATATCAAAAAGATTTTATGACAAAGTAGCTGAAGAATGCGAAGAGGAGAGTGCAGCATGCAAGGTCGGGTTTCCTGTAGGCAAGGCAAAGAAAACAAATCGTCGAGTAAAAGGAGCAACATTGAAGATCGATGGCGTGATCTTAGAAGCAGATTTGTACATCCTGGAGATGAAGGGCTTCGACGTCATATTGGGATTGGATTGACTTAGTAAGCACGATGCGGTTATCAGATGCAAGGATCGTGAAGTCGTTTTCCCAACACCAGACGGAAATCAATTCTCTTTTTACGGAAATAGAAGAAAGAGAGGACCACCTATCATAACTGCTATGAAGGCCACCAAGATGATGAGGAAGAAGGATTGTCAAACCTACTTGGTGAATATTACAAGCACAAAGACGGAGGAACTAACCATAAACGATATCCCGGTGGTGAGGGAATTTCTTGATGTGTTCCCTGAGGAACTAAGTGGTCTTCCCCCAGATAGGCAAGTGGAATTCAACATCGACGTAACGCCTGGAGCAACCCCTATCTCGAGAGCGCCATACAGAATGGCACCGATGGAGTTACAGGAACTTAAGATAGAACTACAAGAGTTGTTAGACAAGGGACATATTCGTCCAATGTATCGAAAATTGATATCTTGGTGTACTCAAAAGATCGGAGCCAACATGAAGAGCATCTTAGGATTGTGTTGGAGACTTTAAGAAACGAGAAGTTATACGCCAAGTTCAAGAAATGTGAGTTTTGGCTTAGTCAAGTAGTATTTCTTGGTCACGTAGTGACTGCACAAGGAACAGAAGTGGATCCAGCAAAAAATCGAAGCGGTTAGTAACTGGAAGGCACCGAAGAATGCAAGCGAAATCCGAAGTTTCTTGGGATTAGCAGGATATTACCGGCGGTTTATTGAAGGATTCTCAAAGATAGCAAGGCCACTCACTCAACTAACCAGAAAAGGGATCAAGTTTGAGTGGAATGAAGGGTGCGAGAAAAGTTTCCAAGAACTGAAAGGGAAATTAACCACGACACCAGTACTTACTATTCCGAACGGAACTGAAGGGTATGTAATCTATTGCGATGCCTCAAAACAAGGACTTGGATGTGTCTTGATGCAACATGGGAAGGTTATAGCTTATGCTTCGAGGCAACTGAAGACGCACGAACTGAATTACCCTACACATGACCTAGAATTGGCAGCTGTGGTCCATGCCTTGAAGATTTGGAGACATTACCTATATGGAGGCAAGTGCGAGATATATTCTGATCACAAGAGTCTCAAGTATCTATTCACACAAAAGGAATTGAACATGAGACAAAGAAGGTGGCTCGAACTAGTGAAAGATTACGACTGCACAATTCATTACCATCCAGGAAAAGCAAACGTCGTAGGCGATGCTACGAGCGAGAAAGGGAGTTTGACCGCCCTATATACTTCCCGAATGATTGAAGAGTTTGCAAAAATGGAAATTGAAGTTGTACCGTCGTCAGAAGACACTACTACTAAGTTGGCAACTATGAAGATCCAACCTTTGTTAAGAGACCAAATTCGGGAAGCACAAAAGAGAGATAGATTTTTGTGCAAGATAAGAGATCAAGTTCTGGAAGGGCAGAATAAAGGGTTTGAGATTGCAGCAGACGGGACGCTGATGTTCGAGAGAATGATATGTGTACCAAAAGGAAGTGGAATGATGAGGGAGATTTTAGAGGAGGCACACAACACACCATACACTGTCCATCCTGGAGGGACAAAAATGTATCATGATTTGAAGAGACACTTTTGGTGGAGGAATATGAAAAGGACTATTGCAGAATTTATACAAAGTTGTATAACTTGCCAACAAGTGAAGACTGAACACCAACGACCATCCGACTTATTAAAGTCGCTTGATATACCTCAATGGAAGTGGGAGGAAATATCAACCTACATTTGCAGTTTGTAATTTGGTTTGTTAAGAATATTCACATTAAATAAATAATATAAACATAAAAATAGCCATTTCTAATTGGTATATAATTGAGTTTTACTGGCAATAAATAATATAAACATAAACGACAGCGCATAGGTTTATATTGCTTGTATTCTCTCAATTTCATAGATTTAGTTTAGTATTTTTTTTTTTTTGAGATGTTTTATTTAAATAGTCCAATTTTCTTGTTTTTTGGCAAAGTATTACAAATATTTTTTGAGGAATACACCTCTACACATATCAATAATTTTCCTTAAAAATCGTGCTGAAAAAAATTGAGCTATACGTATGGGAGGGGGGGAGGGAGTAAGGGGGTGTTTGCAATAACTTAAACTTTTTTAAATGCTTAAATTAAGGAGAAGTTGGTAAAAATGACTTATTAGAGAATTTAGGGTGTGTTTGCAAAAATTATTTAAAAAAAGAAAAAGCTGAAAAAATAATATGTAAAATTTATACTGTAGTAGCTTATTTTGAGATTTATAAATAAAATGTTAAATCATAACTTATCCGAAATTACAAATATGTCATTTAAGTTGGAGAAGTTGCTTAAAACTAACTTAACCAACTTCAACTTATTCAACTTAAATGTAGAGAATTTTAAAGAATTTAAATCGTTGAAAACGCTCAAAATCAAAATTTTCTTAAATTAAATCATAAGCTACGCTTCCACTTCGCTTATTAGCGAAAAGAAAAGAAAAATAATCTTTCGCAGAAGAAAATGTCGTCGTCGCCGTCGCCGATGGAGGTGGATGCGCAGCTCCCCAACGGCAACCCCGTTACCCCCGCCGTGCCGCCGCCGTCTAAATCTGGGAAGCTAGCGGAGTCGCTCAAACTGGAGCACCAGTTGCTCCGTGTGCCCTTCGAACATTTCAAGAAGACGATCCGCTCCAACCACCGCCACGTCGAGAAAGAGGTTTCCGCCGTTATTCATGGAGTCTGCAGCGCCGCCGAGTCGGACCTATCGCGCGACGAAGCCGTCGATCAACTCAGTTCTCTCGTATTCCGGTTGCAGGGCCTCAAAAGAAAGGTATATTCTTCTGAATTTTTGCGTAATTGATATAATTGCGATTCGTGCTATCAAACCCCTAACTGTTTTTTGCCCTAGAAAAGTGCAATTGGAAAGTTTATTTATAATTTAATTGCATTTAGAGAAATTTGGTGGGCGTTTGAGATGAAGAAAGGATAACACAAACTGTTTATAGTGTTCTTTCTTCTTTCCTAAGGATGTCCAATTGGTATTTAGAAACCAAATGGAACTGATTAGAGAATTTTTTATGTTGGTTTATTGATTAAATTGATGAAATTTAACTGGGGGTGAGAAGGATTGTACAGATTTCTAGTTTTTTGGTTCACCAGTTATCAAGAAATAATGTTTTTAGGGTTTGTAGTTAACAAGCAGTCCTTGCAATGTAACTCGGGTTACTGCAGATTGAGCCATTTAAATCGATTTTCGTTTTATGCCATTTTCACTGAGTTAGTTTTTCATGAGTCAGTTGGAAGAGGGGAGTCAAACCGAGCACTTACAAGCACAGAAATGCCGAACTAGGATTGAACATTTAGAATCTGCACAAATTGAGAACTTGCCCGATTGGAACAGCACACGGTTGAAGAGGATACTTGTCGATTACATGCTGCGAATGTCGTATTATGATACTGCTGTAAAGCTTGCTGAGAGCAGCAGCATTCAGGTTAACATTTATCATATGGCTTTATCCTTGAGGTGGTTGTCTGTAGTTTGAGTGTCAGATGAATGACTTGGTTATCTTACCGTCGTCAACTTACTTTTTATCCGACTCGGTTCAGTCTTCTTTCATTGTTTGTGGGGGACGAGGCTGATTTATGTTCTGGTGAGGCTAAAGAAGGTCAAAATTTCAGTAGTAAAACAGAGAATTCGGCATATTATGAATATTTTGGCTTTGGCAACTCGTTTGGATAGGGACAAAAAGATGGAGTTTGTGACTTTTTATAGTCCTGTTACTATTGGATTTCACTGTTGTAATTCAAATGACGGGCTGACATCCAGATGATTTTTTTTTTCTATCGTGGCAGGATCTTGTCGATATAGATGTGTTTCTTGAAGCTAAAAAGGTTATTGAGGCTCTTCAGAAGAAGGAGGTTGGCCCTGCTCTAGCCTGGTGTGCTGACAACAAATCTAGGCTAAAGAAGTCGAAGGTAAATTATGTTCTACCCGTATTTTCCACCTTTCTTTCTTTTCTTATAGCAAATTGAATGTCTTTGTTGAAAGGGATAAATTATTTCTCCACATATTAAATCAAATTGGTCGGTTTTTGCCTTTTCTGGTACTACAAAGCACATTTTTGTTTCGGGCCTGGATAAACGTTCTTATATATTCAGTAGGCAAGTTCTAGTCTACTTCTTTGAATTAGTCTTAAAGAGTTGGTATAAGGTAATGGTGATGAAATTCATTCCTATTCTCTGCTAAGGCGTTTCGTTTGCCACAGCTTAATACTCCCTCTGTCTCATTAACTTGGCTTCAAACTTTTTGGCGCGGTTATTAAGGTGAGGTGGGTTTTAGTAGTAAAGATGTGGGTCCGACAATTTAAATAAAGTGATTTAGTAGTAAAGGTGTGGGTCCTACAATTTAAATAAAGTGATTTAGTAGTAAAGGTGTGGGTCCTACAACATTAGAACTTTCCTTTTTTGGGTTGAAGACAAGTTGAGTGGAACAACCCAAAAAGAAAACAGAGACAAGTTAAATGGGACGGAGGGAATATGATCTAATTGAGAATATTTTGTAGTTTGTACTTCGATTTCCATGCTACTATATACAAGTATTATGTGTGGTAGTACACTAGTACTGTTTCATTAACGTTTGCAGTTTGATCATGTGTGTCGGTTTACTTGCATTAAACCTCAAATGGTTGTGCAGAGCAAATTTGAGTTCCAATTAAGACTCCAAGAATTCATCGAGTTGGTAAGAGCTGATAACAATATGCGAGCTATATCGTATGCCCGAAAGCATCTAGCACCTTGGGGAGCTACACATATGAAAGAACTACAGCGCGTTATGGCAACCCTTGCTTTCAGAAGCAACACCGAATTCTCGTTCTACAAGGTCAGGCCAATTCTGGCTATCGGTTTGACATCTCCAACTCACTAAACTTACACATCAACCTCCACTCCCGCCTTGCAGGTCTTGTTCGAAGAAAAGCAGTGGGATTTCTTGGCCGACCAGTTCAAGCAAGAATTCTGCAAGCTGTACGGAATGACTCTCGAGCCTTTGTTGAGTATATATCTACAAGCGGGCTTATCCGCATTGAAGACACCGTATCCTTACTCGACCCTTTGTTGAACATATCTATAAGTACCTTGTTTTTGGCCTTGATTTGGTTTGTTAGATTCTGTTACCAAGACGATTGCACAAAGGAGGATCCTCTATCGCAGGAGGCGTTCCGTAAACTAGCACAGCCACTTCCGTATTCGAAGCAGCATCACTCGAAGCTCGTTTGCTACATAACTAAGGAGCTGATGGATACTGAGAATCCACCTCTTGTCTTGCCCAACGGCCATGTTTACAGCACCAAGGTCAGTTTTTCGATTTTCGGATATTCGAGGTGTGAGTGTGCATTTTATTCTACTCTTTGTTCCTGTGAAAGTGCAGGCTCTTGAGGAGATGGCAAAGCAAAACAATGGGAAGATTACTTGTCCAAGAACAGGGTTTATCTGTGACTACACTAAAGTTGTGAAGGCATATATCTCTTAAAAGGTAGCTAATTTATTTTTATTTTATTTTTTAAAATATTTATAGTTGTTTTTTTTTAAATAATAATATGGTACACTTGCTTCTTTTGTTTAGACGGCTTATTGTTGGTTCTCTATGCATGAACTTCTGTTCAATACAAATCTGAACTGATCTGAATTTGCTATTTGATAAATGATAATAGCAATTTTAAAATAAAACATGAATTATAGTCTATTTAGAATTTTAAAATGAATTTCAATTGTTGACGAATGAAAGAACAAACTTTCTAATTTTTGCAATTGAAGGAATGCTCCGATTTCCAATTTTTTCTGACTATTGAAAATATTAAAATGATCTCTTCTTGCTTGGATTTTTAGTTGGACAAATCTGTCGTGACCAACGACATTATTTTACTTGCCACATATAAATTGCAATTTCAAATGACACGTCACTATTTGATTACCTCTAATGATGTCGTTTTATATCGTCAAAACAATAAATTTTCACCTATAAAAATGTCATTTTATACCATCCATATAAGGTGTCCAACCCAGCATTCCGGCTGCCGGAAAATATGAGGAATATGAGCATGGCTTCAATCGCAAAAATAGAAAGTTTGTGCATTAGAGTTGAAATATGTGTTAAAATTGAAAATGGACTATAATTCATGCTTTTTTCCGGCGATTAACTATTACTCTCCCCGTCTCATTGAAAATAACATTTTTTCCTTTTCGATTTGTCCCATTTAAAATGATCCATTTCTTAAAAAAAATGCAATATTCTCTTATATTTTATTATTTCTTTCATCTATTTTATCATTTCACTCTGTCATCATTTCACTCATATTCTATTTCTTACGTTATCACTTATTCTATTTTTTTAATTTCCGTGTCTAAAAGTCAAAAGGCCATTATCAATGGGATGAAGGAAGGGAGTATTTTTTTGTTACAATTTGAGAAAACTAAAATTCAATTAGATTCAACTTTCTAAGAAAAAGACCCAAGTTGGATAGAACAAAAATATTACTCCCTCCGTCCCATTAGTAGTGTCTTATTTCTTTTAGGTATGGAGATTAAGAAGGTGATATTGTATGATATATGTTGTTTGACTTTTGGGTAGTTTATTTTGTGGCCACAAATCCATTGCTATTTTTAGAAACAAGATATTACTAATGAGACATACTTTTTGGGAATATAAGACACTATTAATGAGACGGAGAGAGTACTTTATACTAAATGCTAAACAAATTTCATATCGAAATTAATAATATGAACATTCATTGGTAACTTGCAAGAAAATCATGTCAAAATTTGATAACTAACACATCACAAAATCTGAGGGTGGTAAGAATTATAGAAATCTCAGCCCTGGCTTTAGAACAAAAACTGGCAAAACCTATACTTTGGGGTAGCCCAGAAAAGGAGAAGCTTTCTAATGAACTTGCCTTGTATTGTTAATCTTGGTTCGTATACGAAACTCTGGAGCTTAATGCACAGCTGTTTCTCTTCCAAATTCGTCTTCGTGCTCAACCTAGAACATAAATCATATGCAGTTTCATCTCAAGAGTAGTTCGATATCGACGAACAAGCTGAACGGTGAAAGAAGAATTATAGCTTGGAGGAGGGAAAGCAGTGTTCAGTCATACCTCAACATGTACTTTGGCTTTCTTGGATTTGCCTGCTGCCTCTTCTTTCTCCAGCTTTCTTGCAGCACGCTTCCTCCGGCGAGCAACTAATGCGTCTTCATCTTCTTCTTCGTCGTCATCATTTTCTGCAACAGAAGTGTCTTGAGTAAGAGCTATGATGTTTTAACTGATAAATAAGAGCAATCTTACCGTTATCGAGATCCTCTGTGATTGCAAGACCGCCAAAGTCTTCCATATCGTCCTCCTCTTCAAGTTCCTCGTAGCCCTCAACATATTCAACCTCGGCTTCCTGCAATATCAATTGCACGGTGCTGTGAGCAACAAAAACGTGCTCAAATGGATAAAACAAATGAAGCCGGTGTGTAAATTGTGATGCATAACCTCTTCTTCTTCTTCATCTTCACTAACAGTTGTCTTTCCGACTTCCTTGTCGAGTATTTCATTGTATTTATCAATAGGGTAGTTATAAATATCACCATAAACTCCTTTTTTGAGACGCTCGAGCAACTCCTTTTCAATACTCTGCAAAATAATGCTTGTCAGTCCCAGCAATGCCATCAAGTGCTACATAACCAACTTACAGGGTAAAAAGAGGAGAAATCGGCTTACCTTCTCCAGTACTGCTGCCTTCTCAGCCTTTTCCTCTCTTCGAGCTTCTCTTTTCTTTTGTTTTGTTGGCACGGTCATAATTTTCTCTCTACACACATAGGAAGAGAGTCAAAATCATGCAAAAAGCAGCAGTAAATTGAGAGTGGTACAAATATTTTACTGAAGACATTATAGAAGAAATAAAACTGGATATGTGTGACAACTATGATAACATGTTAATATCTAATACCAAAGATATCATGCAATCACATGTCAACCACTTTCGCCGTGCTCAAAATATAAACCCATGCTGGCTAGTTCTTACATGAACCTTAAAAGGCTAGTAAGACATCTTCTAATGGATAAACTATGAAATGTCTACTGTCAATATCATCCCTTGCTATGAGAAGCATTCTATCTCTGACGAAGTTAATATTTTCTAGTTGCTACAGAGATTGCACCTTCATTTATTCTGAATAATCTTCAGTGATCCATCACTAAATATTTCAGAAAAGTTTGGTCATACCTAATCCTTTTCGTCCTTAAACACCGAGAGCTACAATTCTTAAGCAATTCATCTATCGAAAAATAATAATTTGCTATGAATGGCCTAACAACCCAAATGCATTTTCGAAAGACGATTGTCGATTTAAACCAGAACAAAACATCATATTGATCAGCTGCGACTTAGGAAAAGTTAAAAAGTCAGGCTAATACAAAAGTTGACTTTGCATGAACTCTGGATTACTAACATTCTTGACAGTGCTTCATATTTAAGTACCTAATATCTTTAGTTACTTCTAGCAGTTTCAAAACTAGACTACGAATCTTGAGAATAAGCCAGAACGAAAAAGATTGTGGAACAAAGATCAGGAATGAACACATCAAATAATGAAAAATATTCTTAGAAACAAATCAGTCAGCAACGTTAAGATGGAGAACGAATGTAAGAACCTCGTCTTTAAAGCAAGTTTCCTCATGCGTATCCGCATCTGCGTCATCTTAGTTAATCTCTGTTTTGTTTTATGTATCAATAACTTCGGCCAGTACATCTGTCAAATCGAGCAAAGCATATCAAGGAAGTTCAAAACTTAAAGAGGCATGAAAACAAGAAAATTTCATCAATCTGCCACTAAAAAGTCAGAGCAACAAGTTGAAACTCAATACCAAATGCTTGTCAATAACCGCTAGGGCTTGTTCGTAATTCCTCGGCAGTTTAACTCTTTCCCACAGTTTATTCGGCATATGCGCCCTCTCTATAGTCTTCATATACAGATAAAACACACCTGCAGAGCAATCAAATTAACCGGGAAGTGAAAAATCAATCAAATTTATACTTTTAATTCAAGCATTCAAGGAGAATCTACCATCATGATCCCTGATAGTGGCGTATCGACTGTTGGCGAGAGGGCAGGAGCTCCGGTTGCATATACCAGTCACATTGTACGGATTCCGACAGAATATACCAGTTTCAATTCTGCAAATTAACCACAATTTCCTCAAATAAATGATCCAATAAACCAAAAAGAAGCAAATAAATCAATCGAGCTTACTTGGCCATGAAACTGCAGTGTTTGTGCCTGATAACTTGCCAGATGACCTCATCGTGCTGCATCTTTACCAGCAAATCGGATACTTGAAATAGCTTTCGATGATCGTTAGTCAATTAATTTGAAAAGAATAAAATTAGGGTTTTCAGATTTCTTCTACCGTCAGCTGTTGAAGAAATTAGGGTTTATGTTTCCGGCTCCAGCGGTGGCCCAAGACCGACTTCGTACAGCACTTGAGCGATTTTAGTACTCGTCTCCCTTTCCTTTTTTGGGTGTTTTATAGAAAGTGTTTCATTTTTTAAAAAAGGGAATGGGCCTATACCTTTACCAATTTAAATTAATTTAAAATAATTAATTAATTTATATGAGTCTCACCTTTTTATCTCACAAATCAATTCTAAATAATTTATTAATTGTATGTGCGTCTTTACAAACTAAAATAACCCTCCTAAAATTCCGTGCCCCATAGAAAGGAGACACTTTTTATGGGACGGAGGGAGTATTATTTATTTATTATTACTAACATAATTTTTCTTTCCTTTTTTTAAAATCAATTTTGTATTTTTATTTTTTCTTTTTTTTTAACTATTGAAAAATTGTCCTTGCTATTCGAGTTGCGTCGTAGTTATTGCTCCCGTAACAAATTATTGCTCCCGTAACAAATTCACTGCCAGCAATCGATTCGAATTTGTAACATTTGATTAAAGATAATATAATCATTTTCGTTATAAGTTGCACTAGTTATTATGACATGGTCAATTAATTTTGTATTTTTATTTTTATAAATTTAAATTTATATAACTTATGAAACTGTGGACATTCATGTAGCAATTAGGTAAACCGTAAATATGCTACATAAAAAATGCATTCCTACACAATCAATAATACGGGTATATTTGCAACTGCTTATTATAAGTATTTTTTATTTGTTTTTGCTTAAAGTTGAAAATAACGGATTTTAAGCAAAATTATGAAGTTTTTGGAATTGATTTTAAAAGGCAATTTTTTTTTGATAAATCCAAAAATTATGATGTTTTAAGCACTAAAATCATCTCAATGGGTGCTTAAAAAAAATGTTTAATTAAGCAGTTTAATTGTTTAATTTTAAAGAAACAAACGCAGAAAACGAATTTTCCAAATATTAAAAAACTGCTTATGCGATAAAAAAATAGATAAATGGTTAAATTAAACTATTGCAAACACATCATAAGTGATTTTCGTATAATGAGGTTTGTAAAATTCGAATGTAATTTTCGATCATAAGATAAACACCTTAATAAATCTATATTAATACTATTAATTAATTAAACTTGTAAATAGAATCACAAAATCAATAAAACAGAAATCTCGTCCCCTCCGCGAGCCAACCGAACCCACCAGCCCAACCGCATTGCATTGAGACTTGCAAGCCCCATTCCCAAATCGGCTGGTTTTTTTTTCTTGCAAGAGCCTGATTTGCTGATCAATGCTGCCGACAAGTGTTTGATTCGCAATACTCATTCGATAATCACAGCTCTGAATTTTACCAAGTCAACAAGTATCAAATTATCAAACTCCATTCGCGCCCAATCTACCCTGTTTCATCTTTTCTTGAAAAGACAAATATTTTTTTGGATTCCTTCTGATCTGCGTTTGCTTTCAGCTCGGAGGAAAAGACGCGTTCCTGATTTCGGAATCGATTGGAGATAGCAGTTTGGTTCTTCGAGGTCTGTTGTCACGGAAGTTACTTGATTAGGGTTTTGTGTTTTATGTGTTTGATTATGTTGGAATTGATGAGCGCGTGTTTATTGGTGATAGGGTTTCTAATGCGGTGATGATGAATCAAGGAGAAAACGTCGAAACTGCTGCTTCGGTTGAGGTAAGAACTCACTTGATTTGGGGCTAGTGTGGGAATTTGGTAAATGTTCAAATCAGGATCAGTATGTAATTGTGATAGCATGCCATGGTGCTACTGTTGTAAGTAGTTTTAGTAAAAATTCGATAAATTTAAGCCACTCGCGAGGTCTGAACTTCGAACCGGATAATGATTATAGGTTAGGCAGTAGAGACTGGAAGAATCATACTTCTAGTTCTGGCAAATGGAGGTGAATCTCAACCGTTGATGGGAAATAGATTATAAGCTTTGTTACCTGATTGATAAATTCTTTAAGCTTTTACCTTTTTCACTTTTTGAATATTGACAACTTGAGTCCATCTTTCAGCTATTTGCTGCACTGCATATGTAACTTTGGATCTTATTAGAGTTGACGAAAACGAAAATACAGTTTTTGATAGATGCTTAGTTTCAGTTTTGTGAAGTAGTGTAGATCTGGATTTTAATATCATGCTATATATTACCGTCTTACATATAAAACAAGAAACTTTAACTGAAACAACGCCATGAAGTTAGGATTTTCTTTGCAATTATCTTCTTCAGCTTCTTATTTTCGGATTAGAATGATAAGAAACTCTATAATATGTATAACTTCCTAGGCTGAAAATATAGTGGCTTTCAGGACTTATGAAGTCTCTATTTATCAAGTGGATAAAAGATAGCCGTGTTAGTTAACGATTTATCTCTGACTGGATTAGTTTCTGAGTATAAGTTTACAGTCTTTTTTATTTACGAAAGAAAGCTAGTTACTAAAGCTGTCAATTGAGCAAATTATGAAGTGATAGTATTTTGTTAGGATTTAGGAACCTTTGCCAATTGAAAGGCTAGAATTAGGTACATTGCTGTAACACCTAGCGGTACTGCTTTTATCTTTTTGCTGCTTTGTCTGTGATGTACTGTATACACATTCGTCCATTTATTGTGCATAATCAAAAAGGTATATAGTTGTATTATGGCTGGTTTTCCTAAATTGGATAATAAGGTTCATGTTCTGCCGCTTCATGATATACACATCTTATAAATAATTCATAATCACTACTGTATACTTATGGTTACATTCATCTAAATTCTCCTTGAATTTTAATTTAGTTGACACGCTCTTTGATTTTGTTTTTATCCCTAGAGTTTTTTTCTTTGTCAATTGAATAATTCATTTCTACCTTTCAATGATCAGACAAATCAAATAATTGACCAGCCCCAAGTACATACATCTTATTTCCCTCCTAACTATGCTGTGGCATCATGGACTACACAAGGCGAGAATCATAACTCTGGGGAGAATGGAGTTTTCTCTCATTCTGGCTACAATCATGGTCAGCCACCGGAGACGACCGTGACAAATGTTCAGGATGGAGCAAATTTGGCGTCTACTGTCTCAACATCAAGTTCAGGGTCTACAAATGCAGCACAAGGTTATAGTGGCTATGCTGCCTATCCAAATACCGAAACCTATGGATATAACAGCGCGGATTATGCCGCTTACTACAACCAGTATCAGCAGCAACCAAGTCAGTATCAACAGCAACCCAGTCAGTATCAATCGCAAACCACTCAGTATCAACCGCAAACCGCTCAGTATCAACCACAAACCGCTCAGTATCAACCGCAACCGCAAACCGCTCAGTATCAACCACAAACGCAAACCACTCAGTATCAACCACAAACCAATCAATATCAGCAGCAGCCTAATCAGTCTTATCCTCATCATAGAGGAGCTTACCAAAACACAGGTGCTCCTCATCAGCCTCTTTCCTCATTTCAAAATACAGGGTCTTATGCTGGATCTGCAAGTTACTCAAGCACTTATTACAATCCTGGTGATTATCAGACGTCTGCAAGTTACACAAGTAGCACATATGGTACCCAAGCCAACCCTTGGCAGGCCGGTCAATATGCGGCATACAGTAATCAGCAGTATCCGAACTACAATCAGGACACAAACTCAGCCTATAGTTCTACCAATGCTGTTGCAACTGCCCAATACGAACAACACTATAAACAATGGCAGGATTATTACAATCAAACTCAAACAGAGGTCAGCTGTGCTCCGGGGACTGAGAATACATCTGCCTCTGTTTCATCCAGTGTTAATAGTTCTGTTCCTAGTGGAAATATTGGATATACAGCTACGGGCAACCAGATTCCTGCAGCTCAAACACCTTTGTGGAGACCAGACTCTAGTTCATCTGAATTAACTTCTGTGCAGGTTTGGTTGTCTTAATTGTCTGTTAATACCTTGTCAGATATTTGTTGGTATCTTGCCAAATAAACTCCTATTAAAGTTCTCATTTAAATCTGAGCTCGTGTTGTGGTTTTGTTGTCAGCCCGTGGCAGTTAGTGAAAGCACTCATGAGGCTTACTGGAAACATGGGACCCCGTCTTTCCAGAATGGCCCACCGAACTCAGTGCTACTACCTGCTCAAAAGTCACAGGAAGTAATCCCAACTTACGGAAGCCTTCAAAATCAACAGAGCTCTACATATTCCCAAGTGTCTGCTGCACTATATCCACCGTCGTACCAGGTTTCTCAAAGTCATCACACATCCTTCCAGACTCTTCCTCAACCTCCCGAGCCTTTAGATTCTCGTAAGACAAGCAAAATGCAAATCCCAACCAATCCAAGAATTGCTTCAAACCTATCCGTGAGTATATCAAAACCAAACAAAGATAACTCTACTTCAGCTGCAAAGCCGGCCTATATCAATGTTGCAACACAGAAGCCGAATGAAAAAGTTGTGCCACAAGAGGAAGCTGATTGCATGCTCAAGGTTAGCACAATTTACTATGTCTATTCTCCCAAATTTGCTCAGCTATCTTCCATTTCCATTAACATGGCCTTTTGCTTTTATCATGTTCAGAAATCTAAGGTTACATGATATGGCCAGTATACTATTGGATGACAGCAATGGGATTTTCTTTTATTTTCCTTCTTATTTTTAAGTTCTATTGGGTTCATGGTGGAAATAGACAGATTAGAAACAGTGCGAATAGACCAAATTTTGTTAAAACGGAGGCTATAAAAGGAAATTACTCTGAACTGTTGTGGTGTCCAGAGGATTCTATTAATTACAATATGTCATCTGTTAAAAGATAAAAGGACGTAGGGAAGTTGGTTTTGAAATCTGTTGTGTAACCTGCCAATTATCCATATTGAATATCAAGATGAAAACATAATTGATTCATATTGAATATCCATTCAAAACGACTGCATATATTCCATCATATTCATAATCAATTGAAAAAAGATTGCTAACGAGATAATATTGTACTGAATATAATATGTTTCTTTCTACAGCCTGGTGCATTCCCGAAGTCATTGCGTGGTTATGTTGAGAGGGCTTTAGCTCGTTGCAAAAATGATAGGCAAATGGCAGCTTGCCAAGCTATCATGAAGGAGGTAAACCCTAATTACTAGATCTTAATTTGCAACTATGGTATGGAACTGGAAAATAATTCTTGCATATCATGTTTGAAAGTTGGAATCATTTCCACTCTGACTAAATTTGGCAGTTGCCTTCAATAATCTTCTGCTAGACACACTGAGTCGGTCCTTTAATTCAAACAGTTTGTTTCTCATTTCATCATCTAGGTAATAACAAAAGCGACTGCTGATGGTACACTTTACACAAAAGATTGGGACATTGAGCCTCTTTTCCCCCTTCCAAATATCGATGGGGTTGATATGAAGTATGTTTTTTTCAGTTCCGTGCAGAGATTTCTTACTTGATGTGAGATAGAGTAATATCTGGATCTTAATGTGTTTCTGCAGTGATATTGGGTTTCAAGTACCAACTTCTGCAGCAACTAAGATTAAGAGTCCTGGTCGGAGGGCCAAAAGTAGATGGGAGCCCATTTCAGAGGAAAAGGTGGCTGATCGGACTACTAATATGAATTTCGGAACTCCAAAGTATGCTGCTTGGAACAACAAACAGGTACTCATGAGAATTTTATCAGGGCAATCTTGTTTTGCCATTTGATATTTCAGAATGCAGGTTTTGTTGGACTGCATATAATATAACTTTGAATACGGATATGTGAACTCTTGTAGCCACCTTCATCAGGGTGCAATATCCTAGAACTCTTAGTTTATTGATTTTGATGATTTATATGCAATGATTTGTAGGATGTATTTCTTGGTAATTTGGCGCAATGGTTTAACATTCAACTCATTATAACTTGCTACTGCAGCAGCCGTTGCAATTTTTATTCCATATAATCGGTGTTAAAGTAGTGCAGTTTTATGGATGACATTAAGAGAAGAAGTTGTTGTCGTATATGCCAGTTTCAATTTAATATTCCTATTCAATTAATATGCGGACTTATCTATTTAGAAGTCCCAGTGCTGCATTCCAAAAATTATGATGTTTTTTAGGTGTCTGAATGACCAACTGTGTTCAATATATATTGCAGTTTTCAAGTGGAGAAACAGAGAATAAGGTGAGTTTCGGCTCAAAGTTTTCTGTCACAGATCAGAAAAGTTTCAGGTGGAATACTGCAAGACCTGCAAAGAAGCAGCGTCTTGCTCAAGACCTCAACACAGCTGATGGTGGTGAAACTTCTAGTGATAGCGACAAGGAACAGAGTATGACGAAATACTATTCTGCTGCTATTTCACTTGCTGAATCACCTGAGGAGAAGCAAAAACGTGAAAACCGTTCGAAACGTTTTGACAAGGGCCATGGAACCCGAGCAGAAAAGGTTAAGTTGAGAGTAAAGGAAGCTAATAATTTTTATACTAGGCGGGCTAGTGCCTTAGTTCCTAGCAAAACATTTGAAGAAAGTGCGATCGAGGCTGTTGAAGATATGGATTGGGATTCCCTTACTGTTAAGGGAACTTGTCAGGACATTGAGAAACGTTACCTACGCCTTACTTCTGCACCTGATCCGGCAACGGTAAACTTCCAAGCTTCTTTGTGGCATGATAAAAGGAATCCATGTGATCTGATAGATACTTATTGCAGGTGAGGCCGCAAGAGGTGTTGGAAAAAGCTTTGGAAATGGTCCAAAATTCACAAAAGAATTACCTTTACAAATGCGATCAGTTAAAATCAATACGGCAAGATCTTACTGTACAACGTATACGCAACGAGCTTACAGTTAAGGTATTTTTTCTATGATATGATCTCAACATTCATTATATGTTATTCATTTCCCAGAGTTGTTGATTTCATATGCTTATGTGTTGATGATCTGCTGCATATAGACATGACAATGCTATTTCTTGGTTTATGCTATTTGCTAGTATCATATTTGACCTCTAATTTTAGGTGTACGAAACTCATGCTCGACTGGCTATAGAAGCTGGGGACTTGCCTGAGTACAATCAGGTTAGTTCTTTCAGATCAATACTTTCTTGCATGGGTGGCTTGTGCTTAACTTCTGTTAATCCATTATAAGTGGCTCATTCTTAAAATAATACTCTAATATATTCTAGTGGGTCTACTACTTTACACAAAACACAACTTCCATAATTCACGTGCCGAAAAGTTTTGAGCCACTTATAGTGGGACGGAGGGGAGTACTATATATTCTTTCAGTTTCAGTTCAATGGTGGATAAAAACTGTTATGATACATCATAATTTATTAGACAAATATGTTTTACTATTGTAGACCATTTTAACCTTCTACAGTTCTGCCTTTTTGCATGTGCAGTGCCAATCACAATTGAAAACTCTTTATGCGGAAGGGATTACAGGATGCCATATGGAATTTGCAGCATACAATTTACTGTGTGCCATTTTGCACTCAAATAATAACAGAGATCTTGTATCAGCAATGTCCAGGTTGGCTATCATGTCTGCATTTACTATCGTTCGAGTCGGTTTGTGTGCTCATTGATGCATGATGTCTCTTTTCCCCACTGTTCTTCGTTCTACAGATTATCGTCTGATGCTAAAAAGGATAAAGCAGTAAAACATGCCCTTTCGGTTCGCAATGCAGTGACATCGGGGAATTACGTTCTGTTTTTCAGACTATATAAGACAGCGCCTAATCTTAACACCTTCCTCATGGGTGAGTCGATGAAATTAAATTCACCTGTTTGAATTTTAAACTATGAATAATGAACAATGTTATTGCAGATCTTTATGTTGAAAAAATGCGATACGCTGCTGTAAAATGCATATCTCGTTCATACCGTCCTACAGTCCCCGTGTCGTATATATCTCAGAATTTAGGCTTCTCAAATGCATCACTTGCAAGTGAAGCAAGCAGTGAGAAGGAAGTGGAAGGAGTGGAGGAGTGCATAGAATGGCTAAAAGCTCACGGCGCCTGCCTTATTTCGGATAGCTCGGGAGAAACATTACTTGATTCCAAGGTTCATCTAATACCCTATGAGAAATTTCTACTGATAAAACTCTAAAAGTTGGGTTTTTAATAGGGTTAAAACGCTCAACCCCCTCAACTATTGGTTTTGTGCACATTGCCCCCAAAGTTATGCGTAATTGTTGCAGGGAGCAAAATTCTGGCAAAAATTCCAACCATATGTGCAAACCTAAGGGCAGTTTTGTAAAAACACCTGAAGTAATAATCCAATAATCATCTTGGATTAGGTTTCTCATGTGCCTATATCTCTCCCGTTTCGGGTGTTTTTACGGAATGTTTACACGGGTGGCCGGAATGTTTGTCGGAATTTTACTTTCTGCAACTTATAGGGGGCCAAATGCACAAAAACAATAGTCGAGGGGTTTAATGCTTTTAACCCTTTTTAGTATATAATGAGTTGATTTTGTCACCCTAAACGCGTTATTTTGTTCGTGTAGGCTTCTGTATCGAGTCTCTACATGCCGGAGCCTGAAGATGCAGTCTCTCATGGAGATTCAAACCTTGCAGTTAATGACTTTTTCACTAGGACTTTACCATGAACCAAGAATCTGCCTATGTGGTTCGGAGCCTCTGAACCGTGGAACCACGGCTCCACCATCGACCCAGAACTAATCATCACGCAATATAATGAGGGAACGAGCATGCCCGAAAGCACCGCAACGGTATGAATCAAGAATTCTGCAATTCAGTCTTAATGGCTACATTTTGTGTAGAGGCTGCCATTCACATCCATAAGGTATTGTATTCAAGACTGGTATAAAAGTATAAACCACTTGGGAAATTATCATTGTTTTGATCATAGCTCATTCTTGTGTGTGTTTATACACCTATAATTGTAGCTAAAATTGTTGTATCCTTAATTGTGTATACTCATTAAATACAACATGTACTATATGACTTCCATTTTACTGATGAATTTCAAAATTGAAGCTAATTTTTTTACGGAATTTTGCGTTTTTTACTCGCTCCGTTCCACTATAAGTGACTCATTTCTTTTTGGTACGGGAATTAAGAAAATTGTGTTTTGTGGTAATATTGTTCGACTTTCTGATAGTTAAATTCTTTCCAACACATTCTTTGCCTTTTTAGAATGAACTAATTATAGTGAAATGTTCCAATTAAAAAAACGAGTCACTTTTAATGGGACGGAGGGATTAATACTTTTAGACGATTGCATAACTTTTCGGTGTTTGTCATTGTGAGAATTTTATTAGAAATCTCGCCGGATGAGACTTTTATTGATTAGAATGTGATTTTAGCAAATAGCATAATCAAGAAATATGATAGTTTCGTACACCTAAAATTAGAGGTCAAATATGCTAGCAAATACTCCCTCTGTCCCATTGGTAATGGCCCCTTGACTTTCTGGCACGGTAATTAAGAAAATAGAGTAAGTGATAAAGTAAGAGAGGTAAAATGATTAAGAAAATAGAGTAAGTGATAAAGTAAGAGAGATAAAATGAGTGAAATGGTAAGAGAGTGGATGATAAAATAGGTGAGAGAAATAACTAAATATAAGAGAATGTAGTATTTTTTTTTCTTTTTTTGAAAATGGATCATTTCAAATGGGATAAAACCGAAAAAGAAAAATGATCATTATCAATGGGACAGAGAGAGTAGCATAAACCAAGAAATAACTTTTCGGCATTTGAGTCAATTGTGAGACTTTTATTAGAATTCTAGCCGGATGAGACTTTTATTCATTAGAATATGTAATTTTAATTAGAATTTTAATTTGATACCATCTTAGTTTCCTATTTAAGTCCTCGTGTGGCTCTTTTAATTATTGGTTGTTGATTGATTAATTAGCAAAATAATTGAGTTTTTTCCCTCAATTTTTGTCAACTTTTTGGCATTTTATGTTGATATCAACAAGTCTCTCATTGTCTGTTAATTTCTCGATAATTTCTCTTGATAACGTGCACGGGTGCATATAACATATTTTAAAGACGAATTATTATTATTTTTTTCTCAATTTGTGACAACAGTCTTAGAAAATCCCCACCTAGATTACTTGTAATGTAAGTTATAATGTTGGTGGTGTTAGATATGAAAGGCAAACATTAATTTATGTTGCATAAGCAGCCGAATTAAGCTAAACACGAAACCTTTCATAAAAAGGTTTGTAGTTATTAATTAGCATAAAATTTTCTGATCAAAATTAGATATCGTAGAGAAACGAAGTTTACCGAACATACATAATAGATATAATTTCATCCGATGTATGACTAAGCGGGTGTTTGCAATAGCTTAAACTTTTTTTAATTGCTTAAATTAAGGAGAAGTTACTAAAAGTGCATTATTAGAGAATTTAGGGTGTGTTTGCAAAAACTGCTTAAAAGAATAAAAAGTTGAAAAAATAGTGTTCGCAAAATTTATACTGTAATAGCTTATCTGAAATTACAAATATGCCATTAAGTTGGAGAAGTTGGTAAAAACCAACTTAACCAACTTCAACTTATTCAACTTAAATGTAGAGAATTTTTCCGAATTTAGCTGTTGAAAACACCCAAAAACAGTTTTTTCTTAAATTAAGCTATAAGTTCAATAATTTAAGCTAATGCAAACACCCACTAAGTGTCATACTCAACCACTCCAATCTTACTGTCGTAATTCTGTATCCGTCTTGTCTTTCCATTCAAAAACCCTTGTGAAATGAAATATGGGATGCAATAGTAGAGACTAGAATTCGAAACCGAACTTAGAAATGAGTTGTATTTCCCCCCACCTAACATGCTAATTAAGGGGTAGATTTCTTGCTCCTTCAAACGATTGACAATTTCAATGGCTGGTTTGACAAATCACCACCGCTTTTTGGGATTTATTGAAATCGACATGAGCCACACTGCAGATTCACATATCATCAACTCAACAGCTTCGAAGCAAATTTACACGTTTGTTCCTTTGACAAATCACATAATTTCTTCTAGGGATGTTGACATGAACCTTACATTCATGTCATCACTTCAACTCATTCTCTCACATCGAGGGCGGATTCAGAATTACGAAAAAAGCAAAATCTGCAATTTTAAGAGTATGTAGGCAGAATAAATAACAAAAACAAGAATTAGGGTATTCTATGCAATTTGGGGTCCACTGACAAAGGCAGATACAAGGGAATTTGTTGTCCGGGGCCGGCTCTCACGTAAAGCGGGTTAGGCGACCGCTTTAGGCTCCGTTATCGGAACTACTTTTATGGCTAAGGCCGAAAATGTATATCTTACATTGTTTTCCTGTAAAAAATACTTTTAGTAGGAGTAGTATTTGATTTTCTACAAGAGGTCTAGTATTTGAATCCTACATAATGTTAATGTTTTAATTTCTCTAATTATGATATATTTTCATGTCTTCCTTTAAGCCCCGAAAAGTTTGAGCCGCCCCTGATTGTCTTCATACCCAAATTGTGTCAAAACTCCATTATTTATGTATAATTTTTTAATTTTCCATACATTTGCAGCCAAAATTTAAACTTCGCTCTCTAGCATGTTTACAGTTTAATCTCATAACACTATGATAATTATATTCGTATATATATATATATATATATATATATATATTGGCTAATTATATTTATTATATTTACAGTTTAAACTTACTATTTGGTTCTTATATACAAATAAAAAGAATTAAAAGTTCTGAAAAATGCAGGAATTATTCGATCTGGTCTCATAAATGGTAAACGTGGCCTAACAGAAAATGATGTAAATATTATTTTCATAGTTTCTTTGTCTATATCAGAGTTGAGACGTACTGACTGACTCTTACTTTTTAGCAATATATTCATTTATTTCATCCAACAAATATACTACTCAACATTAAATTTGACAGCCCTACTCATAAATGTATCTAATTAATAATAATTTCAGCATCAACAAAGAATTTCTATCGACGAATAGGAAATTAGATACGTTGAAGTTTAAAAGTTCGATTCACACCAGCACCTAAACGAAATTCCGTATTTCAAACTCGTATTTTATTCATTTGGATTACATAGTAAAAAATATAACATAAATTGCAAAATAGAATATCTTATATCTTAATTAACTAAAGCAAAAAAAAAAAAATTCGAATATTTAATTTAAAAAATAGAAACCAAGGGTTTGTTTGTTTCCCGCTAAATCGTCACAACCTTCGCGGCGGCGGCGGCGCCGCTCATCTCCTCTTGTTCTTGCTTCCGATCAACAGAGAGATGAAGAACAAAAACCTAAAGAAGAATCCCCACGCCACCGTCACCCACAAGCAATTCCACTTACTCAGATCGTCGATCCCCTGCTGCCGGAGTATATCAACACCGGTGGTCACGCACGTGCCGCTCGTGATCTTCATCCCCAGCGTGCCGCTCATGCTATCCAGAAGCTTCACCTTCATCGTCTCCGGCAGCGCCGCGAGCGGCGTGCCGTCGAAGATCTGGACGCCGCGGACGAAGCACCGGATCGGATTTTGAAATTCATTCTGCAGCACCGCCTCGTAGGGGTACTTGACGAGCGAGATGTAGTGGAACCAGATCCAGTACGGCGGAATCCGGTCGCGGTTGATGAAGAAGCCGCTGAAGAGGAGGAAGTAGGCGAGGATGGCGACGACGATGATGTAACCGAGCATCACGTGCGGGACGACGCCGGAGAGGAAGGTGACGAAGGAACTGCCGGACCAGAAGGAGGCGAGGATTATGAGGAAGTAGAATAGGAAGCTTCCGTCTAACCCTACCGACCAGAAGGTGATGGCGGCGAAGGCGGCGGAGAGGAACACAAGCGGCGGAATTGAAACCAGCGCGTGAGATAACACGTACGACGATCTCCGGTACGCGTTGTACGCCGTCTCTCTCATGAAGATGAACCGCTCCTGGATGAACACCGGCAGCGCGTCGGCGCACGTGTAGAACATCGTCGACATCGCGAAGGCGAAGAAACCGAGGCGCTCCTGAACTCCTTTCGGCGAATTATCCAGCCGCCAGAACACGGTGGCGAGGATGAATCCGGTCACCATCACGGCGGAGAGGCGCATGCCGAACAGCTCCGGCATTCGGCGTGAGTTGGTGAATGATCTCTTTGATAGAACTGCTAGTTCTATCCATGGTGGATTCGCGAATCTCGGTACCGTTGAGCTAGGGCTAACGCCGGCGGCGGATGTGGTGGCGCCGGAAACTAACTTTCCTCTCGAAATACTAGCGCTTATAGCTTCTTTTAGCGACAAATTTGAAGCGGAGAGATTAGATTGGTTGCCTTTCTTCATCATCTGCCATGATTTGTTGAATTCGACTAAACTTTTAGTTCCGCCTTCGGATCTTTCAAGCTCGCGAATCAAATCGAGAGTAAACTCAGTCCGATTCTCGTTCTCCGGTATCTCCTGACCGAAATCGGAGAAGAAAGCGGCGAGATTCGCCGGCGCCCCGTTGAAAACGGTTTTTCCACGTGACAGAAAAATCACGCGGTCCAACAGCCCCATAATTCTAGAACTAGGCTGATGAACAGACATAATTACAATACTGCCACTCTGAGCAATTCTCTGCAAAACCTTCACCACCATGAAAGCGCTGGTCGAATCCAATCCAGAAGTCGGTTCATCGAGAAGCAACAAAATAGGATCGTGAATGATATCCGTACCAATCGAGACGCGCCGCCTCTCTCCACCGGAGACTCCGCGGTGACCTTCGTCTCCGATCACCGTCTTCGCTGCGTTGCGGAGCCCTAATTGATCGATTAAAGCCTGCACGCGCTGCTTCTTCTTCGAATTCGACAGCGCTCGCGGCAATCGAAACTCGGCGGCGAACATTAGGGTTTCTTCAACGGTTAGCATCGGGAAGAGGAGATCATCCTGCATCACATAAGCCGAAATCACTTTCAGCAATCTCGATTCAATCCGCTCGCCGTTGAGAGTAATTGCGCCTTTAAGGCTCCCCTTCGCCATCCGATTGGCCAGAGCGTCGATCAGAGTCGATTTCCCCGATCCCGAAGCCCCCATAACCGCCATGATTTCTCCATCACGCGCCTCACCGGAGATATCGTCCAGCAAAGTCTTCGAATCAACCGCGGCGGCACGTCGGTTGAACAAGCCGGCTCGTCGCGATTTCACGCTGTACGTGAGATTGCTGAAGTTGAGAACGAAAGGAATCGTCTGCGGCTCGATGTTGACGACGTCGAGCACCTCGTGCGCCGGAGTTTCGTCGCCGGTGACTTCCTTCCTCACGTCGCCGACGCATTTCAGTAGCTGACCTAGCGTCGGAGAAGCGTCGGCGCTTGATATCTCCGCCTCCGCTTCCCCCTCTCTTCGGTCATAGAAGGGGACGTTATCGCGAACCGGCGAGGTTAGACTAGTTTTTTCAGTTTTCATCGAACATGTGCGAAGAGAGAGAGAGAGGAGAGAGAGAGAGAGAGAGAGGAGAGAGTGGGGGTTTAGTAGCGTTTATGTAGGAGGAGAATAATTAAGCAATATATATATTTTTATTTATATATATGTATATATATATATATCTAATATCTATACATGCATTATAATAAATTAATATAATTCATTTCCCTTAATAGCACTTGATCTCTTGATTAGTCAAGATTTTGCATTTTAAGATTCAATTAACATGAAATCTAATTTCAAATTTTAATTTAATCCATTTGCATAAATGTGCCTACGTGTCGAGATCTTGTGCGTGGATAGCATTAATTAATGTGTATGTTTCTAATCTCTGTCGATTAATTATTAAACATAGCGTGTTTTGTTATAAATAGTAGTAGTAGTCATAACATAATGATATGATATTGACAATCAGCGATCGATGCAGCCTGCAGGATTTGCTCGTATTTTCAATCAAATAAATTACATTAATTTATTTATTTCGAAGTAAGAAACTCAGGAAAAATTACATAAATTTGCAAATAAATAACAAATCAACAATCAAATGTAGTCCCCATGGGATGTCGTAGCGGTTAAGGTGGGTGGCCCGGGACCGATAAGTTTTGGGTTCAATTCCCAATGATAACTATTGACGAAAATGTAATGATATAAATGTAGTAACGTAGATATTTAGAACTATTGTATTGTGTCTTTTACAAAGATGGTAGAATACATGTTTTGCAGAAAGAATTAATTTAATTGACTAAGAAATTCAATTGGGTAAATATTTCTAATTAAACTTGTTCATTTTCCTAAATGACAAGAAAATATGAAATTCACTTATTTACACACAACTAATAATATTCTTTATTAATTATGAAAAAAAAAGAGAATTTTTTAGGACGAAGGGAGTTTTGTAGCTTAATTTTCTAATTCAGACGTTTAAATATAAATGACTTATTCTGAATAAAGTTAAAATTGTGTTGATTATATTTAACTATCAAAATATCAAACAACCTATATTATATAACATCATTTTTTTAATTCTTATGCCGAAAAGAATTAAACCAAAAATAGCGGGTATAAGAGTAGTGAAGAAAAACAAGAGAGTGTTGATCATCTAGAGTGAGAGTGAGAGGAAGTGAGAGAAGTTGGGTATCTGCTTGTAGTGAGATAACCTAAGATTATAAATAACGCTGATCACCGAAATACCCAATCAACCCAACCATTCTAATATTTAATTAATTTTTCTCTTCTTTTTATATTTCATTTTACTTTCAACACAACCATCTCTATTTTTTTATCATTTATCCATAACCACCCCAATCAAGACCCACCAACAATATTTTTTATATATTCTAATTATTTTATATTTATATTATTATATATTAATAATAATTGTTTAAATTTTAAAGTCGTAAAAATTAACCGAAATTGTAGAAAAAATCATAAAGCTCGAAAACCGTACAAATTAAAATATAGGGAACTTAAGACAGTAGTTGAAAGATGAAATTAAAACAACGAAAAGCTAAAATTACAAACAACAAAGTAAAGAAAATTCAGTTATCATCGCCGAATTTTTGGATAATATGCTCGATCAAGTTGTCTTGATCCATGATAATTAAAAGAGAGATTGAAATTTGTAGTAAATAATAGAATGAAAGAAAATGAAGGTTTTTTAAGATTTGAATAAGTGTAGCAATATTGATTTCTATTTATGGAGAATAAAAAATCATGAACTTTGGTATTTTTATAATATATATTATAAGATATACTTATTTTATATTTAGATAAAATAAATATCAAGAGCCAATGTAGTGACGTCAAGTGGCAACACTCTATTAGCCAAGCCACATATAACTACAAAATTGGTTTTTGAAGAATTTCCCACCATGGTCACGTTATTCTCCCTCTTCAGAAGGGTTTACACAAAAAATTCGACACTTGTCAAAATCTGGGGTGAGAGATGCACTAGTCCCACCCCTAGCATAAAATAAACCCTTCAAACGTATTTGCCTTTTTTTTAAATTAATAGACGTACGAAAGCCCTGCCACCCACTTTTTCTTTGCGATAATCACAGTGAGTCTAAACATCCTAATCTCTTAACCACACGTTTAATATAGGTTTCAAATGTCTGTGCCACATGGCTGAACATGACTGGATATGATTGCACGCAATAAATTTTAAATTTGTTAGATTTGGTATGGATGGTGATCTAATATTATTAATTTGCATATTAACAATTTCAAAATTCACTTCCTTAAAAACCCATTACAACAATAAATTAAATGTAATAAATTGTTCTTATTGTCATTCAATTTTGTGTATATATGCGCAGGCAAAAAGATTGGCAGGAAAAAGGGACTATTACCAATATTCACAAATACTATTACCAAATAGAAACAAATAGAATTAGATAGGTAGGCTGACTTATTATGTCTATAGGTCGGTCGGGTGTGTAAGTTGAATAGGGTTCATTAATGTAGAAATAGGCACTGTTGGCCAAAGTCAAAAAAAAAAAAAAAAAACAAATTTAGCCTTCTTTTATAAAAAAACACATATCTAGTCATTTTGTTCTTTTGTGGCGCAGAGTGTCAGGGGCCGATGGAGGGCCGATGGGGGGCCGATGAAGATCGGCCCTCAACATGTTATTTAAAAAAAAAAAAAAAAAAAAAAAAAAAATCTGACTGATGGCCATCGGTCATCAGCCAAAATTTGAAAATTTTTTTTGAGGGCCGACGGCCCTATGTTGAAAAAAAAAATTATACTTTTTTAAGGGCCGATGGCCCCTGCCTTTTTTTTTTTTTTTTTTTTTTTTTAATGGCCTAAACTAAACTTAAAAAAAACAAAAAATTTTTTAATTTTTTTGAGGGCCGATGGCCCTCTGTTTAACATATAATTTTTTTTTTTTATGATCCTGCCTATTTTTTTTTTTTAATGGTCTAAACTAAACTATAAAAAAATAAAAAGTTTTTTAATTTTTTTTAGGGCCGATGGCCCTCTGCTTAAAAAAAAAAAAGTTTTTAAATTTTTTTTTGAGGGCCGATGCCCTCCTGTTTAACCCCTCTTTTTTTTTTTCTTTTTTTTTTTTTTTTTTCAGGAATTATGGAGGGCCTATGGATTCCATCTGGCCTCCCATCTCCCCGCCGTATAAGGACAAAATAGCTATATTTGTGTTTTTTTTTTTGTGATCGGCTATATATGTATGTATATATGTACTGTGTGGCTACAGTTAAAAATGCCTCTTCATTAATGTGGAAATAGGCACTGTTGGCTGTGTGGCCTCTAATGCCTCTAATGTACTGTATATATGTACTGTGTGGCTTCATTAATTTGTGTTCCAACTACAAATGTTCTCAGTCATATATGATCTTAGATTGCTGCATTTATTGAGCCCACTTTTAAAATTCTAGAATATGAATGTCTTGATTATGATGTAAAAAGTTGTTATGTCACACAATTTTTATTTTATTTTTTGAATGACGAGTAGTAATTGCAATCATTCTTGAAGTATATCTTGGATAGACCTCGTTTCGTTTCTAGCGCCGTAGAATAATATAGGAGGGTTCAACCACCCTAGTCTCACCGTAAGTAACAGACACACATAACGGTCTTGGTTGATTTTGAACTCATGACATTCCGACAACATGCTATCCACCTTAAGCTATGTCACGACCAACTCGAGTTCAGCCCATCAAACAGTTCCTCGTGAATTTGGATCGAGTCGGGTCGGTCCAAAAGTTAATGAAGATGCTGAAAATGCAACTCACTCATGCAACCCAAGTCTTCAAGGGACATCAGGTCAAACCAGCCCATAAATTAAATTATTTATTTCTAATTGTTAATTTAGAAATTAAATTCACACTATTAGTCAAATAAATAGCGTACACACAAAAAATGATTTCGTCCCTTTCATACTATCATGTAGAATTTCGATACGAAGTTTAAGAAACTTAACTTTTTGTGTGGGTTCACATGACTTATATAGTGATTTGTACTGTAATTTTTTTTTTCCTTTTATGAGAAAAAAAACATGGGACAACTCAATAGTATAATATACACGACAATATAAATGGAACAGGGGTAGAATAATTTTTAAACTAAAAGCCCAATCAACTTGCGGATCATTAGAATCTGAAAATATTTAGAACCACCTCAAATTCTTTTTGATTAGTTTTATTAATTAAAACAAAAAATGGGCACTCCTTTTTACTACTCCCTCCGTCCCGTCCGGTTTGTCTTGTTTCTTTTCGGCACGGAGATTAAGATGAGTGGGTGGTTGTGGGTAGATAAGTGAGTGATTGTATGTAAAAAGGTGTGTCCCATAAAGAAAAAGTGAGAGTTTGTGTAGTAATTATTTTTCTTTTTTGCAAACAAGACAAGTCGGATGGGACGGCTCGAAAAAAAAAATAAGACAAGTCAAGCGGGACGGAGGGAGTATTAAAATTAGGCAATATCGATTACTCATTTTACAAATTTCTAGATATAATAAAGTAGAATACTTTAGTCCATTTTAATAGTCAAAATCTCTTTGTTGTCACTATCTTATCTTTCAATGTCTTCAATAAGTTTTACTCTATACAGCCCATCAATTGGTGTTCTTTCTTTTTTTTTTTTTTTTTTTTGACGAGGAATCCGCAGCCGCTACTTTGGTGCGCCATGACCTATCGGTCCCGGGCCACCCACCTTCACCGCTATGTCATCCCAAGGGGACATCAATTGGTGTTCTTTCGTGTTCGACTAAACAAATTCAGAGACTAATTTTTGATTTTTTTTTATTCGTAACTTTTTCATAAAGTTTGTTATAGTAAACACGAAGTCTTGAACCGTACTACACAATCCACTCTTTAAAGTTGATACATACGTTTGTGTAATCTTGATCATCTTTTAAAATCGAACAAGCGAGAAGTTCACACGGTTATAATCAATTTAAAAAGATATTGATGAAATTCGAATTAATATACCGAATTAATATACCGAAAATATAATCTCGTTAATTTGGTATATTGTGGCTAGACGGTTATAATTAATTTGGTAAAATGAAATTCGAATTAATATATGGTTATAATCAATTTAAAAAGTCTTGAACCGTACTATAAAATGAAAAACAGACCACTTAAAGCAAGACGGAGAGAATACTATTAAGGAGTATTTGGTATACTACCAAAATGGATAAATTAAAACATATTTATACCCGCTCATTAAATTTTACTACACTATCTATTCAAGATGACATAATTATCATTGTTTTTTGAAAAATGTCATTCTGTCAAATCATTATCAGATGACATTTTAAAATAAGATTGTTCGATCACAGGTCTGATCAATACCCAATAGATCGACACAAAGTCCGACAGGACACATGCCCTATCATGTTCGCCCATGTTTCCGTACCCTATTATGTGCCTGATTGATAGGACACACTTTCTCATGAACCAATGTATCAATGTCTCCTATCAACATCTTGAGTATATTGAGAATAACTTTGATAAGATTGTTAGTTTTGTGTTTGTTATATTAGGGGTGGATTTGTATAATAACACTACTATAAAATAAAATAAAAATTTAATTGATTCCTAAAGTTGAACATCCCTAAATCTTTCCAATATTTGAAGACGAAATTATTGAGAGACGGAGATATCATGTTGAAGAGAATACGAGAGCTTGAGGAAGTTGGGAAAATGGGCTTCCGTATTGATTCGGCCCAAAGAGTTTAAATGCCCATTTTCAATCTAAAATTACATCAAACCAACTATTGTGCATGTACTCATTGTTGTTCTATTAAAATTTAATTGAAGTAATATGCACTAATTACAGTGAAATATCCATAAATTAAAACTCGAAGAACCGAGCAAAATAGTATTATCTCCGATCCCGATTTGAACCCATGTAAGAAAATCACTAATTTTAACAAGATCATTTTCGAAAAAACATACTCCTATATAACTGTGGTTTCATCAATATTATAAATTAATATTTTTTATAATGAACAATATAATTAAAATATTTTCGTTAAATATGATTACAAAGTTACTTTATTTTCTAACATTTATTATCACAAGTCAAAATACTCAAACTGCCATGAGATAAAAGTAACAATCCTCATACCAATGGTTGGCATTTTGTTCGGAAAATAATGAACTTAGATTTCTTTCTTCTTAGTGATTAAATATAATTCAATTGTATTTTTCTTTCATATCTTTCATTATTTATGGATGTTTAATTATATACAATAAAAAATTATCATTATTTTAATATTTTTAACTAAAACTTCTTATTTCTTAATACAAATAATAAAAGGTGATAATAAATTTGATGTTTCGATTATCCAAATTGGATTTCTTCGAATTTCAATAAATCTATTTAAATTAATAAGTATTTATTTTGTGTTGTAAATATAATATATTTACAACACTCCCCCTTGATTGACCATCCCTAAATGTAAATAATCCTGAAGATTAGACTGACCCCTAAATGTCAAATGACCCTGAAGGTCAAATGGTTGTACTCTTTTTTTCCTTCCTAAGTTTTTTACCAAAGGGTTTTCTTAGTCAATGTTTTTAACGAGGCAACCAATGCAACACATGAGAAAATGAGTCATTGAGATTGATTCATAAAAGAGCCAATGCAACACATGATCTCCAAAAGAGTGGCGGCATCAACATCCAGCAAATTCGCTCAAGTGACAACCTAGCAGATTCTTTTACAAAGGCATTACCAACATTCAAGAAGTTGTTATACAAGATCGATATGCGCCGACTCAATGATCAAGAATGATTATATTGAGATGGAGCAGCTGTACTCTTTTTCCTTCGTCCAGTTTTTATCCCAATGGGTTTTTCTGGCAAGGTTTTTGTTGGGATTTTGTATACTGGAAGCACTTTTATGCTTGTATACAATGTGTTTTTGTCCTTACCACTGTTTTATTCTCCTATCTGATAAATATGTATATTTGCACATGTTATCCTTTATCTTGTATAATAGTTAGATTTGTGTGGTGTGTCGGGTATCACAGAAGACAACACAAATTGGTTGAACTAACAAGATATAAACAGTTAACACAGCTGAGACAACTTAAGGATGAAGTTGTCGGTTTAAGCTGCAGTTTAGATAAGAAGTGGCTTGTCTTAGCCGCTTGTCTTTACCGGTACACTTAAGGTGGTGTATTGACGGATCACGATGAGATGTGTTTTCCTAATCGACATTAGTGGAAAACCAAGATCTCGGTGACTTAGCTAGTCTTAAGCTTGGTAAGACTTCACTTGAGTGCATTTGGCTATCTATCACTTTGACCTACTATGGTGAACGTCCAATGAGCGACCGGATCTACGTATCTTGGGTGTCGTAGTCATTTGTGGCTCGAGCCGGTTGTCCGTATCTTGCGGCCGTATCCCGAGAATGGGTTGATAATATCCCCTAAGGAACTCGAAAGGATTAGCACACTAAACCCTACGGTTGATTAAGTTCAGGGTGTGTTAATAAGGTCGAGTGGTACTACTCGAGAATACAAGATGTTAATTAATTTAAGCGAACAAGAAGCTTAATTAATTAACGGATATTTCTATCTTAAATACGGAGATCGATTAAGTCTAAAATACAAGCCCTTGCTCAAATTGGGATAAAGGGGTAAGTCAAGACGGATTCTCTAGTGGAATGAATCTGTGTTAATTAATTAATTTTGCTCGGGATGAGCATGGATAATTAATTAATTGGAGGCCCAAACTTTTATTTCTTGTATTGGATCCCCGATCCGGCCCAATTAGTTGCCTAGTAATTTATTATCTCTCGTAATTCATTATTAATGGATTAATGTATTTTACATTATTTAATAATGTTATTTATTCGGAATTAATTGGTGGGCCAATTAATTGATAAATATTAGTAGCCCAATAAATTAATTAATTATATTATGGGCTGATTTAATAGAAGCCCATTGGATTATAATTAAATTAATGAGCTACAAATATATTAATATTATATAGGTTTTTGAAGCCTATATATATTAGTATTCGTTCGTAAACTCACACAATTGATTCATAAAAATCGAGAGTGGCGTGAGTTTATAGAGAGAGAATAAATTTATTTTCTTCGGATCTCTCGACCACCCGTAGGGAGAAAAGGCCGGGACACGATCGGAAGATCTCGACACAGAGCAACAATCGGAGCCGCGACAACACACCAGGAGGAAGGTAGCCTTCTTGTAAACCCTATTATTCCTACAATTGGTATCAGAGCCTGGTTTAGGCTCTGATTGTTGCTGTTAGATGCATGATTAGGTTTTATTTCCGTCGTTATCGGGTTAATTTTCGTGTTTGGGGGCGGCCTCGCGAGCCACCTGTTTTGACCCCGATGTAACGTTTTTCTCGTGAGAAAATCCACGAGTAGATGATAGGACCAATATGTTATGTGATTATACTGTTATTGTACTGTAATTGGTCCGATTGGCACGAAAATCGAGGCGCGACGGAGCGGAAGGGCGAAAACCTAGTTTCTGGCAGAACACGACCGCCGACTTGAGATAGTGCGTGAGGGCGCGTGCTACAGTATCCTTCCGATCCGTTCGGATAGGTTTGTTCGTCTTCTCGTTAGCTTCGTCTGGATAGGTCACACGACCCATTCCGATTTCTGGTTTGTCCGGAATAGCGTCGGAAAGGAGAAGTGGTCGTGCTGTCCAGAAATTCCCAAATTGGCCAGGAAACCCTAGTTTTCTAGGGTTCCGCTGCATTTTGCGGCGGCGATTCCCGGCGGTTCCGCGGTCGGATTTCCGATAGGCTTGGACCTATGGAATCCTAGTGTTACGAGCTTCGCGTTTATAGGTCGTATGGGATCATCCGATCCCGGATGCGACCGGAATTGACGTCCGAAGTAGTCGCTCGTTATGAATTCGTTCCGACGAATCGTTTGAAATTCGGGAAATTGAGGAACTAATCTCGGCCGGAATCCGTTACCCGGTGGTCGTGAGTGTTCCAATTACGTTTCCCCTCTTTCAATTGATCGAATCGCGGCTCGAAAACGAAGAATTAAGGCGGCGGCGGCGGAGGCGCGATTTATTGCGCAATTCCGTCGCCGTGGCCGAAATCGCCGGCCGTTTCGCACGTTCGCACGCCCGGAGGATGTCGAGGGGTGGCGAGGACGGTGGCGGAACTCCGGGCTTGGCGGGAAAGCGCGGGCGGCGCGCGGCTCGCCGCGTGCGTCGCGGCCGCTGGCCGCCATCACTGGCCGCCATCCGCTGGCGCGCTGCAGCGCTTTCAAAGCGGGCAGCGCTGGTCGGGAAGGTGGCGGCGCGGGTCTGGGAGGCGGCAACTGCCGACGACGGGTTGCGCGCGCGGCGGCGGCGGCGCGTTTTTCCGGCGTGATTTTTGTTGAAGAAGACGCCGACGTGGGCGCGCCACGTCGCCCTTGGCTGATTTGGCGCCGCGCGTGTCGCGCACGTGACCGCCACGTGGCGGCACCCCGATGACGTGGTGACGACGGTTCGATGCGCTTTGACACGTTTCGATTCGAAGATTTTCAAGATTTCGAAGATCCGTATTTTGATCGGCAATGTAATAGTTAGGAATTACGTGTTTTAAAGCCCGATAACGATTTTAAATTTCCTATTTGCGCGTTTATTTAATATTATGCTTTAGCATGCAATTATGTGATTAATTGTGCTTAGAAAAGCATGTAAATAGGATTTATGTCATTGTTAAAGCATGTTTTATTTTTCGCGAGCACGTTTTATTATATGCGCTTAGAAATTGCATGCTTTAGGAATTATGTGATATGCATGATTCGTTACAAACCTTTTGAATAAAAAGACTAAGCAATTTTTAAAATTAAATGTTTAATTAGATTCCATTAATTTGGATATTAAACAATTAATCGGACCTCCATTAATTGGACTCTACACGAAAGTAGTAAGATTGTGTGAGTAAACGTCCACCTGCGTGGCTTGCTTGCATTTTTGAGCTACCAGTTTTGTGAGATGAGTTTTCCAAAACAATATTTGATTATTATTGAGTAGTGGGAGCGAAGCCGTAAACGTCCACTGCGTGGCTTGCGTGCCTAGTAAACACGAGTACTCTAGAAGATAATAATTAAATAGGATGGCTAATTAGATCAAATTGAATGCGGCATGGTTCGAGTAAGTATGTCAATTTCAAGGATTTGATTCTATTTGGTCAAATTAATGGTCAATGCTTAGATGTCACCGCAGTACAATTCACTTCCCTCGAAGTCCCTTCCCGCGTTTTAATAGTGACATGGTCCGAATATCGAACTATTAATTCCATTCGTCTTAAGAACCTTGACGTGGATTGGAATTAAAGAGCTAGGTAAATAGCTTGGTTTAGGGTTACGCTAGTAAACGTCCACCTGCGTGGCTTGCTAGTGAAATTCCTAGAGCGGTTCGAGGTTTTTAACATCATTGGTTTTTCAAAAGGTTACAATGATTGTTAATTACGAATTATGTGCAAATATTAATTTTATACATGCTTTTAATTTATATTTTTCCGTATATGTCCTTCGAAAAACTTTAATTTCGAGTTCCTAAACAAGTCTCACCAACCAAAACCCTAACGGGTTTACATTTTTAAATAATTTTACAAAGTGGAAGAGATATCTTACCTTCCCAATAAATGCTCGCAAAGGTTCTATAAGAACTTCCTTTTTAGGACCGCTATGTCTAAGAACGAGTTTACTTTGAGTATGTTACTCAAATCTTTGGTAGCGGTCAAAGAGGTTATAGAAAAGGGCAAGAGTGCTCAAGTCTTGAATATCCCTAGTAGTTCAAGGAATCCTCCGAAATGCGGAAACCGAAAAAGAACAAGTAAAGGGTGGACATTTCAAGAAGAGCAAGTGGGAGTAAGAAGACGGTCCTTACCGGCGACATGCAAATGTCAAAGGAGAAAGGAAGGTTCTTCAAGAATGGTAAGAAAGGACACCGGAAGAATTATAATCCGGGATGTCAAGGCAAAACAGAAAGAGACGCGAGTCGCTCTTGTAACTGAAACTGTTCTGGTTTCCTCTTCTACCCACGAATGGGTAGTGGATTCGGGGGCAACTGTTCATGTTTGTTACACCTTGCAAGGTTTCTTGCGTAAAAGGTAATTGAGCAATGGCGAGGTGGTAGTCTCAATGGGCAATGGATTGAAAGTTCCCGCAATTGCCATTGGAGATTTAAATCTATCTTTTGATAGTTCCGTTTTAGTACTTAAAGATGTTTAATATGTGCCTCGAGTTTAGGCGAAACATTATTTTCGTTTCAAAACTCGCACCATGGATGGTTATAAATCCAGTTTTGATAGTGAAGTTTCTATCATGAAAGACGATGATTTTATCTCGTGGTGGACCATTAAACGGATCTTTATATACTATTACTTGTAAACCGCGTAGTTCTGTTAATATTGCTTCCTCATAATCAAATCTTAAGAAGAGGAAAGAGTCTTCTAAGGTAAACCAAACTTATCTATGGCACTTAAGACTAGGTCACATCAATCTTAACGAGACTCGAGGTTGGTGGAATATGGATCATTGGAGTCTCTCCAAGATTGAACCGTTTCCAACTTGTGAAACCTGTTTGGAAGGAAAGATGATGACTAGGCCTTTGAAGGCACAAGGGTTATAGAGCCACGTAAGCATTAAGTTTGATACATTCCGACTTGTGTGGGTCTATGTCTACACAAGCTCGTGGAGGGTATGAGTACTTCGTCAAATTTACTGACGATTACTCGAGGTATGGATATGTTTACCTTCTTCGCCACAAGTTGGATTGCTTTGAAACCTTTAAGGAATTCAAGGCAGAAGTGGAGAAGAAGCTAGGTAAAGAAATCAAGACACTACGATCTAATCGTGGTGGGGAATACCGTCCAACGAGTTCAAGGACTACTTGACGGAATGTGGGATTACATCCCAACCGACAAGCACGTGCACGCCTCGGCCAGAATGGTGTGTCGGAGAGAAGGAACCGAAGTCTCTTAGAGATGGTTCGGTCGATGATGAGTTATGCAACTTTGCCAGTTTCCTCTCGGGGATATGCCCTAGAGACTGCAGCATACTTGCTGAACCGTGTTCATTACAAGTCGGTACAAAAGATTCCTTTCGAGTTGTGGAGCGGGCACAAACCCAAAGATGCACCACTTAAGGATTTGGGGTTATCCCGCTTATGTTCGAATAGGCAAGGCCGACAAATTGGAATCACGTTCGAAGTGATGTTGTTCATAAGGCATCCGAAGGAAACGAAGGGTGGATACTTTTATGATCCTAAAGAACGGAAGATCGTTGTTAGCCCTAACGCTCGGTTCTTAGAAGAGGATTACATTAGTAACCATAAATCTCGAGTCGACATCATCCTTGAGGAATTACAAGGTGGTCGAGTTCCACTTGAACGGCCGGTTGTGCAAGATAGTACTCCACGAGTAATCGCACAATCCGTTAACACAGCCTCCTAACACCGTTCGACGTAGTGGGAGGGTGATATTTACACCTGATCGGTATGTTCACCGGGGAGACGTTTGATTATCTCCCCGGCAGATGAACAAGATACCGTGGATCCCTCGGACTTACAACGAAGCAAATGGGAGATGTAGATGCACCATGGACTCGAAATTTGAGTCCATAATCGATATGGATGTATACGAGATCACCGAACTACCCGAGGGCCTGCAATGCTATTGGTAGTAAGTGAGTATACAAGAGAAAGAGAGAGCACCGAATGAAGAGATCATGGCGTTTAAGGCCAAAGCTAGTGGCGAAGGGTTTTACCCGTAAAGAAGGTATCGATTATGAAGACACCTTCTCGCCCGTAGCAATGATCAAGTCCATTCCGATTCTCCTTGCCGTATCACTCACATAAACCTAGATATCCGGCAAATGTATGTCAAAACCGCATTCCTAAACGGTCACCTTGAAAAAGGTAGGGGCATCTACATGAAACAACCAGATGGTTATGTGAAGGAGGGCGAAGAGCATCTAATTTGGAAGCTTAAGAAGTCTATTCATGGACTTAAGCAAGAATTCCGGTTATGGCACCGGCGTTGACGAGGTAGTCAAATCCTATGGATTTGTATCCCGTCCTAACGAGGTGTGTGTAACGTATTTGTGTTAACGGATCAGTGGTGTTTCTTGCATTTTATGTAGATGACATCCTTCTCATTTGCAACAATGTTGAAGTGTTATCGACGTAAAGAAATGGTTATCCGAGCAGTTTCAAATGAAGGACTTAGGTGAAGCCGCTTACATCCCTTGGGATCAAGGTTATTCGAGATCGCCGTAAAAAAGGATGTTAAGCTTGTCACAAGTGTCCTACATTGACACCGTTATTGCTCGTTTTAGCATGCAAAAGCCAAGAGAGGTTTAGTACCTTTCGGACATGGCATTTTTCTATCCAAGAATCAGTGCGCTGAAAACGCCTGAAGAGATAGAAAATATGAGGCAAGTACCATATGCTTTCGCTGCCGGTAGCCTCATGTATGCGATGCTTTGTACAAGAGCAGATATCTCATATGCCGTAGGCATGGTCTCAAGATATCGGCCTAACCCCCGGAAAGGAATATGGATCGCGGTCAAGTATATTCTCAAGTACCTTAAACGGACTAGAGATTATATGCTTGTTTACCGTCGCGACGCCCTAGTGTCTTTGGGTTATACGAGAATCGGATTTCTAGGCCGACAGAGACGAGTAGAAGTCTACCTCGGGTTATGTGTTTACCTTGGGAGGTGGAGCCATTTCATGGAGGAGTGCAAAGCAGAAATGCATTGCGGACTCAACCATGGAAGCAGAGTATGTGGCTGCTTCAGAAGCTTCGAAAGAGGCAGTTGGCTCAAGAATTTCCTCCAGGATCTTGATATTGTTCTGAACTTGCCTTAGACTATCACAATTTATTGTGATAATGCGGGTGCAGTGACAAATTCTAAGGAACCTAGATCTCACAAGGCGTCTAAACACATAGACAGGAAGTACCATATTATACGAGTATTCGTAAATCGAGGTGACCTGGTGATTGACAAAATTGGAACTGAAGTCAACCTAGCTAATCCTTTCACGAAGAGCTTACCACTCCCGGCTTATGAGAAGCATGTTCGTGGCTTCGGGATGGTAGAGATGCCCCACTTAGGACTACAGAAACTTTTGTATAAGTGGGAGAAGATGTCGTGATAGATAGGATAGATAGCTAAGATATAGCTGGGTACTAGTTTGTACCTAGATAGCTGAGATATAGACACATTGTATACTAAAAGTTTACTTTAGTATAAGTGGGAGAATTGTTGGGATTTTGTATACTGGAAGCACTTTTATGCTTGTATACAATGTGTTTTTGTCCTTACCACTGTTTTATTCTCCTATCTGATAAATATGTATATTTGCACATGTTATCCTTTATCTTGTATAATAGTTAGATTTGTGTGGTGTGTCGGGTATCACGTAAGACAACACAAATTGGTTGAACTAACAAGATATAAACAAGCTAACATACATTCGAGACAACTTAAGGATGAAGTTGTCGGTTTATGCGATTTAGATAAGAAGTGGCTTGTCTTAGCCGCTTGTCTTTACCGGTACACTTAAGGTGGTGTATTGACGGATCACGATGAGATGTGTTTTCCTAACCGACATTAGTGGAAAACCAAGATCTCGGTGACTTAGCTAGTCTTAAGCTTGGTAAGACTTCACACTGAGTGCATTTGGCTATCTATCACTTTGACCTACTATGGTGAACGTCCAATGAGCGACCGGATCTACGTATCTTGGGTGTCAGTAGTCATTTGTGGCTCGAGCCGGTTGTCCGTATCTTGCGCCGTATCCCGGAGAACGGGTTGATAATATCCCCTAAGGAACTCGAAAGGATTAGCACACTAAACCCTACGGTTGATTAAGTTCAAAGTGTGTTAATAAGGTCGAGTGGTACTACTCGAGAATACAAGATGTTAATTAATTTAAGCGAACAAGAAGCTTAATTAATTAACGGATATTTCTATCTTAAATACGGAGATCGATTAAGTCTAAAATACAAGCCCTTGCTCAAATTGGGATAAAGGGGTAAGTCAAAGACGGATTCTCTAGTGGAATGAATCCGTGTTAATTAATTAATTTTGCTCTGGCCGAGCATGGATAATTAATTAATTGGAGGCCCAACTTTATTTCTTGTATTGGATCCCCGATCCGGCCCAATTAGTTGCCTAGTAATTTATTATCTCTCGTAATTCATTATTAATGGATTAATGTATTTTACATTATTTAATAATGTTATTTATTCGGAATTAATTGGTTGGGCCAATTAATTGATAAATATTAGTAGCCCAATAAATTAATTAATTATATTATGGGCTGATTTAATAGAAGCCCATTGGATTATAATTAAATTAATGAGCTACAAATATATTAATATTATATAGGTTTTTGAAGCCTATATATATTAGTATTCTGTTCAGAAACTCACACAATTGATTCATAAAAATCGAGAGTGGCGTGAGTTTATAGAGAGAGAATAAATTTATTTTCTTCGGATCTCCGACCACCCGAGGGAGAAAAAGGCCGGGACACGGATCGAAGATCTCGACACGAGAGCAACAATCGGAGCCGCGACAACACACCAGGAGGAAGGTAGCCTTACTGTAAACCCTATTATTCCTACAATTGGTATCAGAGCCTGGTTTAGGCTCTGATTGTTGCTGTTAGATGCATGATTAGGTTTTATTTCCGTCGTTATCGGGTTAATTTTCGTGTTTGGGGCGGCCTGCGAGCCACTGTTTTGACCCCGATGTAACGTTTTTCTCGTGAGAAAATCCACGAGTAGATGATAGGACCAATATGTTATGTGATTATACTGTTATTGTACTGTAATTGGTCCGATTGGCACGAAAATCGAGGCGCGACGGAGCGGAAGGGCGAAAACCTAGTTTCTGGCAGAACACGACCGCCGACTTGAGATAGTGCGTGAGGGCGCGTGCTACAGTATCCTTCCGATCCGTTCGGATAGGTTTGTTCGTCTTCTCGTTAGCTTCGTCTGGATAGGTCACACGACCCATTCCGATTTCTGGTTTGTCCGGAATAGCGTCGGAAAGGAGAAGTGGTCGTGCTGTCCAGAAATTCCCAAATTGGCCAAGAAACCCTAGTTTTCTAGGGTTCCGCCGCATTTTGCGGCGGCGATTCCCGGCGGTTCCGCGGTCGGATTTCCGATAGGCTTGGACCTATGGAATCCTAGTGTTACGAGCTTCGCGTTTATAGGTCGTATGGGATCATCCGATCCCGGATGCGACCGGAATTGACGTCTGAAGTAGGCTGCTCGTTATGAATTCGTTCCGACGAATCGTTTGAAATTCGGGAAATTGAGGAACTAATCTCGGCCGGAATCCGTTACCCGGTGGTCGTGAGTGTTCCAATTACGTTTCCCCTCTTTCAATTGATCGAATCGCGGCTCGGAAACGAAGAATTAAGGCGGCGGCGGCGGAGGCGCGATTTATTGCGCAATTCCGTCGCTGTGGCCGAAATCGCCGGCCGTTTCGCACGTTCAGACGTCTGGAGGATGTCAGGGGGTGGCGAGGACGGTGGCGGAACTCCGGGCTTGGCCGGGGAAAGCGCGGCGCGCGCGCGCTCGCGCGTGCGCATCGCGGCCGCGCGGCCGCCATCACTGGCCGCCGCCATTCCGCGCGCGCGCAGCCGCTTCAAGCGGGGCAAAGCGCTGGTCGGGAAGGTGGCGGCGCGGGCTCGGGAGGCGGCAGCTGCCGACGACGGGCCAGCGCCGCGGCGGCGGCGCGCGTTTTTCCGGCGTGATTTTTGTTGAAGAAAGACGCCGACGTGGCGCGCCACGCCGCCCCTCGCTGATTTGGCGCTCCGCGTGTACCGCCACGTGCACCGCCACGTGGCGCACCTTCGATGACGTGGTGACGCGCGTTCGATGCGTTTCGACACGCTTTCCGATTCGAAGATTTTCAAGATTTCGAAGATCCGTATTTTGATCGGCAATGTAATAGTTAGGAATTACGTGTTTTAAAGCCCGATAACGATTTTAAATTTCCTATTTGCGCGTTTATTTAATATTATGCTTTAGCATGCAATTATGTGATTAATTGTGCTTAGAAAAGCATGTAAATAGGATTTATGTCATTGTTAAAGCATGTTTTATTTTTCGCGAGCACGTTTTATTATATGCGCTTAGAAATTGCATGCTTTAGGAATTATGTGATATGCATGATTCGTTACAAACCTTTTGAATAAAAAGACTAAGCAATTTTTAAAATTAAATGTTTAATTAGATTCCATTAATTTGGATATTAAACAATTAATCGGACCTCCATTAATTGGACTCTACACGAAAGTAGTAAGATTGTGTGAGTAAACGTCCACCGCGTGGCTTGCTTGCATTTTTGAGCTACCAGTTTTGTGAGATGAGTTTTCCAAAACAATATTTGATTATTATTGAGTAGTGGGAGCGAAGCCGTAAACGTCCACCTGCGTGGCTTGCGTGCCTAGTAAACACGAGTACTCTAGAAGATAATAATTAAATAGGATGGCTAATTAGATCAAATTGAATGCGGCATGGTTCGAGTAAGTATGTCAATTTCAAGGATTTGATTCTATTTGGTCAAATTAATGGTCAATGCTTAGATGTCACCGCAGTACAATTCACTTCCCTCGAAGTCCCTTCCCGCGTTTTAATAGTGACATGGTCCAGAATATCGAACTATTAATTCCATTCGTCTTAAGAACCTTGACGTGGATTGGAATTAAAGAGCTAGGTAAATAGCTTGGTTTAGGGTTACGCTAGTAAACGTCCACCTGCGTGGCTTGCTAGTGAAATTCCTAGAGCGGTTCGAGGTTTTTAACATCATTGGTTTTTCAAAAGGTTACAATGATTGTTAATTACGAATTATGTGCAAATATTAATTTTATACATGCTTTTAATTTATATTTTTCCGTATATGTCCGTTCGAAAAACTTTAATTTCGAGTTCCTAAACAAGCTCACCAACCAAAACCCTAACGGGTTTACATTTTTAAATAATTTTACAAAGTGGAAGAGATATCTTACCTTCCCAATAAATGCTCGCAAAGGTTCTATAAGAACTTCCTTTTTAGGACCGCTATGTCTAAGAACGAGTTTACTTTGAGTATGTTACTCAAATCTTTGGTAGCGGTCAAAGAGGTTATAGAAAAGGGCAAGAGTGCTCAAGTCTTGAATATCCCTAGTAGTTCAAGGAATCCTCTGAAATGCGGAAACCAGAAAAAGAACAGAAAGGGTGGACATTTCAAGAAGAGCAGTGGGAGTAAGAAGACGGTCCTTACCGGCGACATGCAAATGTCAAAGGAGAAAGGAAGGTTCTTCAAGAATGGTAAGAAAGGACACCGGAAGAATTATAATCCAGATGTCAAGGCAAAACAGTAAAGAGACGCGAGTCGCTCTTGTAATCGAAACTGCTCGTTTCCTCTTCTACCCACGAATGGGTAGTGGATTCGGGGCAACTGTTCATGTTTGTTACACCTTGCAAGGTTTCTTGCGTAAAAGGTAATTGAGCAATGGCGAGGTGGTAGTCTCAATGGGCAATGGATTGAAAGTTCCCGCAATTGCCATTGGAGATTTAAATCTATCTTTTGATAGTTCTGCGTTTTAGTACTTAAAGATGTTTAATATGTGCCCGAGTTTAGGCGAAACATTATTTTCTGTTTCAAAACTCGCACCATGGATGGTTATAAATCCAGTTTTGATAGTGAAGTTTCTATCATGAAAGACGATGATTTTATCTCGTGGTGGACCATTAAACGGATCTTTATATACTATTACTTGTAAACCGCGTAGTTCTCGTTAATATTGCTTCCTCATCATCAAATCTTAAGAAGAGGAAAGAGTCTTCTAAGGTAAACCAAACTTATCTATGGCACTTAAGACTAGGTCACATCAATCTTAACGAGACTCGAGAGGTTGGTGGAATATGGATCATTGGAGTCTCTCCAAGATTGAACCGTTTCCAACTTGTGAAACCCGTTTGGAAGGAAAGATGATGACTAGGCCTTTGAAGGCACGGGGTTATAGAGCCACGTAAGCATTAAGTTTGATACATTCCGACTTGTGTGGGTCTATGTCTACACAAGCTCGTGGAGGGTATGAGTACTTCGTCAAATTTCTCGACGATTACTCGAGGTATGGATATGTTTACCTTCTTCGCCACAAGTTGGATTGCTTTGAAACCTTTAAGGAATTCAAGGCGAAGTGGAGAAGAAGCTAGGTAAAGAAATCAAGACACTACGATCTAATCGTGGTGGGGAATACCTGTCCAACGAGTTCAAGGACTACTTGACAGAATGTGGGATTACATCCCAGCTGACAGCACCGGGCACGCCTCAGCAGAATGGTGTGTCAGAGAGAAGGAACCGAAGTCTCTTAGAGATGGTTCGGTCGATGATGAGTTATGCAACTTTGCCAGTTTCCTCTCGGGGATATGCCCTGAGAGATCGCAAAGCATACTTGTCGAACCGTGTTCATTACAAGTCGGTACAAAAGATTCCTTTCGAGTTGTGGAGCGGGCACAAACCCAAAGATGCACCACTTAAGGATTTGGGGTTATCCCGCTTATGTTCGAATAGGGCGGCCGACAAATTGGAATCACGTTCAGAAGTGATGTTGTTCATAAGGCATCCGAAGGAAACGAAGGGTGGATACTTTTATGATCCTAAAGAACAGAAGATCGTTGTTAGCCCTAACGCTCGGTTCTTAGAAGAGGATTACATTAGTAACCATAAATCTCGAGTCGACATCATCCTTGAGGAATTACAAGGTGGTCGAGTTCCACTTGAACTGCCGGTTGTGCAAGATAGTACTCCACGAGTAATCGCACAACTGCTAACACAGCCTCCTAACACTGTTCGACGTAGTGGGAGGGTGATATTTACACCTGATCGGTATGTTCACTGGGGAGACGTTTGATTATCTCCCGGCAGATGAACAAGATACCGTGGATCCCTGGACTTACAACGAAGCAGTGGGAGATGTAGATGCACCATGGACTCGAAATTTGAGTCCATAATTGATATGGATGTATACGAGATCACCGAACTACCCGAGGGCTGCAATGCTATTGGTAGTAAGTGAGTATACAAGAGAAAGAGAGAGCACCGAATGAAGAGATCATGGCGTTTAAGGCCGGAGCTAGTGGCGAAGGGTTTTACCCGTAAAGAAGGTATCGATTATGAAGACACCTTCTCGCCCGTAGCAATGATCAAGTCCATTCCGATTCTCCTTGCCGTATCGACTCACATAAACCTAGATATCCGGCAAATGTATGTCAAAACCGCATTCCTAAACGGTCACCTTGAAAAAGGTAGGGGCATCTACATGAAACAGCCAGATGGTTATGTGAAGGAGGGCGAAGAGCATCTAATTTGGAAGCTTAAGAAGTCTATTCATGGACTTAAGCAAGAATTCCGGTTATGGCACCAAGCGTTTTGACGAGGTAGTCAAATCCTATGGATTTGTATCCTGTCCTAACGAGGTGTGTGTAACGTATTTGTGTTAACGGATCAGTGGTGTTTCTTGCATTTTATGTAGATGACATCCTTCTCATTTGCAACAATGTTGAAGTGTTATCAGACGTAAAGAAATGGTTATCCGAGCAGTTTCAAATGAAGGACTTAGGTGAAGCTGCTTACATCCTTGGGATCAAGGTTATTCGAGATCGCCAGAAAAAGGATGTTAAGCTTGTCACAAGTGTCCTACATTGACACTGTTATTGCTCGTTTTAGCATGCAAAAGCCAAGAGAGGTTTAGTACCTTTCGTACATGGCATTTTTCTATCCAAGAATCGGTGCTTGCCGAAAACGCCTGAAGAGATAGAAAATATGAGGCAAGTACCATATGCTTTCGCTGCCGGTAGCCTCATGTATGCGATGCTTTGTACAAGAGCAGATATCTCATATGCCGTAGGCATGGTCTCAAGATATCGCCTAACCCCCGGAAAGGAATATGGATCAGCGGTCAAGTATATTCTCAAGTACCTTAAACGGACTAGAGATTATATGCTTGTTTACCGATCAGACACGCCTAGTGTCTTTGGGTTATACGGAATCGGATTTCTAGGCCGACAGAGACGAGTAGAAGTCTACCTCGGGTTATGTGTTTACCTTGGGAGGTGGAGCCATTTCATGGAGGAGTGCAAAGCGTAAATGCATTGCGGACTCAACCATGGAAGCAGAGTATGTGGTCGCTTCGTAAGCTTCGAAAGAGGCGATTGGCTCAAGAATTTCCTCCAAGGATCTTGATATTGTTCCGAACTTGCCTTAGACTATCACAATTTATTGTGATAAGGCGGGTGCAGTGACAAATTCTAAGGAACCTAGATCTCACAAGGCGTCTAAACACATAGACGAGAAGTACCATATTATACGAGTATTCGTAAATCGAGGTGACCCGGTGATTGACAAAATTGGAACTGAAGTCAACCTAACTAATCCTTTCACGAAGAGCTTACCACTCCCGGCTTATGAGAAGCATGTTCGTGGCTTCGGGATGGTAGAGATGCCCCACTTAGGACTACAGAAACTTTTGTATAAGTGGGAGAAGATGTCGTGATAGATAGGATAGATAGCTAAGATATAGCCGGGTACTAGTTTGTACCTAGATAGCCGAGATATAGACACATTGTATACTAAAAGTTTACTTTAGTATAAGTGGGAGAATTGTTGGGATTTTGTATACTGGAAGCACTTTTATGCTTGTATACAATGTGTTTTTGTCCTTACCACTGTTTTATTCTCCTATCTGATAAATATGTATATTTGCACATGTTATCCTTTATCTTGTATAATAGTTAGATTTGTGTGGTGTGTCGGGTATCACGTAAGACAACACAAATTGGTTGAACTAACAAGATATAAACAAGTTAACACAGTACCGAGACAACTTAAGGATGAAGTTGTCGGTTTAAGTCGCAGTTTAGATAAGAAGTGGCTTGTCTTAGTCGCTTGTCTTTACCGGTACACTTAAGGTGGTGTATTGACGGATCACGGTGAGATGTGTTTTCCTAACCGACATTAGTGGAAAACCAAGATCTCGGTGACTTAGCTAGTCTTAAGCTTGGTAAGACTTCACTGAGTGCATTTGGCTATCTATCACTTTGACCTACTATGGTGAACGTCCAATGAGCGACCGGATCTACGTATCTTGGGTGTCAGTAGTCATTTGTGGCTCAGCCGGTTGTCCGTATCTTGCACCGTATCCCGGGGAATGGGTTGATAATATCCCCTAAGGAACTCGAAAGGATTAGCACACTAAACCCCGCCGGTTGATTAAGTTCGAGTGTGTTAATAAGGTCGAGTGGTACTACTCGAGAATACAAGATGTTAATTAATTTAAGCGATCAAGAAGCTTAATTAATTAACGGATATTTCTATCTTAAATACGGAGATCGATTAAGTCTAAAATACAAGCCCTTGCTCAAATTGGGATAAAGGGGTAAGTCGAACACGGATTCTCTAGTGGAATGAATCCGTGTTAATTAATTAATTTTGCTCGGGCCGAGCATGGATAATTAATTAATTGGAGGCCCAAACTTTATTTCTTGTATTGGATCCCCGATCCGGCCCAATTAGTTGCCTAGTAATTTATTATCTCTCGTAATTCATTATTAATGGATTAATGTATTTTACATTATTTAATAATGTTATTTATTCGGAATTAATTGGTGGGCCAATTAATTGATAAATATTAGTAGCCCAATAAATTAATTAATTATATTATGGGCTGATTTAATAGAAGCCCATTGGATTATAATTAAATTAATGAGCTACAAATATATTAATATTATATAGGTTTTTGAAGCCTATATATATTAGTATTCTGTTCAGAAACTCACACAATTGATTCATAAAAATCGAGAGTGGCGTGAGTTTATAGAGAGAGAATAAATTTATTTTCTTCGGATCTCTCGACCACCCGTAGGGAGAAAAAGGCCGGGACACGGATCGGAAGATCTCCGACACGAGAGCAACAATCGGAGCCGCGACAACACACCAGGAGGAAGGTAGCCTTACTGTAAACCCTATTATTCCTACAATTGGTATCAGAGCCTGGTTTAGGCTCTGATTGTTGCTGTTAGATGCATGATTAGGTTTTATTTCCGTCGTTATCGGGTTAATTTTCGTGTTTGGGGGCGGCTCCGCGAGCCACTGTTTTGACCCCGATGTAACGTTTTTCTCGTGAGAAAATCCACGAGTAGATGATAGGACCAATATGTTATGTGATTATACTGTTATTGTACTGTAATTGGTCCGATTGGCACGAAAATCGAGGCGCGACGGAGCGGAAGGGCGAAAACCTAGTTTCTGGCAGAACACGACCGCCGACTTGAGATAGTGCGTGAGGGCGCGTGCTACAGTATCCTTCCGATCCGTTCGGATAGGTTTGTTCGTCTTCTCGTTAGCTTCGTCTGGATAGGTCACACGACCCATTCCGATTTCTGGTTTGTCCGGAATAGCGTCGGAAAGGAGAAGTGGTCGTGCTGTCCAGAAATTCCCAAATTGGCCAGGAAACCCTAGTTTTCTAGGGTTCCGCCGCATTTTGCGGCGGCGATTCCCGGCGGTTCCGCGGTCGGATTTCCGATAGGCTTGGACCTATGGAATCCTAGTGTTACGAGCTTCGCGTTTATAGGTCGTATGGGATCATCCGATCCCGGATGCGACCGGAATTGACGTCTGAAGTAGGCTGCTCGTTATGAATTCGTTCCGACGAATCGTTTGAAATTCGGGAAATTGAGGAACTAATCTCGGCCGGAATCCGTTACCCGGTGGTCGTGAGTGTTCCAATTACGTTTCCCCTCTTTCAATTGATCGAATCGCGGCTCGGAAACGAAGAATTAAGGCGGCGGCGGCGAGGCGCGATTTATTGCGCAATTCCGTCGGCCGTGGCCGAAATCGCCGGCCGTTTCGCACGTTCGGACGTCCGGAGGATGTCGGGGGTGGCGAGGACGGTGGCGGAACTCCGGGCTTGGCCGGGAAGCGCGGCGGCGCGCGTCGCTGCGTGCGTCGCGGGCCGCTGGCCGCCATCACCTGGCCGCCATTCCGCCGCGCCGCCGCGCGTTCGAGCGGCGGCGCTGGTCGGGAAGGTGGCGGCGCGGGTCGGGGAGGCGGCACTGTCGACGACGAGGTTGCCGCGGCGCGGCGGCGGCGGCGCGTTTTTCCGGCGTGATTTTTGTTGAAGAAAGACGACGCGACGTGGCGCGCCACGTCGCCACTCTGGCGATTGGCGCTGCCACGTGTACGCCGCGTGCGCCGCCACGTGGCGGCCCCTCGATGACGTGGTGACGACGGTTCGATGCGTTTTCGACACGTTTCCGATTCGAAGATTTTCAAGATTTCGAAGATCTGTATTTTGATCGGGCAATGTAATAGTTAGGAATTACGTGTTTTAAAGCCCGATAACGATTTTAAATTTCCTATTTGCGCGTTTATTTAATATTATGCTTTAGCATGCAATTATGTGATTAATTGTGCTTAGAAAAGCATGTAAATAGGATTTATGTCATTGTTAAAGCATGTTTTATTTTTCGCGAGCACGTTTTATTATATGCGCTTAGAAATTGCATGCTTTAGGAATTATGTGATATGCATGATTCGTTACAAACCTTTTGAATAAAAAGACTAAGCAATTTTTAAAATTAAATGTTTAATTAGATTCCATTAATTTGGATATTAAACAATTAATCGGACCTCCATTAATTGGACTCTACACGAAAGTAGTAAGATTGTGTGAGTAAACGTCCACTGCGTGGCTTGCTTGCATTTTTGAGCTACCGGTTTTGTGAGATGAGTTTTCCAAAACAATATTTGATTATTATTGAGTAGTGGGAGCGAAGCAGTAAACGTCCACTGCGTGGCTTGCGTGCCTAGTAAACACGAGTACTCTAGAAGATAATAATTAAATAGGATGGCTAATTAGATCAAATTGAATGCGGCATGGTTCGAGTAAGTATGTCAATTTCAAGGATTTGATTCTATTTGGTCAAATTAATGGTCAATGCTTAGATGTCACCGCAGGTACAATTCACTTCCCTCGAAGTCCCTTCCCGCGTTTTAATAGTGACATGGTCCAGAATATCGAACTATTAATTCCATTCGTCTTAAGAACCTTGACGTGGATTGGAATTAAAGAGCTAGGTAAATAGCTTGGTTTAGGGTTACGCTAGTAAACGTCCACCTGCGTGGCTTGCTAGTGAAATTCCTAGAGCGGTTCGAGGTTTTTAACATCATTGGTTTTTCAAAAGGTTACAATGATTGTTAATTACGAATTATGTGCAAATATTAATTTTATACATGCTTTTAATTTATATTTTTCCAGATATGTCTGTTCGAAAAACTTTAATTTCGAGTTCCTAAACAGTCTCACCAACCAAACCCTAACGGGTTTACATTTTTAAATAATTTTACAAAGTGGAAGAGATATCTTACCTTCCCAATAAATGCTCTGCAAAGGTTCTATAAGAACTTCCTTTTTAGGACCGCTATGTCTAAGAACGAGTTTACTTTGAGTATGTTACTCAAATCTTTGGTAGCGGTCAAAGAGGTTATAGAAAAGGGCAAGAGTGCTCAAGTCTTGAATATCCCTAGTAGTTCAAGGAATCCTCCGAAATGCGGAAACCGAAAAAGAACGAGAAAGGGTGGACATTTCAAGAAGAGCAATGGGAGTAAGAAGACGGTCCTTACCGGCGACATGCAAATGTCAAAGGAGAAAGGAAGGTTCTTCAAGAATGGTAAGAAAGGACACCGGAAGAATTATAATCCGGATGTCAAGGCAAAACAGTAAAGAGACGCGAGTCGCTCTTGTAATCGAAACTGCTCGGTTTCCTCTTCTACCCACGAATGGGTAGTGGATTCGGGGCAACCTGTTCATGTTTGTTACACCTTGCAAGGTTTCTTGCGTAAAAGGTAATTGAGCAATGGCGAGGTGGTAGTCTCAATGGGCAATGGATTGAAAGTTCCCGCAATTGCCATTGGAGATTTAAATCTATCTTTTGATAGTTCGTTTTTAGTACTTAAAGATGTTTAATATGTGCTCGAGTTTAGGCGAAACATTATTTCGTTTCAAAACTCGCACCATGGATGGTTATAAATCCAAGTTTTGATAGTGAAGTTTCTATCATGAAAGACGATGATTTTATCTCGTGGTGGACCATTAAACGGATCTTTATATACTATTACTTGTAAACCGCGTAGTTACGTTAATATTGCTTCCTCATCATCAAATCTTAAGAAGAGGAAAGAGTCTTCTAAGGTAAACCAAACTTATCTATGGCACTTAAGACTAGGTCACATCAATCTTAACGGGACTCGGAGGTTGGTGGAATATGGATCATTGGAGTCTCTCCAAGATTGAACCGTTTCCAACTTGTGAAACCCGTTTGGAAGGAAAGATGATGACTAGGCCTTTGAAGGCACAGGGTTATAGAGCCACGAAGCATTAAGTTTGATACATTCCGACTTGTGTGGGTCTATGTCTACACAAGCTCGTGGAGGGTATGAGTACTTCGTCAAATTTACTGACGATTACTCGAGGTATGGATATGTTTACCTTCTTCGCCACAAGTTGGATTGCTTTGAAACCTTTAAGGAATTCAAGGCAGAAGTGGAGAAGAAGCTAGGTAAAGAAATCAAGACACTACGATCTAATCGTGGTGGGGAATACCGTCCAACGAGTTCAAGGACTACTTGGACGAATGTGGGATTACATCCCAACTGACAGCACCAGGCACGCCTCAGCAGAATGGTGTGTCAGAGAGAAGGAACCGAAGTCTCTTAGAGATGGTTCGGTCGATGATGAGTTATGCAACTTTGCCAGTTTCCTCTCGGGGATATGCCCTAGAGATCGCAAGCATACTTGGCTGAACCGTGTTCATTCCAAGTCGGTACAAAAGATTCCTTTCGAGTTGTGGAGCGGGCACAAACCCAAGTATGCACCACTTAAGGATTTGGGGTTATCCTGCTTATGTTCTGAATAGGCAGGCCGACAAATTGGAATCACGTTCAGAAGTGATGTTGTTCATAAGGCATCCGAAGGAAACGAAGGGTGGATACTTTTATGATCCTAAAGAACGAGAAGATCGTTGTTAGCCCTAACGCTCGGTTCTTAGAAGAGGATTACATTAGTAACCATAAATCTCGAGTCGACATCATCCTTGAGGAATTACAAGGTGGTCGAGTTCCACTTGAACCGCCGGTTGTGCAAGATAGTACTCCACGAGTAACCGCACAACTGTTAACACACGCCTCCTAACACTGTTCGACGTAGTGGGAGGGTGATATTTACACCTGATCGGTATGTTCACTGGGGAGACGTTTGATTATCTCCCGGCAGATGAACAAGATACCGTGGATCCCTGGACTTACAACGAAGCAGTGGGAGATGTAGATGCACCATGGACTCGAAATTTGAGTCCATAACTGATATGGATGTATACGAGATCACTGAACTACCTGAGGGCTGCAATGCTATTGGTAGTAAGTGAGTATACAAGAGAAAGAGAGAGCACCGAATGAAGAGATCATGGCGTTTAAGGCCAGGCTAGTGGCGAAGGGTTTTACCCAGAAAGAAGGTATCGATTATGAAGACACCTTCTCGCCTGTAGCAATGATCAAGTCCATTCTGATTCTCCTTGCCGTATCAGCTCACATAAACCTAGATATCTGGCAAATGTATGTCAAAACCGCATTCCTAAACGGTCACCTTGAAAAAGGTAGGGGCATCTACATGAAACAGCCAGATGGTTATGTGAAGGAGGGCGAAGAGCATCTAATTTGGAAGCTTAAGAAGTCTATTCATGGACTTAAGCAAGAATTCCGGTTATGGCACCAGCGTTTTCGACGAGGTAGTCAAATCCTATGGATTTGTATCCTGTCCTAACGAGGTGTGTGTAACGTATTTGTGTTAACGGATCAGTGGTGTTTCTTGCATTTTATGTAGATGACATCCTTCTCATTTGCAACAATGTTGAAGTGTTATCAGACGTAAAGAAATGGTTATCCGAGCAGTTTCAAATGAAGGACTTAGGTGAAGCTGCTTACATCCTTGGGATCAAGGTTATTCGAGATCGCCAGAAAAAGGATGTTAAGCTTGTCACAAGTGTCCTACATTGACACTGTTATTGCTCGTTTTAGCATGCAAAAGCCAAGAGAGGTTTAGTACCTTTCAGACATGGCATTTTTCTATCCAAGAATCGGTGCTCGAAAACGCCTGAAGAGATAGAAAATATGAGGCAAGTACCATATGCTTTCGCTGCCGGTAGCCTCATGTATGCGATGCTTTGTACAAGAGCAGATATCTCATATGCCGTAGGCATGGTCTCAAGATATCAGTCTAACCCTGGAAAGGAATATGGACTGCGGTCAAGTATATTCTCAAGTACCTTAAACGGACTAGAGATTATATGCTTGTTTACCAGTCAGACAGTCTAGTGTCTTTGGGTTATACAGAATCGGATTTCTAGGGCGACGTGAGACGAGTAGAAGTCTACCTCGGGTTATGTGTTTACCTTGGGAGGTGGAGCCATTTCATGGAGGAGTGCAAAGCGTAAATGCATTGCGGACTCAACCATGGAAGCAGAGTATGTGGTCGCTCTGTAAGCTTCGAAAGAGGCAGTTGGCTCAAGAATTTCCTCCAGGATCTTGATATTGTTCTGAACTTGCCTTAGACTATCACAATTTATTGTGATAATGCGGGTGCAGTGACAAATTCTAAGGAACCTAGATCTCACAAGGCGTCTAAACACATAGACAGGAAGTACCATATTATACGAGTATTCGTAAATCGAGGTGACCTGGTGATTGACAAAATTGGAACTGAAGTCAACCTAGCTAATCCTTTCACGAAGAGCTTACCACTCCCGGCTTATGAGAAGCATGTTCGTGGCTTCGGGATGGTAGAGATGCCCCACTTAGGACTACAGAAACTTTTGTATAAGTGGGAGAAGATGTCGTGATAGATAGGATAGATAGCTAAGATATAGCTGGGTACTAGTTTGTACCTAGATAGCTGAGATATAGACACATTGTATACTAAAAGTTTACTTTAGTATAAGTGGGAGAATTGTTGGGATTTTGTATACTGGAAGCACTTTTATGCTTGTATACAATGTGTTTTTGTCCTTACCACTGTTTTATTCTCCTATCTCGATAAATATGTATATTTGCACATGTTATCCTTTATCTTGTATAATAGTTAGATTTGTGTGGTGTGTCGGGTATCACGAGAAGACAACACAAATTGGTTGAACTAACAAGATATAAACAAGTTAACACAGTGAGACAACTTAAGGATGAAGTTGTCGGTTTAAGCCGCAGTTTAGATAAGAAGTGGCTTGTCTTAGCCGCTTGTCTTTACCGGTACACTTAAGGTGGTGTATTGACGGATCACGGTGAGATGTGTTTTCCTAACCGACATTAGTGGAAAACCAAGATCTCGGTGACTTAGCTAGTCTTAAGCTTGGTAAGACTTCGGTGAGTGCATTTGGCTATCTATCACTTTGACCTACTATGGTGAACGTCCAATGAGCGACCGGATCTACGTATCTTGGGTGTCGGTAGTCATTTGTGGCTCGAGCTGGTTGTCCGTATCTTGCGGCCGTATCCCGGGAATGGGTTGATAATATCCCCTAAGGAACTCGAAAGGATTAGCACACTAAACCCGTACGGTTGATTAAGTTCAGGGTGTGTTAATAAGGTCGAGTGGTACTACTCGAGAATACAAGATGTTAATTAATTTAAGCAATAAGTAAGCTTAATTAATTAACGGATATTTCTATCTTAAATACGGAGATCGATTAAGTCTAAAATACAAGCCCTTGCTCAAATTGGGATAAAGGGGTAAGTCAAGCACGGATTCTCTAGTGGAATGAATGCGTGTTAATTAATTAATTTTGCTCTGGGTGAGCATGGATAATTAATTAATTGGAGGCCCGACTTTATTTCTTGTATTGGATCCCCGATCCGGCCCAATTAGTTGCCTAGTAATTTATTATCTCTCGAATTCATTATTAATGGATTAATGTATTTTACATTATTTAATAATGTTATTTATCCGGAATTAATTGGTGGGCCAATTAATTGATAAATATTAGTAGCCCAATAAATTAATTAATTATATTATGGGCTGATTTAATAGAAGCCCATTGGATTATAATTAAATTAATGAGCTACAAATATATTAATATTATATAGGTTTTTGAAGCCTATATATATTAGTATTTCGTTCGAAACTCACACAATTGATTCATAAAAATCGAGAGTGGCGTGAGTTTATAGAGAGAGAATAAATTTATTTTCTTCGGATCTCTCGACCACCCGTGAGGGAGAAAAAGGCCGGGACACGGATCGGAAGATCTCGACACGAGAGCAACAATCGGAGCCGCGACAACACACCAGGAGGAAGGTAGCCTTACTCGTAAACCCTATTATTCCTACAATTGGTATCGAGCCTGGTTTAGGCTCTGATTGTTGCTGTTAGATGCATGATTAGGTTTTATTTCCGTCGTTATCGGGTTAATTTTCGTGTTTGGGGGCGGCTGCGAGCCACTGTTTTGACCCCGATGTAACGTTTTTCTCGTGAGAAAATCCACGAGTAGATGATAGGACCAATATGTTATGTGATTATACTGTTATTGTACTGTAATTGGTCCGATTGGCACGAAAATCGAGGCGCGACGGAGCGGAAGGGCGAAAACCTAGTTTTACGGCAGAACACGACCGCCGACTTGAGATAGTGCGTGAGGGCGCGTGCTACAGTATCCTTCCGATCCGTTCGGATAGGTTTGTTCGTCTTCTCGTTAGCTTCGTCTGGATAGGTCACACGACCCATTCCGATTTCTGGTTTGTCCGGAATAGCGTCGGAAAGGAGAAGTGGTCGTGCTTGTCCGAGAAATTCCCAAATTGGCCGAGGAAACCCTAGTTTTCTAGGGTTCCGCCGCATTTTGCGGCGGCGATTCCCGGCGGTTCCGCGGTCGGATTTCCGATAGGCTTGGACCTATGGAATCCTAGTGTTACGAGCTTCGCATTTATAGGTCGTATGGGATCATCCGATCCCGGATGCGACCGGAATTGACGTCCGAAGTAAGTCGCTCGTTATGAATTCGTTCCGACGAATCGTTTGAAATTCGGGAAATTGAGGAACTAATCTCGGCCGGAATCCGTTACCCGGTGGTCGTGAGTGTTCCAATTACGTTTCCCCTCTTTCAATTGATCGAATCGCGGCTCGGAAACGAAGAATTAAGGCGACGAAAGGCGGCGGCGGAGGCGCGATTTATTGCGCAATTCCGTCGGTCGTGGCCGAAATCGCCGGCCGTTTCGCACGTTCGGACGTCCGGAGGATGTCGGGGGTGGCGAGGACGGTGGCGGAACTCCGGGCTTGGCCGGGAAGCGCGGCGGCGCGCGCTGCTGCTGCGTGCGTGCGCAGCGCGCGCTGGCCCATCCTGGCCGCCATTCCGCGGCCAGGCAGCGCGTTTCAGCGGCGGCGGCTGGTCGGGAAGGTGGCGGCGCGGGTCGGGGAGGCGGCAGGCTGTCGACGACGCAGGTTGCGCCGCGGCGGCGCGGCGCGTTTTTCCGGCGTGATTTTTGTTGAAGAAGACGCCGACGTGGCGCGCCACGTCGCGCACTGCTGTTGGCGCTGCGTGTGCGCCACGTCACCGCCACGTGGCGGGCCCCGATGACGTGGTGACGACGGTTCGATGCGGTTTTCGACACGTTTCCGGATTCGAAGATTTTCAAGATTTCGAAGATCTGTATTTTGATCGGGCAATGTAATAGTTAGGAATTACGTGTTTTAAAGCCCGATAACGATTTTAAATTTCCTATTTGCGCGTTTATTTAATATTATGCTTTAGCATGCAATTATGTGATTAATTGTGCTTAGAAAAGCATGTAAATAGGATTTATGTCATTGTTAAAGCATGTTTTATTTTTCGCGAGCACGTTTTATTATATGCGCTTAGAAATTGCATGCTTTAGGAATTATGTGATATGCATGATTCGTTACAAACCTTTTGAATAAAAAGACTAAGCAATTTTTAAAATTAAATGTTTAATTAGATTCCATTAATTTGGATATTAAACAATTAATCGGACCTCCATTAATTGGACTCTACACGAAAGTAGTAAGATTGTGTGAGTAAACGTCCACCTGCGTGGCTTGCTTGCATTTTTGAGCTACCAGTTTTGTGAGATGAGTTTTCCAAAACAATATTTGATTATTATTGAGTAGTGGAGCGAAGCCGTAAACGTCCACCTGCGTGGCTTGCGTGCCTAGTAAACACGAGTACTCTAGAAGATAATAATTAAATAGGATGGCTAATTAGATCAAATTGAATGCGGCATGGTTCGAGTAAGTATGTCAATTTCAAGGATTTGATTCTATTTGGTCAAATTAATGGTCAATGCTTAGATGTCACCGCAGTACAATTCACTTCCCTCGAAGTCCCTTCCCGCGTTTTAATAGTGACATGGTCCGAATATCGAACTATTAATTCCATTCGTCTTAAGAACCTTGACGTGGATTGGAATTAAAGAGCTAGGTAAATAGCTTGGTTTAGGGTTACGCTAGTAAACGTCCACTGCGTGGCTTGCTAGTGAAATTCCTAGAGCGGTTCGAGGTTTTTAACATCATTGGTTTTTCAAAAGGTTACAATGATTGTTAATTACGAATTATGTGCAAATATTAATTTTATACATGCTTTTAATTTATATTTTTCCAGATATGTCTGTTCGAAAAACTTTAATTTCGAGTTCCTAAACAGTCTCACCAACCAAACCACTAACGGGTTTACATTTTTAAATAATTTTACAAAGTGGAAGAGATATCTTACCTTCCCAATAAATGCTCTGCAAAGGTTCTATAAGAACTTCCTTTTTAGGACCGCTATGTCTAAGAACGAGTTTACTTTGAGTATGTTACTCAAATCTTTGGTAGCGGTCAAAGAGGTTATAGAAAAGGGCAAGAGTGCTCAAGTCTTGAATATCCCTAGTAGTTCAAGGAATCCTCCGAAATGCGGAAACCGAAAAAAGAACGAGAAAGGGTGGACATTTCAAGAAGAGCAAATGGGAGTAAGAAGACGGTCCTCTACGGCGACATGCAAATGTCGAAAGGAGAAAGGAAGGTTCTTCAAGAATGGTAAGAAAGGACACCTGGAAGAATTATAATCCGGGATGTCAAGGCAAACAGAAAGAGACGCGAGTCGCTCTTGTAATCGAAGCTGCTACGGTTTCCTCTTCTACCCACGAATGGGTAGTGGATTCGGGGCAACTGTTCATGTTTGTTACACCTTGCAAGGTTTCTTGCGAAAAGGTAATTGAGCAATGGCGAGGTGGTAGTCTCAATGGGCAATGGATTGAAAGTTCCCGCAATTGCCATTGGAGATTTAAATCTATCTTTTGATAGTTCGTTTTAGTACTTAAAGATGTTTAATATGTGCCCGAGTTTAGGCGAAACATTATTTCTGTTTCAAAACTCGCACCATGGATGGTTATAAATCCAGTTTTGATAGTGAAGTTTCTATCATGAAAGACGATGATTTTATCTCGTGGTGGACCATTAAACGGATCTTTATATACTATTACTTGTAAACCGCGTAGTTTCGTTAATATTGCTTCCTCATCATCAAATCTTAAGAAGAGGAAAGAGTCTTCTAAGGTAAACCAAACTTATCTATGGCACTTAAGACTAGGTCACATCAATCTTAACGGGACTCAGAGGTTGGTGGAATATGGATCATTGGAGTCTCTCCAAGATTGAACCGTTTCCAACTTGTGAAACCTGTTTGGAAGGAAAGATGATGACTAGGCCTTTGAAGGCACAGGGTTATAGAGCCACAGAAGCATTAAGTTTGATACATTCTGACTTGTGTGGGTCTATGTCTACACAAGCTCGTGGAGGGTATGAGTACTTCGTCAAATTTACTGACGATTACTCGAGGTATGGATATGTTTACCTTCTTCGCCACAAGTTGGATTGCTTTGAAACCTTTAAGGAATTCAAGGCAGAAGTGGAGAAGAAGCTAGGTAAAGAAATCAAGACACTACGATCTAATCGTGGTGGGGAATACCTGTCCAACGAGTTCAAGGACTACTTGACAGAATGTGGGATTACATCCCAACTGACAGCACCAGGCACGCCTCAGCAGAATGGTGTGTCAGAGAGAAGGAACCGAAGTCTCTTAGAGATGGTTCGGTCGATGATGAGTTATGCAACTTTGCCAGTTTCCTCTCGGGGATATGCCCTAGAGACTGCAGCATACTTGCTGAACCGTGTTCATTCCAAGTCGGTACAAAAGATTCCTTTCGAGTTGTGGAGCGGGCACAAACCCAGTATGCACCACTTAAGGATTTGGGGTTATCCTGCTTATGTTCTGAATAGGCAGGCCGACAAATTGGAATCACGTTCAGAAGTGATGTTGTTCATAAGGCATCCGAAGGAAACGAAGGGTGGATACTTTTATGATCCTAAAGAACAGAAGATCGTTGTTAGCCCTAACGCTCGGTTCTTAGAAGAGGATTACATTAGTAACCATAAATCTCGAGTCGACATCATCCTTGAGGAATTACAAGGTGGTCGAGTTCCACTTGAACAGCCAGTTGTGCAAGATAGTACTCCACGAGTAACTGCACAATCTGTTAACACAGCTCCTAACACTGTTCGACGTAGTGGGAGGGTGATATTTACACCTGATCGGTATGTTCACTGGGGAGACGTTTGATTATCTCCCGGCAGATGAACAAGATACCGTGGATCCCTGGACTTACAACGAAGCAGTGGGAGATGTAGATGCACCATGGACTCGAAATTTGAGTCCATAAGCGATATGGATGTATACGAGATCACTGAACTACCTGAGGGCTGCAATGCTATTGGTAGTAAGTGAGTATACAAGAGAAAGAGAGAGCACCGAATGAAGAGATCATGGCGTTTAAGGCCAGGCTAGTGGCGAAGGGTTTTACCCAGAAAGAAGGTATCGATTATGAAGACACCTTCTCGCCTGTAGCAATGATCAAGTCCATTCTGATTCTCCTTGCCGTATCAGCTCACATAAACCTAGATATCTGGCAAATGTATGTCAAAACCGCATTCCTAAACGGTCACCTTGAAAAAGGTAGGGGCATCTACATGAAACAGCCAGATGGTTATGTGAAGGAGGGCGAAGAGCATCTAATTTGGAAGCTTAAGAAGTCTATTCATGGACTTAAGCAAGAATTCCGGTTATGGCACCAGCGTTTTCGACGAGGTAGTCAAATCCTATGGATTTGTATCCTGTCCTAACGAGGTGTGTGTAACGTATTTGTGTTAACGGATCAGTGGTGTTTCTTGCATTTTATGTAGATGACATCCTTCTCATTTGCAACAATGTTGAAGTGTTATCAGACGTAAAGAAATGGTTATCCGAGCAGTTTCAAATGAAGGACTTAGGTGAAGCTGCTTACATCCTTGGGATCAAGGTTATTCGAGATCGCCAGAAAAAGGATGTTAAGCTTGTCACAAGTGTCCTACATTGACACTGTTATTGCTCGTTTTAGCATGCAAAAGCCAAGAGAGGTTTAGTACCTTTCAGACATGGCATTTTTCTATCCAAGAATCGGTCTATAAAACGCCCGAAGAGATAGAAAATATGAGGCAAGTACCATATGCTTTCGCTGCCGGTAGCCTCATGTATGCGATGCTTTGTACAAGAGCAGATATCTCATATGCCGTAGGCATGGTCTCAAGATATCAGTCTAACCCTGGAAAGGAATATGGACTGCGGTCAAGTATATTCTCAAGTACCTTAAACGGACTAGAGATTATATGCTTGTTTACCAGTCAGACAGTCTAGTGTCTTTGGGTTATACAGAATCGGATTTCTAGGCTGACAGAGACGAGTAGAAGTCTACCTCGGGTTATGTGTTTACCTTGGGAGGTGGAGCCATTTCATGGAGGAGTGCAAAGCAGAAATGCATTGCGGACTCAACCATGGAAGCAGAGTATGTGGTCGCTCGGAAGCTTCGAAAGAGGCAGTTGGCTCAAGAATTTCCTCCAGGATCTTGATATTGTTCTGAACTTGCCTTAGACTATCACAATTTATTGTGATAATGCGGGTGCAGTGACAAATTCTAAGGAACCTAGATCTCACAAGGCGTCTAAACACATAGACAGGAAGTACCATATTATACGAGTATTCGTAAATCGAGGTGACCTGGTGATTGACAAAATTGGAACTGAAGTCAACCTAGCTAATCCTTTCACGAAGAGCTTACCACTCCCGGCTTATGAGAAGCATGTTCGTGGCTTCGGGATGGTAGAGATGCCCCACTTAGGACTACAGAAACTTTTGTATAAGTGGGAGAAGATGTCGTGATAGATAGGATAGATAGCTAAGATATAGCCGGGTACTAGTTTGTACCTAGATAGCCGAGATATAGACACATTGTATACTAAAAGTTTACTTTAGTATAAGTGGGAGAATTGTTGGGATTTTGTATACTGGAAGCACTTTTATGCTTGTATACAATGTGTTTTTGTCCTTACCACTGTTTTATTCTCCTATCTGATAAATATGTATATTTGCACATGTTATCCTTTATCTTGTATAATAGTTAGATTTGTGTGGTGTGTCGGGTATCACAGAAGACAACACAAATTGGTTGAACTAACAAGATATAAACGGTTAAGCACGATGTGAGACAACTTAAGGATGAAGTTGTCGGTTTAAGCTGCCGCATTTAGATAAGAAGTGGCTTGTCTTAGCCGCTTGTCTTTACCTTGGTACACTTAAGGTGGTGTATTGACGGATCACGGTGAGATGTGTTTTCCTAACCGACATTAGTGGAAAACCAAGATCTCGGTAACTTAGCTAGTCTTAAGCTTGGTAAGACTTCGCTGAGTGCATTTGGCTATCTATCACTTTGACCTACTATGGTGAACGTCCAATGAGCGGACCGGATCTACGTATCTTGGGTGTCGGTAGTCATTTGTGGCTCGAGTGGGTTGTCCGTATCTTGCGGCCGTATCCCGGGGAATGGGTTGATAATATCCCCTAAGGAACTCGAAAGGATTAGCACACTAAACCCGGCCGGTTGATTAAGTTCGGGTGTGTTAATAAGGTCGAGTGGTACTACTCGAGAATACAAGATGTTAATTAATTTAAGCGGTCAAGTAAGCTTAATTAATTAACGGATATTTCTATCTTAAATACGGAGATCGATTAAGTCTAAAATACAAGCCCTTGCTCAAATTGGGATAAAGGGGTAAGTCAACACGGATTCTCTAGTGGAATGAATGCGTGTTAATTAATTAATTTTGCTCTCGGGTGAGCATGGATAATTAATTAATTGGAGGCCCAAACTTTATTTCTTGTATTGGATCCCCGATCCGGCCCAATTAGTTGCCTAGTAATTTATTATCTCTCGGAATTCATTATTAATGGATTAATGTATTTTACATTATTTAATAATGTTATTTATCGGAATTAATTGGCTGGGCCAATTAATTGATAAATATTAGTAGCCCAATAAATTAATTAATTATATTATGGGCTGATTTAATAGAAGCCCATTGGATTATAATTAAATTAATGGGCTACAAATATATTAATATTATATAGGTTTTTGAAGCCTATATATATTAGTATTCTGTTCAGAAACTCACACAATTGATTCATAAAAATCGAGAGTGGCGTGAGTTTATAGAGAGAGAATAAATTTATTTTCTTCAGATCTCTGACCACCCAGAGGGAGAAAAAGGCCGGGACACAGATCAGAAGATCTGACACATGAGCAACAATCGGAGCCGCGACAACACACCAGGAGGAAGGTAGCCTTACTGTAAACCCTATTATTCCTTCAGTTTTAACGAGGCAACAGTTTCTTTTAGGGATGGTCAATCAAGGGGGAGTGTTGTAAATATATATTATATATATATATACTTACCATATATTGTGATGACCATGTAAACCCTAAAAGCCCATGAGTCCATCTTGTACTCTATAAATAGAGGTCTCCACCCTCATAATAATACACATCTTATTTCTGCTCTCTTTATTTATTCTCTACATTCTCTCTAGTTTATAACACGTTATCAGCACGAAAGCTCTTCTTCGAAAAGAAGATATTGACGGCCGAAGGTACAATTCCTTCCCTCGACACCCATTTTTTTAAATGATTATAAACATACGTTGTTTGTTTAATTAATAAACAAGTAATCATGATTATAAACATATCGTATCGTATACATTGATAAACATATCGTATTCATTGATAATCATGACTATCAATTAAATACATTCCTTCATTGTACGTATGTTTTTTTTTAATGAGTAATCTTTCTCTTTTATTAAGTTATTACGTGTGGCGATAGCACACACAATATTCATGAAGAATATTACATGCTCCTGAAGAGCAATTGAAAAACATATTTTTTTTAATTTAACTTGTTGCTCCAGAAGTAGCACAATCAATATTCTTGAAGAATATTACGCTCTTGAAGAGCATTTACAATTAATATTTTTACATACGCTTTAAATATTTATTTATTCAAAATTGTTGCTCCCGAAGTAGCACAATTCATATTCTTGAAGAATATTATATGCTCTTGAAGAGCAATTCCAAAACATATTTTTCTTAAATTGTTGCTCCAGAAGTAGCACAATCAATATTCCCGAAGAATATTACATGCTCTTGAAGAGCATTTATATTACGCTTTTATTTATTTATTTGTTTGTTATTTTTTTATTTAATGTTGAATTTAGATTGTTGCTCCTGAAGTAGCACAATCCATATTCCTGAAGAATATCATATACTCTTAAAGACCAATTCAAATTTATTGAAAATAACTCAATTGTTGCTCCATAAGTAGCATAAGTTAATATTCCTGAAGAATATTACATACTCTTAAAGAGTTATTAATATTATCTATGTATTTATTGTATACCTCAATTTTTTTTGTTACATACTGTATAATATTTATATCTATATATACATACAATCTTAATTTGGTGCTCCTGAAGCAACACACAATTAATATTCCTGAAAAATATTATGTACTTTTGATGAACAATTCATATAATATGTCTTATTAATGGACGAATCTTGGTTCTTGAATTATTATTATTGTTTCTCCCGAAGTAGCACAATTTATATCCCAAAGAACATTATATGTTCCTAAAGAGCAATTGGGTTTCTAAAAAATATTAGTCTTTCGCCTGAAGTGGTTTAATATAGATTAAAATTGTTGTTCCTGAAGTAGCACAATTTGTATTCCTGAAGAATACTACATGTTCTTGAAGAACAATTCAGGCTTTTAATTTTGACAAATGTTATATGTTCATAACTCTAATTGTTGCTCTTGAAGTAGCACAATTAACTCTACATGTTCTTGGAACAACTAAAACTTTTCATCATATATCACAATAACATACTTTAATTGTTGCTCCTGAAGTAGCACAATTAATATTCTTAATGAATATTACATGTTCATAAAGAACAATGTATATGTCCCCTTGGGATGGCAAAGTTGGTGAAGGTGGTTGGCCCGGGATCGATAGATCCTGGGTTCGAATCCCACTGGAAGCAACTTTGTGGAGCATGTCACCTATGGTTAGCCTAGGGTGGTTGAACTCTCCTGTGTGGTTTGCAGGCTACTGCATAAGGAGCGGGGTTTACCCAGTGCGCACCGAAGGTAGCGGCTGCGGGTTCCACGTATCAAAAAAAAAAAAAAAAAGAACAATGTATATCTAAAGGTATGTTGTAATTTAAAATATTACATAATTATATGGAGTGGTAGCAAAAGCTTCTCTTTGAATGACAATTGCATCTCCAATATCCTATTGTTGCTTAATTTCTTTTCAAGAATGGATGTGAGATCCGGTAGATCTCAAAATTTGCAATTCATTGATTTTGCTTATCATGAAACTAAATTGTTGCTATGGAAGTAGCACAATTACATTCCTGAAGAATGACCGTAATGTGATATAAACATTACCATCACATGTTTGTAGAAATGCCTCAAATATAGTATTTTTATATACTATTTAACTTTTGCTCCTGAAGTAGCATCATTTATATTCTAGAAGAATATATGTTATTCTTGAATGAAAAATATTATTTATGTCTTGTTGACATTAATGCATTCTTGATATCGATGTTCATTTGCCAATAAGGGGGCATGAGAGAGACAATAGAAATGAAGCATCCCAGTAGGATTGCTTAAAGATATAATTGATTGTCCTCCCTAAAACTCGATACGAGTATATGCATCATAAATTGCAAGATTTTCAAATTTAGTGCATCGAAATTATTGAAGGCTTCAGAAGAGCATGTGTCATTTTATCAAATGATATGAAATCAACTATTGAGTTTGCCCTTTACTCTAGTAAGTCTAGAAGAAACTTACTAACTTTGAAGGATATCCATTACAATGGATACCATATTGAAATTATATAAGAAGATAGTGATTATTTTGCATTTAGCCAGAAGCTAACAAAAGAAAAGTTATCACACTACCACCTTGAATGTATTACACATTCATAAAAATAAGTGAGATAAAACATGTCATGAACCGGAAGTTCAAAAGAGCTCTATGCTTTGACATGATAAGTTTGGACATCTGCTAGCAACTTTGATGCGCAACATAATTGAAAATTCATATGGGCGCTGCAGAGAGATCCTGAAGAATCTCTTAATTTCCATGAATGTTCGATTTCTAGAAGAAATCTAGAACTTGTTAGACTGCAAGTTCAAAAACAAAGAGCTCAATTCCATCAAGAAGATTTGCCTTGATAAAGCGAGTGAGTTTATTAAACTCCAATTCCTCCTGACGAGGATTTATATCATATGGCTTTGGGATTGAGATCGAATAATTAGTTGCTCATATCCATACTCAAAATGGTATTTGTCCGTATAAAAATGATCTCACATTAAGATAGTTATTATGATGAAATAACATTTCCAACATTAGTTGGAACACATGTCACATTTGGATTCCTGAAGTAATCAATGTGAAATCTACGTCCAACAAAAAAAAGCACAAGAACAAACTAGTCACATTTTGATTCCAGAAGTAATCAATGTGAACAAGAAGTCAAAAGACTCACTTGCAAAAGATTGCGAATCAACTTCTTGATGCTTTAGTATGTATATAAAAGAAGTGACAATGTCATACATTTGCTGCAAATACCCCCAACAAGATTTCATGTCCCTGAAGGACAAGTATAAATGACAGCAAATGCATTAAAAGTTCGTCAAAAATATGGTCGACCAATTGGTTCTAAAAGAAATTTTGTGTCTAAGAAAAGGGGCACAACATATGAACCAAAAAAATGACGAAAATGATTAATCAATCAAATAAAGTTCCTGAAGAACTACAATCGTCTGAAAATAATAAGATCTCAAAATATTGGAGAGATCAAATATCGTCGTGGACGCATGACGATATATTCGCCTTTAATATGACTCTTGAAATGAAAAAAGAGGATCCTCAACGACAATCTATAAGAGATTGTCAAGATTGAAATAATTGGCCAAAGAGGAACGAAGTCATATAAGGTGAATTAATATTCCTAGAAAGTCGGAAATATTTGGACCTGTAGTTCCAAAATCCGGAAAGCATATCCCCGAATGAAACAAATGTGTCTTTGTTACAAAGAGAAATGAAAAATTGCGAGATATAGGGCAATACTCGTAATACAATATTTCTCTCAAAGACCGGGAATTAAATATGTACTCTCCATTATTAGACGCCATTATATTTGATTAATCTACTTATGTCACAAAAGGCTTGCTATGCGCCTTATGGATGTAGTAAATATTTATCAATATGATTCACTAAATAGTGACATATATATAAAGATCCCTGAAGGATTTAACTTGCTCAAAGCATGTAAGTCAAAAAAATGTTTTCAATTAGACTGTAAAAGTCATTGTAGGGGCTGAAATAGTACAGCCGTATATGATATAATCATAACAACGAGAATTCCTTAACATAAGGGTACATAAATGATGACTTGAGTTTGATTGAAACTCCTGAAGAACATAATACTTATATGTATACTCCGTCAAAATGACTTACATAGAACAAGTAATTATGAATTATTTTATTCGTTGATAATCCAACTCAAATGCTTGTCGGCATTAGGGGGAGATATAAAACATAAATGATACGTTGGATTAATTATTAAATTCACGCACTATGAACCAGAAGTTCATCAAGTTATTTAGTGCAAAAGGTGTGACTAAAATCTCATATACTTGTTGTATATGCACCATGAACGAACTGAAGTTCCTCATAGAAAATATAAATCAATTGATTCTCATCAGCGCCAGAAGCGTGAGAGATTTATTGGTGCTAAGAGATAAGAAGTCCGCGGAATACAAAATTAGAACATATCACTCCAAATTTATCCTGAAGAGGATATGTGAATTATTATGTACAAAATTAATTGATGAAATCAACTCATGCCTAAAGACGGAGTTCGAATCAAAATACTTGAGTTGAACTAATAATTGTCTCGACCTGTAGATCGAGCATCTTCCTGATAGAGTTACGCTAGTAGACCTACCTGAAAGATCTTTAAAGAGATTTATTGTATTGCATCCACATGTCTATCTAATGGTTGATTCAATCCCTTAAAGTGGATAGAGACTCGTTTAGACCTATAGAAGATAACAAAGATGAGGACCAGAAGTTCCTTAATTATTTGCAATTGGAGAATTTGAAATAGTATTGACCATCCTTTGTTATTTTCGAGACAAATATGATATTGGTCTATTTACGAGAGTAATGATATATTGACATATTTCATGTTATTATCTATGCTGATAATTAAACTTATGTTGCACATATTAGTGTAGACCTTAAAGCTAACCTTGAAGATTGTTGTCTTGAGGGGGAGTAACAAATTGTAAATAATCCACGAAGATTAGGATCGACTCCTAAATGTCAAATGACCGCGAAGGTCAAATGGTTGTACTCTTTTTTTCCTTCCTAAGTTTTTTCCCAAAGGGTTTTCTTAGTCAAGGTTTTTAACGAGGCATCCAATGCAACACATGAGAAAATGAGTCATTGAGATTGATTCATAAAAGAGCCAATGCAACACATGATCTCCAAAAGAGTGGCGGCATCAACATCCAGCAAATTCGCTCAAGTGACAACCTAGCAGATTCTTTTACAAAGGCATTACCAACATTCAAGAAGTTGTTATACAAGATCGATATGCGCCGACTCAATGATCAAGAATGATTATATTGAGATGGAGCGAGTTGTACTCTTTTTTTCTTCGTCCGCTTTTTATCCCAATGGGTTTTTTCAAGCAAGGTTTTAACGAGGCGGTTAGCTTTTAGGGATGGTCAATCAAGGGGGAGTGTTGTAAATATATTATATATATATACTTACCATATATTGTGATGACCATGTAAACCCTAAAAGCCCATGAGTCCATCTTGTACTCTATAAATACAGGTCACCACCCTCATAATAATACACATCTTATTTCTGCTCTCTTTATTTATTCTCTACATTCTCTCTAGTTTATAACATTTTGTCTATTAATTAAAATTTCATGACATATATTGACGGATTCATCTTTACAAAACCTGCCTACCAACATACTATCTTTTAAAAATAAATGAATTCGCACTCGTTATCTAATATTCGAAATGTATCTCTTTGTTCTATTAAAAGTAATTTGTTTTTTTTAAGCAAAACGAATTAAAAAGAAAATATTATACGATATAATTTTTTTTAATAATTAAATATGATACATATAATCTTTATCATTTTTAGGGAGTATTATTTTCTCATTTGAGAGCTGAAAAAAAATAAAATTCATGGGATATACAAAAAGATGTATGAATCGTACCGTTACACAGCTGGACCTTCGATGCTTTTGCACTTTCCCAGTTTTCTTCTTTTAGAGAGAGAGAGAGAGAGAGAGGGAGATTAATCTGAGTATCCAACGTAATTCTCTCTATTTGTTCTCGGCGGCGAAGGCATTAACCATAATCCGTTCGCGAGTCAACCGAACTCCTCCCGCCTTTTTTGACCGAGTCAATTCCCCCGAGTTGGACCACTCGAAATTTCACCCAACTGGAAAGTGGAACAAACAATTCCAGCAATTCGCGCTCCGCTGCTTCCGATCTAGTTCCGCTGAGCTATAGTTGAAGGAAGACGCTCGTATGCCATAGCCATAGCCATAGCCTAGGGTTTTGATTTCGTGAGGGGATATTTCATTGATTGAAGGTGCAAGATGATGATCTAGTTCCGCCGAGCTGGAGTTGAAGGAAGACGTTCGTATGCCATAGCCTAGGGTTTTTGATTTGTGGAAGGAGTATTTTGTGAGGGGATAGCTCGTTGATTGAGCGGACAAGACAAGATGATGATCTCTAGGGGTTTGTTCGGGTGGTCGCCGCCGCACATACAGCCGTTGACGCCGGTGTCGGAGGTGTCGGAGCCACCAGAGTCGCCTTCGCCGTACACGGATATGGGGACGGGCGATGCCGAGCTGGTGGAAGTGGAGGAAGAGATGGACGCGGAGAACGAGGAGATGGAGCCACCGCCAGCGGCGGTGCCGTTCTCCCAGCTGTTTGCCTGCGCTGACCGCCTCGACTGGGTTCTCATTTTCGTGGGATCCCTGGCTGCTGCAGCCCACGGCACTGCTCTCGTTGTTTACCTGCATTATTTTGCTAAGATTATACATCTGCTCCGCTCTCAGGAACATGATGAGCTATTCGACAGGTTCACTGAGGTTCGTCCACTGACTCCTGAATTTATTTTGTAAAATATAACTTTTGTTGTTGAGCGCTTTAGTTGAACATATGCCAACGTAATTGGGGTTCTATGTAAGGGAGCAAGCTGGAATTTGGGTTCACTGTTTTACTTTGGTGTTAGCATATATCTACATTATCTTTATTTAGATTTTTCATGGATTATGGCTGGGTGGACTGTGTATGTTACAACTTCTAATGTGTTTTTGAATATCCATGTATATTCTTTCTTGTTAAATACTCTCATAGTCTGAGTGAAGGTTTTTAGCATTTCTCTGATATGAATAGTTCTCCGGCTGGTGTGATGTTCTATATCCAAGACTAATGTTTCTGACTTGAGTACAAGATCTCTGGATGGAATTTTGTTTTCATACAGTAGTATTAAAAATTATAATGTCTTTAAGCGCTTCGGTTGACTCGAGATATGCAAGCTTATCTGATGCTCTGTCCACTTAGAGCGATAGTGCCCAAAAACTCTTGAATCTTATGGTAGTGCCATCCAGAGTTAATTCTAAGCAATAAATGGACTTGTGGTGACTGGTGAGTGATTAATCTACTTAGCTCTGGATCGCTTAGCGACTTGATGAAAGATATGGGTTTCATATGATACTAGGTGCATTTCAACATCTTTGATGGATGGAGGATCTCTGGATTGTGTTCTGGTTTAGGCTAAACCTGTTAGTTTAGATCATAATTCTTTTGAATTGAAAATTGCTCATTGATCCTTGCATGAGTGGAAAGAATAATGTGATCTTATTAAATGCCATAAAATTTCCTAGGTTGTTGAGCTAATGACTCGAGATTCTCAGTGAAGGTTTTCTCTAGATCGGTATGTTATGCATTTAAAGTATTCCCACACTTTTAGGCTCTTTCAATACTTCAAGGAAATGCTGGTCTCGTGGTAAGGGTAAACTTGCTTCTTGTTTTAGGCACCTGTTCTTAGTAATTTGCTTGGACCTTCTTCGCAGTTGGACAGAGGGGGTTGGGTTCTACGCCCCTTCTTTAATTATTTCCAGGAAACACATGCAGGGGCTGTGTTTTTGCAAATAATAACACCGGTAAAAGTTTAAGATTGTGAATTCTTATTTCATTACATTTGTTTCTATTTTTTGTTTCCATCCTAGTTGGAAAGTGGTTTTTAAGGGAGTTCTGTTTGGATATGGTTGCACTCAATAATAATAAAATTTTCAAAAGGATGCAATTTTTGTGCTGACATCATTACCCCTTCCTTTTCTCAGCCTGATATTTAAAAATGGAATAATGGGACATAAAATGATAAAATATTCCCCCACCCAAAAAAATAATAACAAAGTAAAAAGTTGATAATATGTAAGAGGCTGGACTGGAATTGCAACCTATGAGTTTCTATTTATATAACGTTGAACAATTTGATTCCAAAATATTTGTCTGTTATGTTACCAACTAATTTATGTTCGGGTTATATTTTTAATTTTAGGATGAACTAACAAAGTCAATTGATAAAATCATCCTACTTTCACGAAAAAAATAGGCAGCAATCATTAGAGTCGAGTTTCTTCCAGTCACTCTTCACGAAATCGTATACATGTTTATGAGGACCATGCTAATGAGAGACTAGCGAATTGTTAATGTAACAACACTAAGGTAGTGTATGCAAATGCAAAAGCTTTTGACTAAAATTAAGAAAATTTACGATGCATGTAAATGTTGCTTTTACTATTATAACTCTATAAAATGTTAAAATTAGCTAGAAAACTGATGTATCCAACTAACCAACCCCATACTTCGGCAGTACCCCATACTTCGGCAGTTTCTTGGTTTTTCCAATATTGACATTTTTACTGATGATACATTAATAATAAGTTCTTGATAATACCCCCTTTGTTAGGAATGGAGTAGATATCAATTTAACTTCATCTGGAAGATACTGGGTCCTTTTGGTTGTTTTCATATCAGTATATCACAAAAAATGCAGAATACTCTTTACTTTCTATATTGTCAGAATGTGGAGCAGTTCCCTTCAATTGGTTTTTGTTTTTTTGCTGTGGGGATGGGGGGGGGGGGATTTCTCATCCTTAATTGCATTTTTTTACATGACTGGATTAAATGTTATTGCCCTCGTATTTGCACACTCGAGAGAAAAGAAATGGAAGACTTGGATATGATGTACAAGTTTGCTTATTGAAAACTATATAAAGAACTGAGTTAAGAGTTTGCTTATTGGAAACTGTAACAGCTAAAAGTGTGTATGTTGGTGAGTTGATTTAGAAAAAAATTTACTCCTGATTGAATGCTAGGCAATTAAATCACTTCTAAAATGGCATTTTGAAAAATTATTATTATTCCTCTTAAATGTGATATCTCAGCAAGATGTTAAATAATTGAGATTACCTTAATTACTCGGTTGTGGCTTGGATGCTAGGGGAGAATAATTATCTGAAAAACTCACTATTCTTTTGGAACTTTTGCAGCTTGCTTTAAGCATTGTTTATATTGCTGTAGGAGTTTTCGTTTCAGCTTGGATAGGTAAGCAGATATATACTGTTCTAATATAATTGATCTTCCATTTGCTTGCTTGCATAAGCTAATTCGTTTAGCCTTTCCAATATACTTCAGAGGTGTCCTGCTGGATACTTACTGGGGAAAGGCAGACTGCTGTTATAAGGTCAAAATATGTACAAGTTCTGCTTAATCAGGACATGAGTTTTTTTGATACATATGGAAACAACGGAGACATTGTGAGCCAAGTACTGAGTGATGTGCTGCTCATCCAATCTGCTCTCAGTGAAAAAGTATGTTAGCCGTTCTATTTTTCGGTGTTTATAGGTCGCTTTAACCAGCGAAAACTTCTGTTTCTGATTAGGACTGCTTCTGATGTGACAGGTGGGAAACTATATTCATAATATGGCTACCTTCTTTAGCGGTCTTGTGATTGGATTTGTCAACTGCTGGCAGATTGCGCTTATTACTTTAGCTACTGGGCCACTAATTGTTGCTGCTGGAGGGATTTCAAATATCTTTTTGCATAGACTTGCTGAAAATATCCAAGATGCATATGCTGAAGCGGCAAGCATTGCTGAGCAGGTCTGATTCTTGATCTCCTTTCTGCTTTGCTGCTGGGACTTGCAATTAAATTCTTATTATCTGATGGGAAGAACTTATTACCTTAATAATTTTTTTTTATCATGTGGTATTTGTTGATGTTGATTTCCATTAATCATTTTAGTAGTTCATACTGCACATAGCCAAAAGTTTTATTTGCAACAAGGTTTGATGTTATAGTTGCAATCTATGTGCTGGCTAAATGCTTCTTGCTTAGTTGATTTGCAATGTTCTTTATTCCTGAATGTTTTCATTTAACTCTGCAGGCAGTGTCATATATAAGAACCTTATATGCATTTACCAACGAAACTTTGGCAAAATATTCATATGCATCTTCACTTCAAGCTACACTTAGATATGGAATATTGATAAGTCTTGTTCAAGGGCTTGGGCTTGGTTTCACATATGGACTTGCCATCTGTTCTTGTGCATTGCAACTTTGGGTGGGAAGGTCCCTTGTCACAAATGGAAGAGCTCATGGTGGAGAAATTATAACAGCTCTGTTTGCTGTTATATTAAGTGGCCTGTAAGAGACAATGCCACTTTTTTTTCTTCTTCTTTCTCCTCTGTATTGCATGATTCTACTTACTTAATAATGACTTGTATTTGACAGTGGACTGAATCAAGCAGCTACAAATTTCTATTCCTTTGAACAAGGCAGAATTGCTGCCTACAGACTTTTTGAGATGATAAGTCGATCATCCTCCACTGTTAATCATGATGGGCTGACTCCCCCTTCTGTTCAAGGGAACATAGAATTTCGAAATGTATATTTTAGCTATTTGTCTCGCCCCGAAATCCCAATTTTGAGTGGGTTTTACCTCACCGTGCCTGCTAAAAAGGCTGTAGCACTTGTTGGCAGAAATGGCTCTGGAAAAAGCAGCATCATACCACTTATGGAGCGATTTTATGACCCTACCTTAGGTATTTTGTCATTATCCTCATACATGTTCCAGATTTTCTCTTTCAAAAGTTTTGTTGACTCATTTCCCTTGTTCAGGCGAAGTCCTCTTGGATGGCGAAAATATAAAGAACCTCAAGCTGGAATGGCTAAGAAACCAAATTGGTTTAGTTACTCAGGAACCTGCTTTACTGAGTTTGAGTATCAAAGATAACATTGCTTATGGACGAAATGCTTCTATGGACCAAATTGAAGAATCTGCAAAAATAGCGCATGCGCATACATTTATCAGCTCTCTCGAACAAGGATATGATACTCAGGTATTTTCTAAATAAAATTGGTTTTGCCAGGTTCCATTCATGTGGTGCTTAAAAAAATTCTGATTCATTAGGTTGGTAGGGCCTCACTGGTGATGACAGAGGAGCAAAAAATTAAACTTTCTGTTGCTAGGGCTGTGCTTTCAAATCCATCTATTCTGCTCCTGGATGAAGTCACTGGTGGACTTGATTTTGAGGCTGAAAAATCTGTTCAGGAAGCTTTGGATGTCCTCATGCTGGGTAGATCCACAATAATAATAGCTAGACGGCTGAGTCTTATTAAGAATGCTGATTATATTGCTGTAATGGAGGAAGGTCAACTTGTTGAAATGGGTACACATGAAGAATTAATGAACTTAGATGGCCTTTATGCGGAACTACTCAAACATGAAGAAGCTACTAAACTTCCACGAAGGTAAAGTTTACAGGCTAACAGCTTCTCTATGTTAAATGATGAGCCATGTGTGAAATCTGTCTATGAATTAACATTGTGCACCTTAAGATTCATAATCCATATGAAATCTTTCCAAATTATGTATGCTGTTATTTCTGCTTCACTTACCAAATTACTAAATACTGAACATCATAGCTGCCTGTTAACTTTATTCAGGATGCCAATAAGAACCTACAAGGAAAGCTCCACTTTTCAGATTGAAAAAGATTCTTCTGCAAGTCGCATCTCCCAAGAACCATCATCACCTAAAATGGCGAAGTCACCATCCCTCCAAAGAGTTGCTGGTGGTCACATGGTTCGGTCTGCTGATGTCAGTTATAACCTTCAAGAATCTCTGCGGGTTCTTAGTCCACCCCCAGAAGAAATGATGGAAAATGGTGTCTCCACTAAAATGACAGATAGAGAACCAACGATACAGAGGCAGGATAGTTTTGAGATGAGACTACCAGAATTACCCAAGATTGATGTTCATTCTGCTCAGAGACAAACAAATGCTTCTGATCCTGAATCTCCTGTTTCTCCACTTTTGACATCTGACCCCCAAAATGAACGTTCTCATTCGCAAACCTATAGTCGACCACCCAGTCAATTTGATGATGTTCCTATGACAATGAAAGAAGCAATGGGTACACCATCTCAAGAAGAACCGTCCTTGTGGAGGCTAATAGAACTTAGCCTTGCAGAATGGCTTTATGCTGTTCTAGGCAGCATCGGTGCTGCAATATTTGGTTCTTTCAATCCCATTCTTGCTTATGTTATTGCGCTTGTAGTAACAGCGTATTACAGTAAGGGTGAACATCAAAATCATACTCATGAAGAAATAAACAGGTGGTGCTTAATCATAACTGGCATGGGAATTGTGACTGTGATTGCGAATTTTTTGCAGCACTTCTACTTTGGTATAATGGGAGAAAAAATGACTGAGCGTGTTCGAAGAATGATGTTTTCAGGTATGTGAGAATTTGTTTGTTGATAATCTTGTCCTTTATTCCATTATGTTGATGGCAAAAAAATTCTGATGTATTAAGCATGACACGGGTGCATTTTTAGACACGCTTATTCTAATTTCCTTATTCAACAGCAATGCTTCGAAATGAAGTTGGATGGTTTGACGAGGAGGAGAATAGTGCTGATAACCTGTCAATGCGACTGGCTAATGATGCTACTTTTGTGAGAGCTGCTTTTAGCAACCGACTTTCAGTACTCATACAAGATAGTGCGGCTGTTATAGTTGCTGTCCTCATTGGGATGTTTTTGGAGTGGCGACTGGCAGTTGTGGCCTTAGCTACTCTGCCCATTCTTATGGTTTCTGCCATAGCACAGGTATGCCCGCATTTATTTGTTTTTTAATATATGGTTTCCCATCTGTCCATCCACATGGGGCAACTTTTGTATATTCCGTATGGGATAGGTTGTTTCAAATTTATGCACTGCACAGAAAAGCATGTGTGCTCGCCACCCCACCACATCAGTAGAAGGTTTTATCTAGTAACTTAAATAGAATTGAGTTGCTCGTGTGGTAGCTGCAGTTAATTACAAATATATGTTTATTAAGGCTATTCAAAACTGTACTCTGAAACATCAAGAGTATAAAGGAAACAGAAGTCAACATGATCTCTTTTATCTAAGGGTGCTCCATAAATTAGTTCCATTAACTTGGTTTTTGCTTCATACAGCACTTGTGTTGAACTTGAATGAATGTGAGATTTGTGTATAGATGGGCTTGAAGATTTCAAAAGTCTTACAGGCTAGTCTTGTGTTATTGGAAAGGTTTTAAACCCAACTTCACCTCATAGCTACCTCTTAACTTGGCAATTATTGTTTTGTAATATGCTCTCTGAAAGAGGTACTTCGTTTAGAAGCATCCTTGCTCAATTTGTGTTTTGTCTATTGGGCAAGAACTAAAAAAAAAATACGGTGCTCTTCATATGGCTGTTGAGCTTATCTATGTGCATCAAGCAGTTATAAATTTTGCTAACCGTCAGTCAGCGATGGACTACGCTAACCTTCCAAATAAGGGTTGTTGCAGCCCTCCTGCTAATTATTAGTTTGTTACGAATGAATTAGCTTGTAAAGTGAATTGCCTGCACACTGGTGCTGTACAGACCTTTATAATCAGCATGATCTTCATTTATCAAATTTAAAACTGAACTGAATTTCATTTTTCTATCTTACAGAAACTGTGGCTGGCTGGATTTTCAAAAGGTATCCAGGAGATGCACAGGAAGGCATCTTTAGTCTTGGAGGATGCTGTTCGGAATATATATACTGTTGTAGCATTTTGTGCTGGCAACAAGGTGATGGAGCTTTACAGAGTACAACTTCGGAATATATTCAGGAAAAGCTTTCTGCAAGGCATGGGAATAGGTTTTGCATTTGGCTTTTCTCAGTTTCTTCTTTTTGCTTGCAACGCTCTTCTCCTTTGGTACACCGGTCTTTGTGTAAAAAGGGGGTACATGTCTTTGGGGACAGCATTGAAAGAGTACATGGTGTTCTCTTTTGCAACATTTGCACTAGTTGAACCTTTCGGTTTGGCCCCATATATTCTTAAAAGGAGAAAGTCCCTGATATCTGTTTTCGAAATAATCGATCGGACCCCTAAGATTGACCCCGATGACAGTTCGGCCCTAAAGCCTGCAAATGTTTATGGAAGCATCGAATTGAAAAATGTTGACTTCGCTTATCCCACTCGGCCTGAAGTCCTGGTACTAAGTAATTTCAGTCTCAGAGTTAACGGTGGGCAAACTGTGGCAGTGGTTGGTGTTTCAGGATCTGGAAAGAGCACCATTATATCTCTGATACAAAGGTTTTATGATCCAGTCGCCGGTCAGATATTACTAGATGGGCGAGATTTGAAATCTTACAACTTGAGATGGTTGAGGAACCACTTGGGTCTTGTTCAGCAGGAGCCCATCATATTCTCAACAACCATTAGGGAGAATATCATATATGCAAGGCACAACGCAAGTGAAGCAGAAATGAAAGAAGCCGCAAGGATAGCAAATGCTCATCATTTCATAAGCAGCTTGCCTCATGGCTACGACACTCATGTAGGTATGAGGGGTGTCGATTTGACTCCCGGACAGAAGCAGAGGATTGCAATTGCCAGAGTTATCTTAAAGAATGCACCTATTTTATTGTTGGATGAAGCTAGCTCATCAATAGAATCTGAGTCAAGCCGGGTAGTACAAGAAGCTCTAGATACTCTTATCATGGGGAACAAAACCACCATCCTCATTGCACACCGAGCAGCTATGATGAGACATGTCGACAGTATAGTCGTACTTAATGGTGGACGGATAGTGGAGGAAGGGTCTCACGATACCCTGATGACAAAGAATAGTCTATATGTCCGATTAATGCAACCTCACTTTGGTAAAGGAATGCGCCAACATAGGCTTATCTAGATGAACACCGTGACTCTTTCTGATCACATGAAGTTTTGATCCATTTTCCACTACTCCGATGGGTCTGTGGATTCAACAAAAACACCAAGATAGCCGAGTTTTGAGAAACTCGGTATCTTTGCTGGACAGGTGGCGAAAGATCTCACGTTCCCACGTCCATGAGGCAAGTAGAACTGGCGGGCTTTGGTTAATCCTATGAGAATATTGTTTGCTTATTCTTTTGGAGGGAGGTATGATTATAATCTCAACCTTGACTCTAAGATATATTCATTTGCTAGTCCAAGAGTGGTAGTCTTTCTTACCTTTTTGTTTCTATGCTGGTGATTTTTATTACTACAACTTGCTTTTTCTGGGTGTTTTTCTGTACATCTTAATGTGAAAATTGGTCAAACTGTAGAAGCCATTCTTTGTAACCTATTTTGTACATAAGAGACCAGGTTTCCATTCATATACTTTGTTCAAATCTTATTCTGGCTTTACAACAGGTTTAAGTACTTGATGAATTTTACAATATACTGAGATTGTGATCACTATACACTAGCACATTTAGATCTCCAGCACTTTGAAAGAGTCTGCCACAACTTTAAGCATGTTCCTATACTTCCTCCACCGCCGTTGATTCGCTCCGACGATCAACGTGTAGTATCTTCCTGCAGGAATTCAGACTTTTAGTTCTAGTTCTTATGTGCAGATATACAGTTGTGTTTATTACTACCTCCGTCCCACTATTGTTGTCTTGTTACTGTTCGGCATGGGTGTTAAAGTGGTGGAGTTATGGTGTATAAGTTACTTTACTTTTTAGAAAGAGGACGAAATAGTGGGACATCCAAGAATAGCGGGACGGATGGAGTATATACATATAATATAAGAACTTCATCGTACCATTTCCAATAGCTATTGTTGCAAAAGCTGCTCTTGAGAAGTTTGGGGAGGTCAGTACATATTCAAATGTCCAGTAGTTTTTACCATCAATGCTTTTCTGCATTCATAAGATTGATTTGAAATCAAAAGTGAAACAAAGAGAGAGAGAGAGAGAGAGAGAGAGAGAGAGAGTTTACCTCTTGCATGCTCAGCAAGTCTGCAACTTGATTTGGTGCAGAGTATATATCATTTATGAGATGAAACACAACCTTACAGGAATGGACTTATGCTTAGTTAAGCAAACTTGATTCAAATCCTCAAGGGAAGAAAGGTAACTAAAGAATGTAGAGTGGATCGTTCTCACCTCGTCCATCGGTCCTAAATCGTGTATATCCGATTTAGTCGTCGGGATGAAGCTCAACCTCACATTCTGCAGCTGTAAGGACCTGTCCTTGAATGCAGAATCATGACCTCTGAAATCAAAATCCTGAGGCAGAAACATTAGTGAAGAATGATTGATCACAATTTGCAAACCTAACTCGGATTTTGCAGAAACTCACTCTCCAATCTGAGGGATAGTAGTATGAATATCCATCAGCTTTGTCAACAAAAACATTGTAATTTTCTGGTGTTCCTGCAAATTTGATGAAGTTGGGAGTTCAAGATTGTTAGAGAAACATCATTAAAAATGGGATTAGACAAAGAGAATCAAATGATTGATGTAATAAAAGTTAAATTTTTTTATAACTAGCTTTAGAAATACCTTCAGCAAGAAGAGGGCTTGATTGGAAAGAGTTCAAAGTGAGGGCTCCTCCTATACCAAGTATAAGTGCTCTCCTTTTGGAGTTTCCAGAAACAGCACAATCAGCTGCAACAAATAGTAAACAAGTAAGCATATTATCAAGAGTCTTCCTTAAACAAAAAAATCGAGAAAATTATGATTTTGATCATCTAATGTAGCTTCCGTCTGTTTTGGTCATGAATGTAAATAATTGTTCGCTTTTAGTCCTTCGGAGAGCGTACTCACGCATATCTCTTACTGGTACCATAAATAGATTACCGACAGATTAGGCGACGGAAAAGGGATGCGTGAATTACACTTTTTTATTGGGATGACAAAAATCAGACGTTTTTAAAAGTTGCATGACCAAAAACGGACGCGGCCGCATCAAATCATACACACAAAAAAAAAACAGATAGAAACTACTCCCTCCGTCCCGCCGACTTGTCTTGTATTTCTTTTCGGACTGTCCCACCTGACTTGTCTTGTTTCCTAAAAAGAAAAATAATTACTATATAAACTCACACTTTTTCTTTATGGGCCTACGTATCTACACACAACCACTCACTCATCTTAATCTCCGTGCCGAAAAGAATCAAGAAAAATCGGGCTGGATCGAGGGAGTACATTATAGGATCAAAATCAGAAATTTCACTTATTCCTCTATAATTGGAGAGCTTGAGGGCAAAACCAAAAGGGTTTCATCACAATCAATTAAACTCAACAATCAATTGAACTAAAATACAACCCACCTTCCATAAAACAACCATTAAACAAAAATTCAATGAAATATATAAGAATGTAGAAATGGCCATCAAAATTTCATACTTTCTTCATTGAAAGAATTGATCTTTGAGCACTTTGTGATTGAAATTGCGGCGCACTCCGCTGGGTTAATACAACCGCGCGCTCCCGACTGAAGAACAGATTGAGAAAACTTAAATCTGCAAAATGACGAGGATTCAAATCAAATGTATGAAGAATTGGGCTTACGGTGTTTGTGAAGCTGGATTTGGAGGCGAAGGTGAGTGAGAGTGATGAAAGTGCCATGTTAGATGAACTTCTCTCTCCTCTCTCTCTCTCTCTATCCTGTTAGGCTGTTATGGATAGTGCATGCAATGTATGACTGGCCAGGGAACCATGGAGAGTTTATTATGATTATATTTATTTAATTAATCCTAAAATAAATGTAAAACTTAAATCAAATAAAGATTTATCTCCAACCGTTTACTATTAAACTTTGATAAAGTAACAACTTAGGATCGAAAAAAAATATTTTTTATCAAACATTATTTTGGTGTACGAAATCAAGAGAAATCGTATTATTTAAGTGAAATTATTACTCTATCAAAAATACTACTTTATCGAGATTTGACCGTATTTTATCAAAATTGTTTGAAATTAACAACCGATATTGGCTATTGCTCTCAAAAGCCCAGAAATAGAATAAGGGGAAACAATAATCTAACAAACCAAAATATAAATTAATATTATTTTTTACAAAATATACCAAGAAACAATTTTTTTATAGTATAAACTTCCATGTAGAAGAATTCAATAAAAATCAAATGCATTAATTGCTTAATCCCAGCTCAGCAAAGTAGTTATAACAAGCTATCTTCTCGTCATTTTCACTAACTTTTTTACTAATAAGATTCCTTAATGCATTTTAATGTTTAATATTCTCCACTCAATATTTAGTGGGTGTTGGAGTAGCTGAATCCTATTGATAAGTGCTAAAAGCTGTTGAAAGCGGCTGAAAGCAGCTGATTTGAGAATTTGTAGGTATTTGGAAAATAGTAATTGAAAAACTGCTGATATCAGTAGCTTATTTTAAGTTTTAAAATAAAATATCTGTTTTACCCTCAATGTTATTAAATAATTATAATTTTTAATAAATAAATAAATATTATTAATTTTTATATTATATAAGTTTATAATATATCATATTAACATAAACCTATCATACTATTATATTTTAAATATTATTTATTTGCTTAGAATCCATAATAATAATATTGTATATAATTTTAATAATTACGCAGTTAAAAAATAATTATCATTAAAAAAATCTTAATTTAAAATTCAAAATTTTCAGAACTCAATTATTTTAATATTTAATTTTAATCATAATTATTTATTAAACTTGAAGAATTTATAAATAATAAATATAAAATAATTTTTATCAAATTACTAACTAATATATTAAAATATAATTATAATTAAATTTGTAACTAAGAAAAATATTAATTTTAAAATTAATGATGTTTTGAGAATTTTAGAAATATTTAAATGATAAAATAGTTCAATAAATTAGATAAATTATAAGGTGTAGTTGAAAGTGGGTCATAGAAGCATAAACAACTTCTCTATCTTAGTTATATTTGGTAGGGAATTTTCTTTGAAAGTGGGTGTTCTAAACACTCCAAATTGCGTTGAAAATTTTTCCAAACACCACCTTAAACTCTTTTCGTCTAATTTATACTCGATTAGTGTTTGGTGCAACACTTGAAGAATGGGGAATCTGTACAATAAAATACCATTTTCTTAATTTCTTTATTGGAATAAGGTAAACATATATAGAACGAAAATATTACAATAAAATACAAATTCATAATAAGAACAAATTGGTTAGTTCTCCTCCGGCTGCACCGCCGTAAGGGCGGCAGCCGCCGTCGTTCTGAGTGCTCATGGCTATAGAATATAAAGAATCTATTTTAGTATTATTATTATTTTGTAAAAGAATCTTTCCATCACAAATTTACAAGGGAAGACGGCGTTTTTGTATTTTCTAAAAAAAATTACTTAATTAACAACAATTATTTAATATAAGTGACAAGAGTTGCATGAGGAAGAAGAGCATCTATTCAAAATTGATGAGTGTACTCAACCTAGTTCCGTTGACAAGTCCATTTCTTCAAAAGGGTTAATTAATTTTCTCAATTAAAATAATTTGTATGAATAAATTGTGATTGTGATTGAGCAACCTTTGTAATTTATTTATTGATTGTTATAACTTCTCTTATTGTTAGAATTAAGCATTTGTCTCATTTTCTGTTTCATCCCGAGCTTTACTTAACCAAGAGTAAGGTTTATTAAGTATGCACTCGATAATTCAATGCTCGGGAGGAGGCTTAGTGATCGGCCTACCCACAATACTTAAAATAATCCTTATATTGTAAGATTTCGATATCTCAATTAGAGTATAATTGTAAAAACAATTCAAATAATTAAATGATTTGTACATGTATTGCATTTTAATGACGGGATGACCACTGCCGCTACCATTTTTTTAATAATCATTACTAAGTGTAATTTTTAAAAATAAAAATAAAATCAATTCGATCTGAATAAAATAGCATTATGTCATCACCACTTTTGAAATTTCTTGATTATCGAGTCTACTGCTTTCTAAATAGGCATTTGCGAATTTCCATTGTGAAATAAATAATGTTAATAATGCATTATTACATCCAAAGAGTAGACTTTCAACTTGTATTTCTTTCTTAATATAAATAATTATGGGGTTTATTGATTATAAATTGACTTCAACTATGCCTACTTCATTTTATATTCCCTTCCTATATATTTCCGGCCACCGGAAAAATCTTTCTCTAACAAATTCTCGCTATGTTAGATCATTCATCCTCCGATTCTCCGACGATCAAAAAATCTAAGAATTTCTCCGCAAGAAACAGAATTCGAATTTTGTCCAACAAAATCTCTAAACTCTTCTTAATCCTTCTCCTCCAAGTTTTCGTTCTCCACTTCTTTTTCCGCTCTCCTTCAAAATCAGTTCACGATATAGAACGGAAGGTCTCCGGCGACTGCAAATACGGCACCGTTTACGTGTACGACCTTCCGGCGAAGTTCAACAAGGAGCTCCTAGACAATTGCACCGATTTGGATCCGTGGCACTCGCGCTGCAACGCGGTGTCGAACGACGGTCTAGGTCCGATCGCCGCCGGCCTCTCCGCCGTGCCGAAGAATCTCGCTCCGGCGTGGTACTGGACGGACATGCTGGCCGGGGAGGTGCTTTTCCATTCGAGGATGGCGAAGCACAAGTGCCGGACCACGGAGGCGGGATCCGCTACGGCGTTGTACATACCGTTCTACGCTGGACTCGCGGTGGGAAAGTATTTATTCACCAACTTCTCGGCGGGAGAGCGGGATCAGCCGTGCGAGGAGCTCCTCCGTTGGATCTCCGATCAGCCGACGTGGCGGAGATCGAACGGCTCGGACCACTTCATCATGCTGGGGAGGATCACATGGGATTTCCGACGGTCGAGAGATGAGGATTGGGGTTCCAGCTTCATCTACATGCCGTTGATGAAACGAATCCTGCGGCTCGGAATAGAGAGGGACCCGTGGGACCAGCGGGAGATCGGTGTACCCTACCCCACAGGATTCCACCCCCGGTCCAACCGGGAACTAAACCAATGGCTCGAATTTATACGGACACGTGTCCGATCCAACCGGTTCACCTTCGTGGGCGGGAAACGGGAAATTAAAGGCGATTTCAGATCCGTTCTACTGAGTCAGTGCTACAACGAGACCGAGTCGTGCCGAGTCGTGGACTGCTCCGGAACGCGGTGCTACGACGGCACGTCGGAGATTCTGGAGGCGTTTCTGGAATCGGAGTTTTGCTTGCAGCCGAGAGGCGATTCGTATACGAGGAGATCGACGTTCGATTGCATGCTGGCCGGTTCGATTCCGGTTTTCTTCTGGAGGAGGAGCGTCGAGTGGCAGTACGACTGGTTTTTGGGGAACGAACCGGATGAGTTCTCGGTTTTTATCGACCGGCGAGATGTGAGGAACGGGACGTCGATCAGGAAAGTGTTGGAGAGGTACGGCGGAGAGGAAGTGAGGAGGATGAGAGAGAAGTTAATTAGTTTGATTCCGAGATTTATTTACGCAAATGGTGGTGAAGAATCTGAAGATGCTTTCGATATCGCCATCGATGGAGTGTTGAGAAGGTTTCATTTGCAGAATTTGGAAGAGATGAAAATTCAAGTGAGCATATGAATTATGATACTAAGGTAAACCCTCTCGATTATTGATTATTTGCACTTTGTCCCGTGGATAATGAAAAGTGTTAATATATGTTTCTATCCATATTTATTAAATAAAAAGCAAAAGTAACTTTCCATTATAACTTTATTCATAATCTAATCAATTTGACCATGCTATCCTCACTTTAGAATTGAATATCAGTGCTTAAGGTGAGCCTATGGGGCTAAGGCGTGCCACAGAAAAAGACTCTTATTCAGAATGCGCTTTTTAGGTTTTCTACGAAACTCTTAAGCACCCTTAGGCATTGAAATTTTTAAAAATAATTCTTATATTAATCCAGTGCTTAAGACTCTTATTTATAATGAGCTTTTCAGGCTTCTACGAAATTCTTAGGCACCCCTTAGGCATTGGAATTTTTAAAAATAATTCGTATATTAAATCCAGTGCCTAAGGCTCTTATTCAAAATGAGCTTTTCAGGCTTTATACGAAACCCTATGCACCCCTTAGGCACTGGAATTTTTAAAAATAATTCGTATATAAAATTCAAATCAATTTTGTTTTTTATTTTAGGGATTTGGCTACTGTAGCAAATGTCTCTAATGAAAATATACGCATTGTCCTCTGAACAATTTAATTTGTTGCACGGAGACCGCATGTGAAAAGTATAATTTCTTAAAAACACTCCAAGAGGGAGAGAGGGGCGCAACAGCAGAAGAGAAATCCAACTGAATATAATTGTACTCCCCTCTTGTCTCATTTGTTTCCGGAGCAGTTATGAAGAGAATTGTTAGTTGTGGGTAAAGTTAAGAGCTGCTCAACTTATGTGTAAATCAACCACTTTGATATTTTAGAAAATGAGACAAAATCTATAGAACAACCAAAAAGGAAAACGTGCAAGATCTATGGGCCGGACAAATTACTATTATTTCGTATGTTTTTACAAAATTAACTTTAAGTTTGCGCGTCTATCAAAATGTTTGCAAGAATTTTACTCTTTTAATAAATTAAATAATTTTGACAATAAAATGCAAATTTTTATTGTTGAGAAGATAATTGAGGAGGTTGAACTATTTTGTATTGGGCCCATTTTAAAGCATGGAGTTCATTATTCCGCATGGACTTGCAAAATGAATCTAGAATATGGGCTTTAGTACAAATTTGAGCCCATATAGAAAGAGAGTGGCCCATTTTAAATGGGCCGTGGATCAGATAACATATACTCCCTCCGTCCCAAATATATATGTCTACTTTCATTTTTCGCTGCGTTTAAATTTATATGTCTATTAATAATTTTTTGTGTCTAAGTAAATCTTTCACTAACTTTAATGCGTCTAATTAATGTGATAATATAGAAAAAGATTACTTTATCCAACTTTTCTATTAACAAATACAATTATGTTATTAACTTTTTAGAAATTTATTTTAATTTACTAATATTTCAATACCAACATTTATCTAACTTTCAAATCATTAAGTATTTTCTTAATATGTGTGAAAAAATAAATAGGCATATATATTCGGGACGGTGAGAATTAAAATAAATAGTTTACAAATTAAAATACTTAATTTAGGCAATTACTATTACAAAATAAATTATAGTAATTAAAGATTTACTATTTTATATGAAGGAGCTATAAAGATCTCCGCAATCCCCGATCCGTAACATCCGTCAAACTATGTGAGAATTTTCATTAATTAAGAAAATAAATAGACTCTTTTCAAGGTTTAATTAAAGTTATATGGTTTTTTTATTTGCATTTATTTTTTGCACTTCAATTTTCTTTAAAAGTGACATTTTGAATATTTTGCAATGGTAGGAACAATGATGTTTTTAGATATTTTAGATATATTTTAGTGGGTAGAAATATAGTTAAACCTTTTCTGGTAATAATATTGTGAACGGAAAAGATACTTGTTTAACGAAATTATTACCTTATCAAATAGTATTAATTTAGTCTATTAATTCAAGTCGTGACCGGAAGAAAATTATTACCATCTGAGATTATTACTCTATCGAATATTACTTTATCGAGGTTTAGCAATAATGATTCTTCCATAATAGCTTGGACATTTGTGATGTAAATAATAATAGTTTTTACCTATGTTGCATGAAACGAGACACGTGACACGATATACGACACGATACGTAAACATGATACAGTATTTTTTTTAAAAATCAAGATACGATACGATAATTGGACACGACGTTTCTAAATATAAAATAAATTAAGTTTGTGATTTTCATTAGAATTAGATATAACGTATAATTAAAAATATGAAACACGAAAATTAAAGTGTCGTTAAGATTTGTTGCAGTGTTTGTCAAACAACACAAAAGTTTATGTGTACCACATTTGTATACCCTTGTGTGTACCACATCACAAGAGTATTGATATATGGTAAATGTGGCCCACCTAATTTAATAAAAAATACCACATGTTTATTACCTTATGATGTGTCACACACAATAATATACGAATATGGTACATATAAACCACTTCGGTCAAACAGACGTTCTTACCTAAACATCAAATTTTCCATACATAAACTATACAGCTATTTTGGTAATAATATCAATACTAGTTTAACATTTAAGGTTAATTATTTAACGTTGAAAATTATGGCATAATATTTTGCATTTGGATTCGTCGGCAAACGGTAGCATTTAATCCTCCACCAATAAACACATCGACCCAAACAACCCCCGTTTCCGTTTCCGTCACCGTTATCGTTACCGTCACCGTCTGTCGGTGCCCAGTCTCGTCACCCACAAATCCTCGAATCCGCCATTAACGCCCTTCTCTCTCTCTCTCTCTCTCCAAACCAGACTCCACATTCCTCTCTCAAATCTGTAACAATGGTGCCCGGTTCCTCACCAGAATCGCAAACCATGAAAAAACAGCCGAAATCCCCCAATTTCGTCAGAACCGGTCTCAATTCGATCAAGTTCCACATTGCCTCCTATCCTCGTTTCTGGCTCTTCATCGCCTTCCTTTGGGCTCAAGCCCTAATCATCTCCATCGCCCGCTCTCCTTCGCCGTGTTTCCCCGACCGCTCCCCCACCCCCCGTCGCCGTCCGCTACGTCCCCGTTCGCGACGACGTCGCTACCGTACCACCGCCTCCGGAGGCGCCGCCGGCGCAGTACACCGACGAATGCCCCTCCGGCAGAGTCTACGCCTACGAACTCCATCCCTCTTTCAATCGCGACCTCGTCCTCCCCGATTGCACCGATCTAGATCAGTGGAATTGGGAATGCGGCATAATCCCTAACCACGGCTACGGCCGCGCCGCCACCGAGCTCCGCCGTGTTCTCCCCGAGGATCTGTACAAGTCGTGGTACCACACGAATCAGTTTACCCTAGAGGTGATTTTTCATCACCGGATTCTGAAGCATAAATGCAGGACGCAGGATCCGGAACTGGCGACGGCGTTCTACATTCCGTTCTACGCCGGACTTGCCGTGGGGAAGCACCTATGGGGGAACGACACGTCAGCGCGCGACCGCCAGTCCAAGATGATGCTGTGGTGGGTGATGAATCAGACCTACTGGAGCAAATTCAACGGCTCCGATCATTTCATGACGATCAGCCGAATCACTTGGGATTTCCGCCGCCTCACCGATCCCGGCAAATCATGGGGATCCAGCTTCCTCAATATGCAATCGATGAAGAGAGTCATCCGATTCATCGTCGAGAAGTACCCCGGCGACGAGATGGACGTCAGTGTGCCCTACCCCACCGGATTCCACCCCAAAACAAGCGACACTCTTCTCCAATGGCAGAACTTCGTCCGCGATTACAAGCGTTCGGCGCTCTTCTCTTTCATCGGCACCGATAATTGGGGGAGCAGCGACCTCCGCCGCAACCTAATGGATTACTGCCGGAAGGAGACGAATTCGTGTTTACCGGTTAACTGCGCCTTTAGCGAATGCTTCACCAACACATCTGTTACATTGAAGCCATTGCTGGAATCTGAGTTCTGCTTGCAGCCGAAGGGGGATAGTTTCACAAGCAAGGCGGTTTTCGACTGTATGGTGGCCGGTTCAATTCCGGTTTTCTTCTTGAGAAACGCTTACGATCAGTACGAATGGTTCTTACCCGGCGAACCGGATAGCTACTCGGTTTCTATAGACGCGGAAGGAGTGAGGAACGGTACTATTTCGGTGAAGGAAGTGTTGCAGAGGATAAGCAAAGAGGAGATTAAGAGTAAGAGGGAGAAGGTGATTGAGACTATTCCTAGGATCATCTACTCTAAGCCAAATGCAGGAATAAAGAGTTTTAAGGATGCTTTTGATATTGCTTTGGATGGGGCTATGGAGAGGATTAAGGATGAGAGAGAATGGGCTGATTTCTTGTGATGAGAGAGACGGAGATGGAGATGGAGATGGATTAAGGCATGGCAAATTCAAGAATGTTGCTCCAACCAGGTTAGAGCTGATCCTGCAGTTTGTATCTTTTTCTTGAAGAATTATGGGATAAGTTTTGTTTTGCTTTGTGTGTTATGAAGATCGGTTTGATGATTTGGTAGAGATATATATAGATATATGAGTAGGATGTAATGTAATAGCTGAAGGTTGGAGCTTCTGCAGAACCTCAGAAACAATGCTAAACAAGTAATGTTTAGTGAGATTTCACATTCATTTACCAATTCAATGTCTTGGTTTGCTTTTACTGAAACAAAAATAATCAAGAATTTAGGGATCTTGATTTTGATGTTGATCAAGTTTATACGTGATGGGCACCACACAACTTGGTACCATCAGTAGTCTGTATCTTTTCTTGAAGAATCATGGGCTAAGGTCTTTTACTTGTGTGTTATGAAGATTGGTTTGATGATTTTTTAGAGATACATAGATATGAGTAGGAGCAATGTACTCCCTCTGTCCCATTGAGCTTGTTTCCTTTCTTTTCGGCACGTACAATAAGGAGAGTTCTTAGTTGTGAGTAAAGGAACGAGTCCCATAAAAAGAGAGTGACTACTTGTGTGTAGAAAAGTTGTCATTTTTGGAATGAGGCAAGATGAATGAGACAATCCGAAAAGAAAAGTAAGACGAGATGAATGGGATGGAGGGAGTACTAGTTAAAGGTTGGAGCTTTTGCAATACCTCACAAACAATGGTAAACAAGTAGTAATGTTTAGTGAGATTTCACATTCATTTACCAATTAAATGTCTTGGTTTTCTTTTACTGAAACAAAGCTAAACAAGAATTTAGGGATCTTGATTTTTGATGTTGATCAAGTTTATACATGGTGGGTACCTCAATCTTGGTAAGAAAGTGGAGTTGTCTGCCCTATTGCAGGAACCAGATAAGTGATCTTTTCTTGAAGAACTATGGTACTCCCTCCATCCCACCAATCAAATCCCATTGTTTTCGGACACGGGAATTTAGGAAGTGAGTGGAAAAGAAAAGGTGTGGTGTAAAAATATAAGGTGGTGGGGACCCATTTGTTTAGAGTGATTGTAGTCATTCATTTCTTTCTATTTTTGCATTGGGACTTGCTTAGTGGGACAACCCGAAATAGAAAATGGGACTTTTTTAGTGGGACGGAGGGAGTGTAAAGTTTTTACTTGTGTTTTTCGAAAATTGATTTGATGATTCGATAGAGAAATACTAAGAAAACATACTTACCAAGGGTGTATTTCCAATAAATAACTGAGCCAGCAGTTCCGAAATCGCCTCGATGCACTTCACATTCTTGAATGTTGTTAGGGATGACTTTGGTGAGGTGTAGGGACTTCTTGGTTAGGATCTGATGAAAGATATCCCCTCCAGCCTTAAACGCGACCTACACGGTCAACTTATCCGGTAAGCCCGCTATTATATTTACGGTGTATTTAGATTGTAGATTCTTCACTTGATGAAAGACGAGTCCCACATGCTCATTATGTAGCTGCAGGTTGATCAGCACCATTTCTTGTGCACATTACTAAATGATTTGATACCGACTGCTTCCATGAATATCTGCAAGCAACTGTCTTTGCTAGTTTAGTTTGGATGGTTAATTGGGAGAATTTGTGGAAACATATGGTGTCAAAATCCTTTAATAACCTGCACAAGAAAACTAGTGATCCTTTTCACATCTCGTCTTTCATCAAGTGAAGCATCTACAATCTAAATATGATGGCGGGTTTACCAGTTGCGTTGATAGTGCAGGTGACATTTAAAACCGGAGGGCAAGTGTTTTGCGAAATCCTAACAAAGAAGCCCAAATACTTGATAATGTCATGTATTCTCAATTGAACCATTTGAATAGTAATGTCTTATTTCTTGAAATAAAAAAGAAAATAACCCTAAAAAATCACTAAAATTTAAGTGGATCAACATCATTTACAAACAAAAATTATATTTCTTAATACCCGTATCCAAAAAAAAAAACAAAACGATAATTAAAAAAAATCACTCAAGTTTGGAGCTCCAAGAAGCCACATCAAGAACAAACCTATACCTCACATCATTCCTCTCCATCCTCCCAAACGCCTCATTCACATACTCCGCCGCCACCACCTCTACCATACTCCTCAGCCCCTTCTCCGCCCACATCTCCACCAGCTCCGCCGTCTCCTCCACACTCCCCATCAAACTTCCCTCTACCGTCTTCTTCCCCAATATCAAATCCGACGCCACAAACCCTAGCTCCCCACCCGCTCCCACTAGCAAGATCTTCCCTCCCACTTTCAGAAGCGCAATGTACGGCCCAAGCACATGCTGAGCTGGCACCGTATCGAGAACGTAGTCAAGACTGTCTGCAGCTTCCTTCATTGCATCCTCGTCCTTGCTTGTAATAAACTTGTCCGCTTTTAGATGCGTTAAAGCTTCTTCCCTCTTGTTATCGGAGGAGCTTATGACTGTCACGTGATGGCCTAAGGCTTTCGCTATCGTCACCGCCAGGTGACCGACGCCGCCTAACCCTAGAATCCCTCCTTTAACGGCTTTACCGTTGAATTGTTTGAGAGGGGAGTAGGCGGTGACGCCGGCGCAGAGGAGTGGGGCCGCCTGCGGCGGGGGGAGGTTTGGCGGGATTTTGACGGCGAAGTGGTGGTGGACGACTATGAGGGAGGAGAAGCCGCCTTGCGTGGGAGCGGCGCCGCCGTGGGGGAGGTGGTTGTAGGCTGTGACTCGGTCGGAACAGTAGTGCTCGAGGCTGGATTTGCAGAGGGTGCAGTCGCCGCAGGAGGCGATGATGCCGCCGACGCCGGCGACGTCCCCGGTCTTGAAGGTGGTGACTTGTGGGCCCACTTCGATGACTTCTCCCACTATTTCGTTCCTTCATTAAAAAACGTAATTCTTGATTTATTAGAAAGCTTTTTGCTGCGTAATCAAAACAATTTTCTTAATTTTCGAAAAAAAATAAGACAAAAATAGTGGAACGAAGAGAGTATTAGAATAGTCAATCGGTTCAAGTAATCCGTCAAATCGAATTATTTTTTTTCTTATCAAACATATATTTGGTTTTCATTTTTGTATTTTTTTCATTTTCAGTTTTTCCGTTCGGAATCAATTTCATATTGAATTTTGTAAAATAAAGTAATGAGAGTTTCAGATAATTGAAAATTTTGATTCAGTTTAACCGAATTAACACCCCTAAATCGGCGTTTTTATACTTACCCTGGGACTAAAGGGTAGTTGGTTTTGCCTATCTCGCCTCTGACTTGGTGAAGATCGGTGTGGTCTACTCCACAGTATAAAACCTTCAATAGAATGTCATCTGGACCAACTTCTCTGTTCATCAAAAGCCAAGTGAGTGTGTGAGAGAGAGATATTGAGAGAGAGAGAGAGAGAGACGGGGAGAGATAAACCTGAGATGGAATGAGTAAGGAGAGAGATGACCGGAAGAATCCCTAGCAGCCCAGCCATGGGCTAATCTTCCCACCATATTGTTTCAACTCTTGAGACTTAGTATGGAAAATTAATTAATTTAGATGGAGTAGGAGAAAATTGATTAGAGTCTATTTATATGAAAATATAGTTGTGGTATTTCATCATGTTTGAGGTCAGTGGGGGATTCATAAGGCATTATCTCCATTATTGCAAGGGAGACAATAATGGCGGCCAAGATTAGTTGAGTGTTTCAAATTGAGATCTTGGGCTTTTGTCAATATAATATGTTTGTAATTTATTATGTTAAAAATTGATGTAAAGAAGGGTTAAAGGCCGGCTAATTGGAGTATGTCATCCTAAAATCTCCCAAGGGTAGTTTTGTATTTGACTCCGGAAACTCATATGCCACTATCTGAAGTGTGTAATGATGAAACATCACAAAAGATGTAAAAATACGAGCCCACAAAATATAATAAAGTAAAATTATACAACTCTACCCAATTTGACTATTACAATTACAAAACTACTCATCCTTTTAAAAACTATCTAGCAAATATTCAATTTGTCTAAAATACCCTCACTTTTTCAAATTTTTCACATGTGATAGGACCGTGCCGATCGATAGGACTATAAAAATGTTAGTATTAATTGTTGGATCACAAAACATGATAGGACCGTGCCGATCGATAGGACCATGTGATAGGACCGTGCCGATCGGCACTAATGCTCAAATTTGACTTTATTAAAAAAGTAGGGGTATTTTAGTCTTTTTGGGTATATAGTGTAGTTAAATATAAGAATTGGGTATAAATGTGTTTGACTTTACCCATTTGGGTATATAGCCGCCGGACTCTAATATAAATCGCTCTAGTTTAATGAGGATTTCGCGGGAGGGAGGCCAAATGTGGAGTATAATATTTCTCAAAATGAGTGTCTGCTTAGTAACGTTTTGAAAGCGAGTGCACACGTAGTATCCTCTTGCATCTGCTGTTGGGCTAATCATATGTGAAAATATACTTGATAAATCCACGTACGATATAAAGACACTAGCCTACAAATACTCATTTCATCCCCTTTGTAGTGTTTTATATTCTCGAAAGAGGTGTCTCATTAGTAACGTCTTGCTTCTAATTTCTGAGAAGGGTAAAGAATACGTCGCCATAAATTAATTATCAAAAAGTCAAATAATATATACCATGCAATATCAATTCCTTAATCTCAATGCCCAAAAGAAATCAGATATAACTAATAGAAGGAGAGAGTATATAATATATAAGCACACTAGCCTACAACAAGCATCTTGTGCTTAAATTAATTACAGTAAATTATACATACTATCCTACTTTCCTAATCGGCTGTCCTGCTATTACTATCATTTTTTTTAAAATTGCAAAAACTACTCTTAAATAAAAAATGAAGTGGACCTCTCATACTTAATACTCGTCCCACATTATCATATTATATCTCTTCAAAAATCTATCTCTCACATGATTTTCGTTTCACTCCTTACTCGAAAATTTATAATTTTTTCACTTTTTGCAAACTTAAGATTATTTCTTAAAATACAATATGAAACTCATAAAATGAACACTTAAACAAAATTTCTTAATCTCCATACCCAAATTAAAAGAGACAGTAATAACGGGACGGGGGAGTAATATATACAACAAATATCTAAGCGCAGTATTCTACGACAAACATCTACAACAAAATATAAATCATCACTCATATGAAGGGAATGGATCCTTATCTTTTGAGAGAAGACAAGCATCTCAAATATCCAAAGAAATAAAGGAATGATTTTGTGCGTCGTGCTTCACGGCTCTCCTTAAATGGGTCCGGTCCAATTTGCACATATTTATATTGGAGGAATTTTAAATGTGAACTTGAATTTTATAAAATGTACTGTATTTTATAGATAATATTAGTGCATCTAAAATACTTGTTTTTAAAGTGCAGTAATTATACATTTACACGATAATAGTTGTTTATACAATCACTCTTATAAAAATATATTTATTTATTTATTTAATTTATACATTATTATTATTATTATTATTAAATAAATTATAGAGTTTGGAAAGTACAGTTGTTTGTAAAAACATGGCTAGCGTTGATGGTGTTTCATTAGGCAAACTGGATTTTTTAGTTCCCAAATTATTATTATTTGGCCAATTTTGTTTCCTATTTATTTATTTTAGTTAATTGGTCTCAAAATTATTGGATTTTGAATGGATTGGTCCTTCAGTTAAGTATTTGGTTAGTCAACCGTTAGTCAACAATTTTTTTGGAGGGCATATTCGGCAAACAACTTTTGAGGACCAAAACATCCCAAATTTGGTAAAAAAAATTACTCAAAAAAAATTAATTTGCAAAAAGTAAAAAAATATTAGTTATTTTGATTTTTTTTAAGGATCAAATTCGTCAATTTTAAATAAGTCGAGGATCAATCCCTTCAATTATAATATATTTGGAGATTATAGTCGTCACATTTTATAACTCCATGACCAAAATTTTTGAATACATTACTATGAAAATGAGAGATTAAATCGTAGAATATCTAAAAATTAAGGAATAAAAACATGTTTTGAATGGAATTGTAGTATAGTTTTATTCATTGATTTTCAGATATTCTATGTTTTAATCCATCGTTATCATAGTAATGTCTTAAAAAAAATTGGTCACGGAGCTATAAAATTTAAAAATTATGATCCCAAAATATATTATAATTTATGGGATTGATTCTCAACATATTATAAATTAGCACATTTGGTCCTTAAAAAATAAAAATGACTAAAATATCATTGAATTTTTGCAAATTAAAAATTTAAGTTAATAAAAAAAATTGGATAAATTGATCTCAATCTTTCGGTATTTAAAAGTTTTGGGTTTTAGTAAAATTATGTTGAAAATGTCATTTGAAAAACGTTGACTACAGTTAAATAACTAAAAATATAATAAAAGAATTAATTTATTCAAAATTCTGTAATTTGTGGACCGATTAATAAAAATAAATAAATAAATAAGGAATAAATTGGTCAAAAGCTGGGTATTAAAAAGTGGAAATATACTCTATTAGCCAAAATCAAAAAATTAAAAACAAATTTGGCCTATAACTAAAATAAAACACAAAAGTAGTCATTTTGTCTTTATCCGGCGGGGCCGATGGTAGGGCCGATGGGGAGTCCATCGGCCCTGTTTAATTTTCAAATTTTTTTTTTATACTTGGGGCCGATGGCCCTGTTTGATTTTCAAATTTTTTTATTTTTTTTTTTAATACTTGAGGCCGATGGCCCTGTATAATTTTTATTTTTTTTTGTTTTTTAATGCTTAGGGCCATCGGCCCTGTTATTTTTTATTTTTTTTATTTTTTTTTAATGCTTGGGGCCGATGGTCCTGATATATATATATTTTTAAATGCTTGGGGCCGATGGCCCTGTTATTTATTTATTTATTTATTTATTTATTTTGTTTTGGGGGCCGATGCCCTTTTAATCCTTTCTTTTCTTTTTTGACTTCAGGGCCATCGGCCCTGTTTAATTTTTAATTTTTTTTTTTTTAATTTAAGGTTGGAGGGCTATGGATTCTATCGGCCCTACATCGGCCTTTATTGGCCCTACGCCGTATAAGAATAAAATGATTATATTTGTGTTTTTTTTAGTGATGAGCTATATATGTATGTATACTTCTACTGTGTGGCTACAGTAAAAAAATGCCCAAAAAAACCCAATTTGCCAAACAATCAATTATAACCACGAGATATAATTTCAATTTCCGGCAAGGGTAGACTGAACTGAATTCCCCTCTCTCTTCAACGATCATCTCTCTCTCCTCTCTCTCCCATGGAAGCTTTCCAGTTCCCCGTGAAATCACACTTCCCCTCGACCTCGGCAAAAATCAGAAAATTCAAACTCAAATTGAACCACAATATTTTATATCCCCCTAAACCCAAACCCCCAATTCCCCTCCGGGCAATCTCCACTTTCGCCTCGATTAAATGCTCCGCCCACTCCAATCACCACCACCACCACCACCACCACCACCACCACCACCACCATGATCACCACAATCACAGACACGGAGACCACCACAATCACAGCCACGGGGACCACCAGCATCACGGCCACAGTCACAGTCATAGTCACGGCGGTGGTGATGCTAATTTGACTAAATCTCAGCAAACGTTCCTTAGATTCGCGGAGGCTGTGAAGTGGACCGACCTAGCTAACTTCTTGAGGGAGCATTTGGAGCTCTGCTGCTGCGCAGCGGTACTTTTTCTCGCCGCCGGCGCGTGCCCCTACTTGCTTCCTAAGCCCGCGGTCAGGCCACTTCAGCACGCCTTCACTGCCATCGCCTTCCCTCTCGTTGGGGTAATTAGCAACACAGTTTTCTGTTAATCGGATCCAGTCATCGCTGTTTCTTCTCATGAATTCGCGTGTTTCGTGTTTATCTCTGATGTATAGATATCGGCGTCGTTGGATGCGGCTCTCGACATGGTGGGTGGGAAAATCAATATTCATGTGCTGATGGCGTTGGCCGCATTTGCATCGGTTTTTATGGGGAATGCATTGGAAGGTGGATTGCTTTTAGCCATGTTCAATTTGGCTCATATCGCAGAGGAATACTTCACGAGCAGGTCTATGATTGATGTAAAGGAATTGAAAGAGAACCATCCCGAATTTGCGCTTGTGTTGGATGTGGATAATGGGAATAGTCTGAGTCTTTCTGATTTGAAGTACCATAAAGTTCCGGTGAGCGATTTGGAAGTGGGAGCATACGTATTGGTCAAAGCTGGCGAGGTCTGTGTATTATTACTTGTCTGCATCGTGGATTAGTTCTTGTGAATCTTTTATGCTATGATTTATTTTATTGGCAATGTTGCTTAGGGACTATCAAAGGTTATGCATAAATAGCTTACTCGAATGTCGATGCATGTTCATTCCTTTGTTCTATGTCTCTACATGTTTAAGCATTTAAATGACTTGAACAGGTTTCTATCAAACACGCTTTATGCAAATGAGACACTGATTATACCATACCACAATCTATAGGATTGAAGGTGTCAGGTTTAATGTTATAGCAAAGCATGAAAGTATCAGTATATTAGAATTATAGATGGATATACCAATCTTGATGGAGTTGCTTTATAGTACGTCGCTTGTGAATCACATTATCCGTATGTTATAATTTAGAAGGGCTTTTAGACTTATATGATTATTTGTGTGATTTTATGCAGATCACTATGAGTTGCTATTTAATGGTGTTAACCTTTCAACTGTTTTTTTGTATTAATTCATCTGGAACTATCATATTGATATATTCACCATGTGCAGTCTGTTCCAGTTGACTGTGAAGTTCTCCAAGGCAGTTCAACTGTTACTGTAGAGCACTTGACCGGGGAAGTCAAACCTGTTGAGAAACAGGTTGGGGACAGCATTCCTGGTGGTGCACGGAACCTCGATGGTATGATGATTGTTAAGGTATGCTTGTGCCTTTTCGTTCCGTTTCTTCATTGCATTCCAGAGTTAACTTTTGCTTATAAGAATCAGTTTGATAGGTCACTGTGTGCTTTATGTAGTAGCTACTGCAGAAATAATTCTTTAGGAATTTTGACGGTTGAGAAGTTGAAACAGAAGCTCCTATTGAATCTGATGTTCCATGATGTGTTGTATAATTACTCGTTTCTCATGTTCCTTGGATGCACTTTGCTTGGTAATGTGGAAGTGAGCCATTCTATGACAAAATATGGCTTGTGAAGTTGAGATGTAGTTATTGCTGTTTTATGGTGATGATGCAATCACAAGGTGATGTCAAAAAGGGTTATTATGTTACTCTTAATGTTTTTTTAAGGAAATTGAGGTTGGATAACAGCATGTGATAATTTGAGGATTTATGTCATATTTTGGTCTTCAGAATTTATTTTCAATCTCTTTTTTCTTTCCATGTATATTAAGGATTACGCGACATGTAATTTCGTAATCAGACACAAAATAGATGTCCTGAATACCATTTTCTCGGTTATGACACCTTTTTACTGCTCTACAAATATTTTACGTAGACTCCCATAACTCTTCGCTAAATTTGAAAAGTTCAATTTAGGCGAAAAAATCATGGAAAGATTCAACGCTGAATAGAATAGTGCAATTAACTGAAGAAGCTCAGCAGAGCAAACCAAAGCTTCAAAGATGGCTTGATAAGTTTGGCGAGCAATACAGCAAAGCAGTTATAATCTTATCTGCTGCCATTGCATTGTTGGGACCAGTTCTCTTTAAGTGGCCATTTTTCAGTACAGCAGGTATACTTTTATCTTCTTCCAGTACGTTGAAGGCAAATATTACTTTTCTTCATAGCTGAAGCCCTATTCTGGACTTTTAGTTTGATTTCTTCTAAAATTACGTATATGTTGCCGGAAAATGTGTTTTCTTGTGCTTGTTTATATGGATTTTGTAATTATGTAGACTACACTAATTTTATTTAGTTATCTAGTTTGCAGAGGATCAGTTTATCGTGCATTAGGGCTTATGGTAGCCGCATCACCCTGTGCATTGGCTGTAGCACCTCTAGTTTATGCAACTGCGATCAGTGCTTGTGCGAGAAAGGTGTGATCTCTGTGTCAAAATTAGCTGTGTCTTTGTAGCTCATCCTACTTGATTGCATTTGTAACATCTTTCTTGTGTTATGCAATTGTAAACCTGTGATAGTTGTTTGATGATGATAATACCCACTTCTACCACCATCATTAACAATAATTTGAGATGGGTGACATTGACTTGTGTAAATTCAAATGAGCTATTTGATTAACCAGACGATCTATTACTGTGTGATGTTAGCTTCTACACACAGCAACCAAAGTTTCTAACCCTTGTGTAGCGAGTCTATGTATGTTCTGTTTTAAAAGGGTTGTCCAAAAGTTTTGTAAACGTCAATTCTCTGGATTTCATAGATGTGTGCTCTTGTTGTTTTCTTTTTTACGTACATTATAAGGACACATCTCTTTGACAGGGAATCTTACTTAAGGGTGGTCACGTCCTAGATGCACTAGCTTCATGCCAAAATATTGGATTTGATAAAACTGGCACATTGACCACTGGTGAATTCATGTGCAAAGCAATAGAGCCAATACACGGACACGTTAGCAACAACAAGAAACAAAATGCTGTGTGTTGTGTACCCAACTGTGAGAAAGAAGCTCTTGCAGTAGCTGCTGCAATGGAGAAGGGAACTACTCACCCTATTGGAAGGTCACTTAATTTTACTGGATTTTTGTTACCTAGCATGCTGGAGAATTTATTTACCATATTATTTGTTAGTTTATGTAACCTTTAAAGCAGAAAAGATGCCTCTAACTAGATTTTTCGTTTTCTTTTAATTCACTACACTTTATTAATATCATTAGAGAAACAAGTGACGTGGAATTCAACCATGACTCGATATGTAGTGATATCAAGTAAAACCTGTTTGCTTTCATGTCTAGATCGTACTGCATTCAGTCGATTACCTAACGAGTCATTGAATTTATGAGTATTGATGATATTGGTGCTTAGACATGCTGATTTTTGAATTGACGTACACCCTTGATTCCTTTATGGTGCAGAGCTGTAGTGGATCATAGCATTGGGAAGGATCTCCCTCCAGTGTATGTAGAAAACTTTGAGAATATTCCTGGAAGAGGTCTTTTCGCAACAATTTCTAGCATTGAGGTACTGAATAGAAGTTTTCTAGATCCAACTACAGCTCTACCTATTCAATCTAAATCCAAACTTTTTTGAGAACCCAAATCCATTTGTTTTAGACATTGATTTTAATTGTATCTTTAGAATTTTAATTCACTTTAATCTGGTTGTATGACACTGATTTAATTATTACCTTCTTGTCTTGCTATTCTTTTCATTTGGTTCTTATTGCTAAATTGAACCAGAAGTCATTTTTCACTTGTAACAAAATGGTACGGATTTGATTCAGCTACCCGATGCCTTTTACTGAGATTGTCTATTCTAATTTATGGAATTTTCCTAGTTCAGGTCTTTTGTCTATTTCAAACATTACATTTATTATAGCAGACGGAATGATTTTGTTAAAATTACTGTTTGATTAATTCTATAGTGATTCTGTTTGTTATAGCCAGGGTTTGGAGGTGGTAAATCTTTGAGAGCTTCAATTGGCTCCGTGGAGTACATCACATCTCTTTTTACATCAGATGATGAATCGAGAAAAATCAGAGACGCAGTCAGCACTTCTTCTTATGGGGGCGACTTTGTCCGTGCTGCCCTATCGGTCAACAATAAGGTTGTGAATTCCCATCAGTTTGTATTCAAAATACTATCATGAATATTGTTGTCTGATTTTGTCATGTGTAGGTAACCCTGTTTCATTTTGAAGATAAGCCGCGACCCGGTTCCTTTGATGTCGTAAAGTCATTACAAAATGAAGGAAACCTCCGCGTTATGATGCTAACCGGCGACCATGATTTGAGCGCGTGGAGGGTGGCAAACGCCTTAGGCATCACAGAAGTTCACTGCAGCCTAAAGCCGGAGGACAAACTCTATCATGTCACTACCATTTCTAGAGATACAGGTACCACTCTTTACACTCACAATTCTCATGTATTGGGAATTACTCCCTCCGTCCCATTCTTTCTAATTTATTTCTTTTCGGCACGGGAATTCACAAAGTAGATGATAAAGTATAAGAGAGAGGGTATACGATAAAATAGGAGAGAGAATATGAGTAAGATAATGAGAGAGTAGATGATAAAGTATTAGAGAAAAAATGAGTGAGATAATGATAGAAATGATAAAGTGAGAGAAGATGAAAAAGTAGGGGAGTTATTTAATTTTTTTGCTAAATTGATACCGAGTCAGAAATAATGCGCCGTCCCAATAAGGAAAGCGGATCAGAAATAATATGACAGATGGAGTACCTCTTTCTTATGTTGTGTGGAAACCATATCATCAATCGGACCAACTATGGAGTGAATATTCCCCTTAAGATGCTGTCGATTTTCGACCTTCACATGATAGTGAAAAATGGTCTTGCAGGTGGAGGCCTTATCATGGTAGGTGATGGTATCAATGATGCCCCTGCCTTGGCTGCTGCCACAGTGGGCATCGTTCTGGCCGAAGCGTGCAAGCGCAACCGCAATAGCTGTTGCCGATGTGCTTCTCCTACAAGACAATATCTCTGGGGTTCCATTCTGCATTGCTAAATCAAGACAAACTACCTCTTTGGTATTATTCCTTCTTGTTTGTGGATCTTCTTTGTGTTTCCCTTTGTTTTCTTAGAATTTCAATTATCCATGCTTTCTATGAATTGCAGGTCATGCAGAATGTTGCACTTGCATTGTCTAGCATCTTTTTGGCCTCTCTTACTTCAGTTCTAGGAGTTATACCACTTTGGCTCACAGTAAGTTTACTTACAAGGAGTTTATTTTCCATTCATTACTTCATTTTTCAAGTTTGGTTAAATATTCTACTCCCTCCCTCCCATCTCACTTGTCCACTTTCTTTTCGGTGCGGTTATTTAGATGGGTTGGTTTTATATAATAAAATTATAGGACCCATATTATTAATTAATTGTTTACAATTGGTTTGTATGTTAAAAGTGTGAGAATCATATAATTTAGTTGTTCATAGTTGATTTGAGTTGATAAAGGTGTAAGATCCATTTTTCTTGTTTAGAAACTTGACAAGTGAAATGGTACACAGTCCGAAAAGGAATACCGGAGAAGTGTAATGGGACAGAGGGAGTAATAAACACATGCTATGTGCGGCGAATACAAAATCCGATAGTTGCAATCTGGATCCTCTGATCCACTTTCTTGTGTCTTATTCATGTCTCACTCACATTTTATCTGTAAACAGTTTGGTGATTACGATAACTGTGAAATTCAAATCGTAAACACTTAGATGCTTACACTTGAAAATGTCAGTGAAACACGAGTAGGATACATAAAAGTAGGACAGAATATCATATGGATAATAGTACAGTTAAACCTCGATAAAGTAATAATGGGATCGAGAAAAAATATTCATTTAACGAGGTTATTACTTTATCGAATATTATTTTAGTGCATTGACTTATATCGGGACCGGAAGAAATTATTATTTTAGCGAGATTATTACTTTATTGAATATTACTTTATTGAGGTTTAACTTTATTTTGAGTTAAGCTACGATTGATAATTTTTTATGAGTGTGTTGATGTTAATGTGCAGGTCCTTCTCCATGAAGGAGGGACTCTTCTTGTTTGTCTCAACTCCATCCGAGCTTTGAATGCTCCAACCTGGTCTTGGAAGCATCATCTTCTCCAACAACTTCATAAATTGAAATCTTTGCTTGGGAAGTTTTTTATCCATCTTGGCACTATGCAGCCAAGATTGTTGTAGATACAATAATTTTCTTTTTCTTTTTTAATTTTAACGCTTTGATCGAGTCTTATTATTATATTCATTAATAAAATAGTTATATTTAGAAGGGTGAATTGCAAAAATAGTCAACGTGTGTGATGAAATTGCAAAAATAGTCAAATGGTAAAAGTAATCATTATTTACAACTCATTTTTCTGTGCATTTACTGTGGCAGCAGGAGAGAGAAGGATGAGAAGTGAAATTGCCGTCTTTATCGCATGTGGGGATATAGATTTTGGTATTTTATTTTATTTTTAATTGTTTTTAAATAATAATTTCACTTTTTAATGATAATTTTTGGGTTTGTAAATTACTATTATACACTTTCTCTTCTTCCCAGACTAGACTTATCAATTTAAGTAACTAGTTACACTGTCAAAACACTTCAATTCTCAATGCTACTATTTAATTATTTTTGCTATTTACATACATCTTGACTATTTTGCAATTTCATCACACACATTGACTACTTTTACAATTCACCCTGTTTAGAATCCCAAAAAACCAAGAGCAAAGAGAAGATCGAGAAAAAGCAAGATTAGATCGAAACTTATTTACTTGATTTTTTTAAAATATTTTTTCAAAATTCTCATTCTCTGTTCTAACATCAAATCAATCAATTCTGTTGATTCCGATGTGATTCATGGCGGCATTTATGAAATCTTCCTTCACACCTGCGCACATGTTCATCTGATTGAATTGCCGTTGTTGCTTCGATCCGATCATGTAATTCCTCACCTCCTCCCGTATCATCTCCTGCATCACTACCATCAGTTCCGCGCTGAATGGCACCAGCGACGCTGGTTGGATCGGGGGAGGAATCCGAACAGCGAGCAATTGGAACGAATCGGTCTTATCATCGGTCGAATCGACTCCGGGAAGGGATAGGGTTAGACTCGTCGGCGGATCGTTGGCGGAAGAAGACGACGTCGTGTCGACCGGTTTACAGATTTGAAAATTGGGAAAACTTGAATTGCTGGAATCGGATCCGGAGGGGCTACCGGGTGTAAGCCCCGACCCGGCGCTGGCGATTCTTTTAACCGGGCGGGGCGGAGCCAAGTCGTCCGAACCGAGAGAAGCGCACTTGCGTTTAAGCGTGGAGTTCCAGTGATTTTTTATGGCGTTGTCGGTCCGACCCGAGAGTAAACGGGCTATGGTGGCCCACTTGTTGCCGAACTTGGCGTGGGCGCGGATGATGGTGTCATCCTCCTCCGGCGTGAAGGCGCGGTGCTCCACCTGCGGCGAGAGCTGGTTGCACCACCGCAGGCGGCAGCTCTTGCCGGAGCGGCCGGGGATGGATTTGCTGATCAGCGACCAGTTCCTCGGTCCGTACTTCTGCACCAGCTGCTGCAGCCTCTCGTCTTCCTCCAGACTCCATGGCCCCTTGATCCGATCCATGTCCAATTTCAGCTCACTGTTGCAGGTATTCATCGACATTCTCTCTCTATATATATATATATTCTCTCGCTATATATATGTTTATGAATTTTTTTCAGAAAACATGAATTAGAATTCGAAAATTAGGGTTTTGGATTTTGGTGAGGGGAGGAGAGTAAATTCATATACTGGCCGAGTCAAGAAGTAAACGAGTAATATATAGGAGGAGGAGGATGTGAGAGAGAGAGAGAGAGAGAGAGAGAGAGAGAGAGGTTAGGAGCGTTACAGGCAGGGAGCGCTTTTTTAGAGGAAAGAGGGAAGCGGTTGAGTTGATATTTATATGGATTACAGCTGCCTTAACGGACACGTGTCACATCCCACCTCTAATTCTCACTCTATCTTTTACTACCGTAAACTTCACTCTCCCCACTTTTTGCTACTATTTCTCAAAAGTTAAAAAGGAGATATGAGATTTATAAATTATTTTGATAAGCTTTCAATATAGGCATAAGCGTTATTTCTCTTAATATATATAAATAAATTATTGATAATTTCTCATGATATTTCCCTAACTCTCGAAATTGGAGCAGTCTGAGTCACAATTGAACCTTAATTTAAACACTTTATGTGAATAATTTATATCAATTCCTATCTGTAAATTTTTTCTAGGATCTGATCTATTGCCCTAAAAATCTTACGTTTCAGTCAAAATTATATAGTTCTGATACAAACAAAGGCAATGATTAATTGAGTTGTTACCAAAATTAAATACTACTTTCGTCTCATTTTAATTGTCCGTTATTTTTCTTGAACTATTTCTCTTCAATTGTCCACTTTTTTTTTTAGTAATCTAATACTTTATAAATTTAGTGGATCTCACTGCTTATTATATATTTACTCACAATTACAACTTTCTTAATCTAGCAAAAATAAATTTGACAATTAAAGTGGGACGGAGGAAGTAGTTTCATATCAATACTACGTAGTTTTGACTGGAATACAATTGGAACTTATAATTTTAAGGACAATAGATCTCAACTCTACTAATACCCCTAATACTTGGTATTGAAATTTTGAAACGTTAAACCTATGATTAATGGCCTTAATCTACGTAAAGTTCAAGTTGACTCTAAAATTATTGAGGTGCATAAAGTTTAAATTTAGGGTTTGAGCCAGTTGGTTTAAAAAAACAACTAATAGTTGGCAAAAATCTAGCAATGCCCCAATCGTATAAATAAATTACTCCATAATCTTACAATACTCAGTCTGCACTCGAATATTTCTAACCATCAACAACAAGATTTTGGCTGTTACGGTTTAGGGACACATACTTGAATAAATAAAGAACGCCAAATTCCAACTACTCAATTTAATAACAAACCAACGACAAGATTAGTAACGGCTCAAAAATACTCCATACGATCTATTGTCACTATTTTTTCTAATCGGATTGTTCTGCTAATATTTTATTATTTTCAAAAATGAAAAAGATAACTTCTAAATTGTTTTTATTCTAATGTTTTCAAAAATGAAAAAGATTATCCCAAAATAAAGTGAGATCATTCTTACTCATTAATAAACTCCACATTCTTATACTCTCTTTTTTTAAGAATCTCTTTCACGCGATTTCTTTTCCGAACTTAGAAATTTATGATTTTCAACTTTTTAGAAAGCTTCAGATTATTTTTTCAATTATAATATGAAAGAGACAACAGAAAATTAGATCAATTCTTTGAAATTATGTCTTAATAGAATTCGGATGAATTTGGATTCTTTATCATCAATTATTACCTAAAAACAATATCAATTCCTTAATACAATAAGAATAAATAAGCACCTAAATGAAATTTCTTAATTTCGTATCAAAATGTAACATTATAGTAATAACGGAACGAATGGAATATCAAAGTGGAGAGAGAGATGTCCCCATGGGATTGCATAGTGGTGAAAGTAAGTGGTCCGGGACCGAAATGTCATAGGTTCAAATCTCACTGGTCACGCTGTCTGTCACTTTGTCACCTTAAGGGTGATTTAACTCTTCTGTGTGGTTCGTAGGTTGTGCGCATTAAAGATAGTGGCTTCAGGTTACTCGTCATAAAATAATAATAATAATAATAATAATAATAATTAAAAAAAAAAGAGTGGAGAGATAGATACAGGATGAGGTTTGACTGAGTGGGGAGCCAGGCTGGAGCGCTGGGGATCTTCTGGTCCATTTTCAGTGGATCATTTGGTGGCCCATCAATCACGCGGCATCATACGTGCATTGGTGGGCCACATTTTTTACACTTTAATATTAATTTATTGGCTTGGGGGCCCACCAATACACATGTGGCGCCGCGTAATGTGTGAGTCATCAAGTGGTCCATCGGAAATGGGTGAGAAGATCCGGACCGAGGCTGGAGGGCATCGGAATATTTTTACCGTATCGGAATAATTAATGTAAATAGGGGAAGGCGGTGAGGTGGCGGAAAGCGACAAGATTGGTCGCGGAATCGGAGGGCGAATCATTGCAGTTACAGGCTGTAAATTTGTTTTTATTATCCGATGCGTATAAATAAATGAACCAAGTCGGTGAGGGGTTGAGCGTAACCGTTGCTTTTCTATTCAAAAGCTCTGCCTGTACGGACGCGGGTTATCGCTCGCACGCATCTCTATGGAGAGAGAGAGAGAGAGAGAAGAGAGAGAGTGTGTGTCTTTCGTGGTACCTTCCTTCGTAACCGTAATTTAATTGGGTTGGTATTTAGTGCAGCTCCGAACGCGGGATTCTTTGTCCGTTGGATTTATATAAAGTCAAAATGGATTAAATCTAGTTGGTTATGTGGGCCCTACTACGGCTTCATCTTATCACGCGATACTTATGGCTTTCATATGGCTTTCATTTCTATGGCATTTTTAATATTAGTCAAATAGTAGAAATGAAAGGCAAATGTATCTTATAATTAAAATAAAATCTAAAAATAATTATTTGTATTTATTCAGTGGAGGGCTGATGGAGGATCGATGAAGTTTATAGGCCCTCCATCGGCCCTGAAGAAAAAAATTTGAAACCCCCCTTCGGCCAAATAAATTCTTCGGCCGAGCCACTGAATTCTGCAGAAAAAATTATCGGGGCCAATAGAGATCGACCCTCAACATATATAAAAAAAAAATAATGTTAAGCAGGGCCATCGGCCCTCTACTTAAAAATAAAAATAAAAATTGTTAAGCAAGCAGGGCCATCGGCCTCGATGACCAACATTTGAAATAACTTTTTTTTTTTTTTAAACATGTTGAGGGTCGATGGAGATCGGCCCTCCATCGGCTCCTGACACTCTGCGCCCACAAGAGGACAAAATGATTAGATATATGTTTTTGTTTAATAAAATGCTACATTTGTTTTTCGATTTATTCTTTTGACTAACAGTGAATATTAACACTTCATTAAACTCTAATTTCGAATATTACGTTCGAGTAGTGGTATAAATATAATCAAAGTTATTGGTATAGTTCATTTATAAATTTTAACACTAGCTTCAACTCTTGGGAATTAATGCGTAATTTTTTTTTTAAATTTATTAATTAAAGCCATGCTCTCTTTAATGTCAATTTTTTCCAGCCATCGAAAATATTATAGCGATATCATTTTGTGAATTTAGGTGTCTAGCTAGATAAAATTGTCACGTTATAAAATTAAAACAACGACGTTTTACTTGCCATGATAGGTAAATTAAAACTTTCGAAGATATCTCACTATCTGATTCACTAACTCACGTTGCCAAAGCAACAAGTTTTTGTCCATGTAAGCGTCGAACTCAGTATTCCGGTTCCGGAAAAAAATAACGTATTGAAGCATGCCTTCAATTGTAAAAATTAGAAAATTAATGCATTAATTTGTTAATGATTGAAGTTCGTGTTAAAATTACATATAAATTATAATTCATACTTTATATCATCAATAACCCTATAATTAATATAGATCTTATTTTGATCAAACAATTGAAGATTATTCTTGTTAAAAAATGATAATAATAATAACATAGTGATATTTGTGATTTGGCTGAGGAACATTTAAGGATAAGGCTATCTTCCACTTATATGTCGTACCTCTACCCAATCCTAAATGCTTTGTTGTTTAATTTTATTTTCTGTCTGCTTTTTATTTATTTATTTATTTTCTTTCACGAAATGTTAATTGAATTGTCACGTCTCTTTCAACGAAAACACATTTTAATTTATTTAGAAAATACAACAATTAGTTTTGAACCGATAAACAATACTTCCTCCGTCCTATTAGAAACAACGTGTTTCCTTTATTGGGTCATCTCACTGGAAACGATACGTTTCTTAAAATGGTAAAAAACTATTTTGACCACAATTAACTAGTACGAAAAAGTCAAACAATCTACACAACATAACACTACTTTTTTAATTTTCGCACTCATAAAAAAACGTATTGTTTCAAATAGGACAAAAAAAAATGTTAAATTTGTGAAATTGTTTGAGTTCGAATCGTGAACCCTGCGGCATAAAGCAATGGGCTCACTAGCGTTAGACCTTGGACCGACCCTAGTTTAGTCTTGTGTTGGAGAGAAGGAGAAAGGGTGGCTGGTTTACTTTATTATTCTCCCCTTTTCATTAGAATTGTTTTGTTTTTATTAACAAATATGTTATGATGTGGTTCAAATCTTAATCCTTAAAAGAAATCGATTCTCATCCCACATCGGATAATTAATGAAATTTATCATTAATTTCATATATAAATAGATAGGTTCTATAATTGTTTTAAATTTGTTTCTACGCATCGTAACCCACATGTTATAGTATTATTTAGTTGAACTTCTTTATTAGTAGATCGTTTCTCCACCGCATGTGGACTACTTTCTCTCTTTGTGTTATTCTTTATTATTATCTTCATTAGGTTCTGATAACTCGTTCGTCATATGTTGAGGGTCGAAAGATTCTAGGAGTGTTTTATTTCATATGTTCAGTCAAATTAATGAATACAAGTTGTAGTGAGTATTTTTTGGTGGGTCCTGTTCAAAAGTGATGCCGTTTTTAAAAATAATAAAATTATAGTGGGAATATAATGTGAGAGTCTGATAAAAAAAAGAAACAATTCTAATGGAATGGAAGAAGTATTCCACGACATTAATTAGCACGTGAAAAACAGGTTCTGTCCGGCAATACACGCGTCTAGTCATTTTCTCTTTTTTATCAGCAATAAAACATTTAAAAAATGGAAAAAAATACTTTCTCCCTTCCATATAAATTATCTTCTTTTTTATGAAACACGTAGATTAAGAAAATTAAATTGTGTAGTGTATATTGTTTAACTTTTAGCTTGTTTCTTCTTGACCACATTATTTACTTTTTAAAAAAACTTAATACTCCCTCCATCCCGTTTGAAACGACCCGTTTCAAATGGGCACGTGAATTAAGAAAGTTGAAGATAAAGTATGAGAGATGAGTAGATGATAAAGTAAGAGAGAGAAGATGAGTGTGATAGTGAGAAATTAGATAATAAAGTATGAGAGAGAAAATAATTAATATAATGAAAGTAGATAAAGTATGTGAGAGAAATGATAAAATATGAGGAAGTTATTTTTTATGGAACATATTTAAAAGGAAAGTATGACATTTTATATGGGACGAAGAGAGTATTATAAACGAAAATCAAAATAGATATAGGAGATGGGAGGGACAGGTGGTCGATTCAAAGTCCTCCACGTGTCTGGCGAATGACGCTATAACTTCAGACAAAGAATTCCACCTCAGTCATGTCCGGCCCAAACGCGCATGCTCAGTTAGTTAAACCTGGGCCCACTTGCCTAAGGCCGTGTTTGGGGGAATAGAGTAATTTATTGCTTTTATGTTTGTTGGTTTATCATGTTGATTCTCTAATCATTTTAATAAAAATATAAAATTAAAATTAAATTAATAGTCTTCCGAGTTTGTCCTATCTCAACTTTACAGCTGCCTAAATTTCCGTTTTCCACACTAATTCTATACAATATACTTTTTTTTGTTTCATTATAAGTGGTTCACTTTCTCGAGTAGGAAGTTATATTATAAATGATTCATTTTAAAAGAGACAAAAATTATGTGGTCAAAATTAACTAGTAAAAATCAAATAGTATGCACCAGACAATATACACCCTCCATTCATAGAAATTGTCCTCATTTCTATTTTAATAAATTATTACATATACTTTATTTAAATATCCACAATTTTATACAACTGTACAACTAATAATTCTCATAAACAATTGTGCGGGAAAATCATGAAAATACTTTCTGTAAGACGAATGATGTATTTTTTAAAATTCATATATTGAACTTATAACTGAATAGATGGCGTATATACAGTTAAACATATTTAAAGTAATAACTTTGAGACTGAAAAAAATATTTTTATTTTATCGAACATTATTTTAATTCATTAATCCAAGTTAGGACTGCAAAAAATTATTATTTAAACGTTATTATTACTCTATCGAACATTACTTTATTGAGGTTTAATTGTACCTTTACTCCAATTTCCAAAGAAAAGTACTTATTTCCCACACAATACTTGTGAGACGCAAAAATAATTCCAATAAATCCAAATTTACTTTACGAGTTTCAGTCTTCTTTTGAACCGTCAATGAGACGTAAGAAAAGCAAAAAAAGGAAAGTCCACTGAAAAACACAGATTAGGAGGTTGGGTATGCATGACAGCTAGAATTCACTCAAATTTGGGAAAATAGAATCAAAACTAGTTTCAATAATTTGGACCATAAATAGATACAATTTTTGTTTGTTTATTTATGCTTACGTTAATATCCTCGAAGAAGACACAACACTACTATTTTTTTTTTCTACGGAATTATTTGGTCAAAATACTCCCCCGTCGTATTGAGTGTGTCTCATTTCTTTTTTATACATATATTAAGGAGAATTGTTAGTCTTAAGAGATTATACTTGGTCCTATAAAAAAAGTGGTTAGTTGTATCTGATAAAATTATTATTTTTTACTGAGACAAACTATAGTTAAATCTCAATAAAATAATAACATTGGGATCGAGAAAAAGTATTCATTTAACGAGGTTATTATTTTATCGAACATTATTTTAGTGCATTGACTCATATCGAAACCAGAAGAAATCTTAGCGAGATTATTACTTTATCGAGATTTAACTGTAAATGGGACAAATTAAAAATAAAATATGTACAGATTTGGCACTTCCAACTACTGCTTTATTAGTTTTTAGTACTTTCAACCTCTAAAGGTATAAAAAATAGAAGGCAAAAGTAAAGTACAATTTTATAATGAACTTAAATGGGATGTAGCAAAATTAGAGAAAGTTTGAATACTGTATACTACTCCCTATGTCTAATAGAAAGTGTCTCATTTATTTTCGACACGATTATTTAGAAGAGTTGTTAGTTGTGCGTAAAGTTGTGGGTCACTCAAATAAAGTGTGTATAATCATTTGCTTAAATAGAAAAGATGACACTTTCAATTGGACGGACCCGAGATGGAATATGAGACATTTTCTGCGAGACGGAGCGAGTATTTTATTTTATTATTATCACTGCTTCTGCAATTAAGCCTCGTGGATTGTTTTGAGTTATTATCCGGCCCAATATGAGAAGTCCATGGGCCCTGTGGCGAATCGATGTCTTTAGTTTTAATTATTAAGCCTATTTTATGCTCCATTTCCTTATATTAAAAAACTATCATATAAGATTTTCAAATTTAAATTTCACCATCGATATAAATAAAAAATTTCTCTCAAATTTACTTCCATTAAGAGAGTTTTTAAAAAAATAATAATTTTTTTTTCTATCGTACTCAAATAAATATCAAACAATCCAAACTAAAACAACAAATAACTTAAGATTATCAAGTTTCATTATACATCAATAACACTTCAATATTCCTTTGATAACTTTATATCTTCGATTTTTTCTTTCATTGTATACATACTAATAGTAATTTATACGGAATGGATCGTGTGGGAAGACGACTTAAAATAAGAAATATGAAGATATTTGCATCCTTCCTCTTTTTGTTGTATAATTCGGATTGAATATGCTCTCAAATATCCGTAATGCATATTTTTATATATTTTATTCATAAGGACAAAAATGTAAAAATTATAAATTTATGCCTAAAAACAATAAAAAACATGAAAAAAAAATCAGGAGAATGTATACTTCCTACTTCTTATATAACTTTGTCTTCCTACCATATTCATACCCCTAATTCATAATTTTAAATCGGTCCTTAATTATTCATCCAAAAAAGTAAAACTATGAGCAAAATTAAATGGTGATAATATCATGTTTACTAGTTGGTTTCAAGTATGTTAAAACCGCATTGGAGATGGTAATAGTTTGAGGAGAAGATGGCGTGGTCCGAACGTCAACGGCACACGTTTCCGTATTGGAGCGGTCAAACATCACAATAAATACACCATTTATTTTTATTTTTTTGGATTTTTTTATACACCATTTATTTTACTTCTACGAGATGAGGATGAGGATAATGATAAAGCCCAATTAATGGAGATGAAAACTGGATAGTATCCCCATACAAACATTCATCAAATTAACATATACCAAATTATAGTTAAAAAATAATAACTTTGGAATCGAGAAAAAATATTCATTTAATGAGGTTATAACTTTATCGAATATTATTTTAGTGCATTATAATACGAATTATAAAATGTTAAAGTGAGATTCGAACTCATAGAAGTTAAACAGCGAAGTTCAATGGGAAAAAGTATGATAAATTGGTCAATATAATACTCAAATATTCAATTATTGGCTAAATTGCTCTTCAATTATAGTTTCTTGGTCAAATGAATTTTTAAAAGATTGCAGTTTGGTCAAATTAGTCATTCAGTCAAATTTTTGGAGAGTCAACGTAATTTTAAGAAAATTGAAAAAATGATGAGGGTAGTTTTTAGAATTAAATTTTCGGAGGACCAGTTCGGCTAAAGATACTTTTATCCTAAATTTTATTGAGGATCAATTCGGCTAAAAAAAATTCTGTAAATTTTGTTGAGGTCCAATTCAACCAATCTTTTTAACAACATATTTTTGGCCGAATTAGTCCTCCAAAAATTTAATTCTAAAACTACTCTTCTCATTTTCTAATATTTTCTTTTATAATCACATCCACTGGCGGAATGATGAATTCGACTAAAATCTAAATATTACCCGATCATTTAACAAAAAACTTTCAAATAATTCCGAAACCACTCTTCTCATTTTTTAAATTTTCTTTTATAATCACATCGTCTTACATAATGATCAATTCGACTAAAATCTAAATATTACCGAACCATTTAACCAAAACTCTCAAATAATTCCGAAACTACTCTTCTCATTTTTTAAAATTTTCTTTTATAATCACATCGACTTACAGAATGATCAATTCGGCTAAAAATCTAAATATTACCATACCAAATTAGAATTGAGCACCAAATTAACCAAAAACCAGACATTTATGGACATATTGGCCAATTTTCCAAAAATGTCCTTCATTTTTTCAACTCACCGACATATAATCAACTGTTAGCACAACTGTATTGTCAGAATTTATGAGATTATATTTTCACGGACAAAACTCAAGACAAAAATGAAAAAGGCATATATACTTAAATTGAGGCCGAGCCGAAAGTGCGTATTATTGTTTTGATTAACGTTAATTTATGGTTAACAAAACATTATCTACACGGATTAAGTTTCGCCTAGTTGTTCACGGATGTCGGAAAACCTGTACTAATGGTGCAATTACCGAAGCTAATGACGTAATCACTAAACAATTAATAAAATTCCTTGAATTAATTTCCATCTTAATTAAGTTTTGTTCATGGTAACATATATTTTCAAGTTTTCTCCATATTTGTAGAGATTTTGAATTAGTGTTAATTGCCAGAAATAATTTATCATGCAGCGTCGAACAACATCGAATAGCAGTCGAGATTTGCCTCGTAAAAAAATAACATACTCCCTTCGTCCCATTTATATTGATCCCTTTTTGATTTCAGCCCGTTTCATTTATATTTATTCATTTAAAAAAAAAATACTATATTCTCTTATATTTTATTATTTCTCTCACCTACTTTATCATACAGTCTCTCACTATCTCACTCATTTTTTCTCTCTTATTTTATCACATACTCTACTTTCTTAATTAAGTCTTAGGAAATGCAATGTGCCAAATGGGACGGAGTAAGTATGATAGAGAGAGCACGTGATATGGGAGGTGGGTGGTTAATTATGTTAGTTTGACTGGTTGATTAAAGCCATCCCATATGCGTGTGGGAGAAAAGCTATTAACCTAATGTAACTGACAAGTAATGAGTAGAGGAATGGATGCTTAACTTCAATTAGTCAAATCAAATTAAACTAATTAAATTCCCAAATGTTGACCACTTGGAGTTAATGTTCAATATACCAACCATTATATCATCATTCCGTCCCGTTTGACTTGTCTCGTATTCTTTTTCGAATTTCCCATTTGACTTGTCTCATTTCTTGAAAATGAAATAAACTCACACTTCCCTTTATGGGACTCACTCATCCAGACACAACCAATCATTCGTTTTAATTTTATACCGAAAAAATTGAGACAAATTGAGACGGAGGGAGTTACATATATGATCAATTGAAAGGAGGATTTAAATTTCCAATTCGACCGCGAAAAATCTATAATATCATAAAAATAAATGATGAAATAATTTTTTTTAAAAAAATTATATTAATTATTTTGACTACCACTAATCTTGGCAAGTAGTGTAGTTAATTTGTGAACTCTCCTCAACTTCAAAATATAGAAGTCGCAAATTGAGACGGCCATGGAAGTCAAATGAGTTAGGAAATTATAGTTTACAAAGTCGTTATTAAATTGCATTGAATATGAAGCAAGTTATTCCAATTAAATAAGTTAGACTCATACACACTTTATGCTCACAAAATTAGTTAATTTATATTTATTCCAATGAAATTGATGGGATTGGTAAGAAGCCTCCGTCTAATTAATAATATGACTTTAATATCGAAAGCTACATAACTTAGATTGATTTTTAAACAACGAGTGTCACATGCATGTAGCTGCTCTACGTAATAAACTAATCATTACTGCCAAACTCGATCGATCCGTTTAAATTTTGTGGAAATATATGTTTATACTTATTCCCATTTTAAAAAATACAAAACTATTCACCCACTATAATTATAGTTACAAAATATTCAAGTTTATCAATTTACTCTCACTTTTTCACTTGTGCCAATGAGTGTTGAGGGGAGCCTACGAGTGCCGATGATGAGTCGATTTTCATCAGATGTGCACTGTCTTGAGTGCTGATGGAGTGCCTATGGGTGCTGCGGAGAGCTTAAAATTTCTATCAGCATCATAGGCACCCATAGGCTCTCCATAGACACTCCATCGACATTCAAAGCAGTGCACATCTGATGAAAATCGACTCACCATCGGCACTCGTAGGCTCACCATCAGCACTCGTCGGCATTCGTAGGCTCACCATCAGCACTCATCGGCATTCGTAGGCACAAGTGAAAAAATGAGGATAATTTTAGTAATGTTGAATATTTGGTGAACATAACTTTAAATTTTTATCTTAGATTCTACAGTTGAGAAGTCATTATCAAAAGTTGTTAAATGGCAAACCTAATCCAGCATAGATGAAACGTGATAGTAACATTTCTTGGTAATTTTTTATGAAATTAGAATTGTGTATGTGTTTGAATTTTGAGGCCATGTGATGCACCTATTTTTGCATTTAATTCTGACTGGGTTTAATATGATAATATTCTTTTGGAATGATATATTTTTTGGGAAATTTTAAGTTACAAAATCCAAATTGTGAGGTGAATGAATGATTTCGGTCCAATTGATTGCTACTTGACAATAATTCCCCATTGTGAGACTAATTTGTCTATAGCTAGTTTCTTTCCACCGCATCATGTATAACCTACCATCATTGACCTAATTGTATATGTATAATTAAATTTTATATCAAGAAAATTCGCAATTGCTATTTGAGATAATACGGACTTAATAAATCTCATTATTAATTGTTTTGATGATTCTATCTTGATGTGAAATAAATAACATATAAGTATATGAGAGTTGATAATCAAACAAGGGACAATTAACGACGAGCATAATTTTTAAAGTTGGATTCAAGTAAGCTGTTACTCCCTCCGTTCTATAAATATAGTCCACTTTCTTTCCAGTGAGGTTTTTAAGGAGAGTTGTTGATGCGTGGATAGTTGTATAAAGTGGTGGGTCCCTCAAAAAAAATGTGTAATAATTTACCAAAAAAGAAAACTGGACAATTTCAATGAGACAGCCCGAAATAGAATACTGGACTGAATCTATGAGACGGAAGGAGTATAATACATTCTCGGGAGCGGATCGACATTCAAGTTGAACCCGTTATTCATTACATGAGGGCATAAGTGGTTCTATATGCCCAAATTCAAACTCTTTATGCTCACTCGGTCCTTCTATTGATTTAACAGTTTTAATTTCATCTGTTACTTTATCTTCAAGTTCGAGTTTGTATTGGCCCTATAAATACGAGCTACGGTTGCATTTTAAGGCATTTTTTAATCTTGAATGAAATAAAACGTATTTTCCTGTTTCACATAATGAACGTTTGTTTTCTACATTATCATCCCATGTGATATCTCGGATACTAAAAAGTTTTCCTTTCTTAGTGGAGAGTACTTCCAAGTATTTATCTTCTTTTGCATTCTGCATAAACTCCCATAATTACCTTTTTCTTTTGAGATGTGCAAAGCACAAAAAGGGGGAGAGTGAGAGAGTGTGGAATATAGTGAAAAAAAAATTGGGTTGAAAAAGGAAATCCTCACTCAAAAAAGTGACCTTTTTCTCTTTTCTCCCTAGTGGAATATGAGGAAATAGATTATAATTGGGCAGAACTAATCCCAATTATGTAAGTATGGTACTCCATCCGTTCCATTGATAATGACCTATTGGCTTTGTGGTACGGGAATTAAGAAAGTAGAATAAGTGATAAAGTAAGAAAGAGAAAATGAGTGAGATGATGAGGAGTGAATGATAAAGTAAGTGAGAAAAATAATAAATGTAAGAAAATACAATATTTTTTTTTCTTTTTCTGGAAAGGGGTTATTTCAAATGGAACAAACCGAAAAGGAAAAATGGTCATTATCAATAAGATGGAGGGAATACAACTTTCAAGCTGTAAATCTCACACAGTTTATTGTTGAAGTTTGCCACACCTTTAGCATAACAATGCATTTTGATTCCTTAAACACACAATCAAAGTCGTGACAAGTAATTTTGATTACGGGACTGATTCGTCCCGTAATTCTTAATCATAGATCCGTTCCTGTATAAATATCAAAATAAAAATGTTTAGAATTAATAATAATGAAGTATTGTGACAATGGGAGAATAAGAATCAATATCAAGAATCCATCAAAAAGTAGAAAATAAAGTATTTCCACTCTGCAAAAGTTGAGAATAATTACTAAGAACCAAATTTGGGCATGTCGACCACCATTTTCAGACAAAAAACATAAACAGAGAAATAATCAAATGAAAATCTTACATGCAATAAATTCTGAACATTTATTGATAGAATTGTCAACCAAAGTGGTAGATAGGGAAGTAAGTAGTTCCAAGAACTGCAGTGAAAACAAGAAACACTCCACCTTTGCTGATTAGAAACTCAAAGTGGCATATGCTTCTAATGCAGCCAAACTCCCACCAATCAACATTATTTCTAGATGGATTTTACCCAATTTCCAAACAATCTTTTCGGTGGTCGATTTGAGATATACGGGTCTTTTTCCCGTATCGGAAATCACATAAATTTGGGTCTACAATATAGTGCCAAGATCCATAATAGTGTAAAGTTAAAATGGATTTTACTCAATTTCCAAATAATCTTTTCTGTGATCAATTTGAGATGTACGGGTCTTTTTCTTTTTCCCGTGTCGAAAATTACATAGGTTTGGGTCTACAGTACAGTGCCAAGATCCATAATATTGCAAAGTTAAAATGGATTTTACCCAATTTCCAAATAATCTTTTCTATGATCAATTTGAGATGTACGGATTTTTTCCCGTGTCGAATATCACAAAGGTTTGGGTCTACGTTGTCTTGCCAAGATGCGTAATAATGCAACGTTAAAATGTGACATCCCATGTTATAAAAGGAAACATAAGACAAAGTGAAGGCAATAATCACAAATCTAAGACCCCCTTTTTGTGAAGTCAATACATTAATATCATAATTGGTAGTGAAGAAGACATTGCAAGAATTCTTGACTCTATCCTAGTGTCATATAGCAAAGATGCTATTCCTCCCACATTCATCTCTGATTTCTCATAATTAAAATACTCAAACATAAAGTTCCCCCCTATTCTCCCATTAATTAATAAAGACAAACCCCATTAATTAATACCCTTATTTATTCATTTATTTATTTATGACAAATGAACTTGACACCCGCTATGTAACATACGCACTGTAAAAACCCGAAAATCACTTAAATATGCAAACCATCCTAACGGTGATAGACTCACATATGTTGATAGAGATCGTACGTTATATCGATTATTATTTGTATAATTACTCTTAAAAACCATTTGAAATACCAAACTTTTACGGTATACCATCCTTTTCATGTCACATGGTGCCAGGATTTGCAGATTCGCAGTATAAACTAAAATTTTGATATATACAGAATGTTCGGTATTGCGATATGTTCTAGATTTTTTTTGTGTATACTGGATTTTCGATATGCCTATTAATTTTTGAAAATCGATACAGTTATCATACTGAAGCCTACCTTTACAGTATCACTGAAAATTACAGTATACCAATATAATTTTCGATACAATATACTCATTTCGTCCCACTTGACTTGTATGTTTTACTTTTTTGGTTGTCTCATCTGGCTTGTCTTATTTCCTAAAATAAAAAATAATTACTAAATTAACTCTCATTTTTTCTTTATGAAGCATACCTCCTTTCGCACAACCAACCACTTATCTTAATTGTTTATAAAAAAAAGAACAAGATAAATCAAACGAGGCGGAGGGATATAATATTTTGAATTTTCAGTATGTTATTTTACCTGTTGATACGCTATGTGGGTGTTTGGAGTAGCTGGAGCTTATTGATAAGTGTTGAAAGCTGCTGAAAGTGGCTGAAAGTGACTTATTCAATAATCTATTAGTATTTGCAAAAAGGTCTTGAAAAGTCATTGCAAGTGGGTAAAATAGTGTTTGGAAATATTGCTGAAATATACACTTTTAAAATTAAAAGTCCGTTTTACCCCTCATATTATTAACCAATATAGATTTTCGACATTAAGAAAACAAAAAATTTCTTTTTATATTATTGTATCATATTACTATAAATGTAGGTTAAAAATATTATATAAAAAATTATTTTATTACATTATTACATTAATACTATAAAAAATTATTTTATTATATTAATTATCTAAATATATTTATTATATCTTATTATTATTATTAGTATTATAATGTTTCATTTTAAAGATGAGCATTAATGTAATAGTAATACTCGGCAGTATATTATATATAAATAATACTTTATATTAATATAAGATGAATATAATTTAATATCATAATAATGTATTATATATAGTGATTAATTTTAAAATTAAGGTAATTATTATGGATATAATTGTCTTTAACACTACTAGTAGAGATAAACTGTTGGCTTCATCTGACATCCAGCAGCTTATGAAAATTCTCTATTTGTTGGCAAAATAGCTTTCAGCTCTTCTCTAAGTTAGATATTTAAAACACTTAGTTCGTTTTCCGAAGCCGCTTTCACTCATAAGCTAGTTGAGATAAACTATCCCAAACACCCCTATGTGATTAGAAGATAATAAAATATCTCTATATTACTCCCTCCGTTCAATAGAAAGTGTCTCCTTTCTATGGCGTACGGAGTTATAGGAGAGTTGATTTTAATTGGTAAATATATATGACTCATATAATTAATAAATTATTTAGAATTGGTTCGTGAGGTAGAGAGGTGAGAGCCATGTAATTAATTAATTGTTTTGAATTAATTTGAATAGGTAAAGATGTAGGGCCCAATTCATTTTTAGGAAATAAGACATTTTTATGGACATTCCGAAAAGGAAAGGGAGAAACTTTCTATGGGAACGAGGGAGTATTATTTTTTTCCCTGAAGTAGTTATCCCTGCATTAATTTATTTCATCAAGCTCTGCAACAGAGCATTTCGGTGAGTAAGTCTGTGTTTTCTGGTGAGCTGTTCCTCTTCCCCCATTTCTTTACTCTTCACTTCACATGGTCCATTGGTCCCTTTTATGCATTAAATCTCACTTCCTAACAACTCTCTCTCTCTCTCTCTCACCTCTAAACTTTCTCTCTCTTCCCATGGTTGCACCACCATGACCTCGGTATACCGGAGTCGTCTCCTCCTTCTCACGGCTGTTCTTCTAGTTCGGGCCGGGCTCGGGCTGAACACCGACGGAGTTCTTCTCCTCTCATTCAAATTCAACGTTCTGAGCGATCCGTTGGGTGTTTTGCAGAACTGGAATTACAACGATGCGACGCCGTGTTCGTGGAATGGAGTTCGCTGCGGAACGCAAGGCTCCGCCGACGCTTATTTTAGGGTTACCGGAATCGAGCTTCCGAATTCGGGGCTTTTAGGATCGATTCCGGCGACGATCGGAGCGGTGGAGCATTTACGGAGCTTTAATCTCTCCGGCAACTCTATCAATGGCTCGATTCCGGCCTCTCTGTTCAACGCCTCTGAGCTTCAAGTTGTTGATTTGTCCAATAATTTGATCTCCGGCGAGTTGCCGGAGCTCGTCGGAAACCTAAAAAATCTTCGAGTTTTTAACCTTTCTGATAATGCTTTAGCTGGAAGTTTACCGGCGAATTTGTCTGGTTTGAAAAATTTAACGGCGGTTAGTTTGAAGAGTAATTACTTCTCCGGTTCGATTCGTGGTGGATTTGATTCGATTGAGTTCTTAGATCTGTCTTCCAATTTGATTAATGGATCGCTGCCGCCGGATTTGGGCGGGGGGAATTTAGTGTATTTGAATGTCTCCTTCAACAGACTTTCCGGCGGAATTCCTGCGGAATTTGCAGACGTGTTTCCGGCGAACGCTACAATCGATGTCTCGTCTAACAATCTCACCGGCGCAATTCCGGATTCTGCACTTTTCTCTATCCAAGACGTCAATTCCTACTCCGGCAACTCCGGTTTATGCGGCGAACCGTTGAAAAACCTATGCCCGATTCCATCTTCAGCGGCGACGACATCGAACACTTCGTTACCGGATTCTCCGCCGGCAATCGCCGCCATACCGAAAACCATCAACTCCAACCCCGCCACCGCCTCCTCCGACGGCGCCGCGCCGCCGCAAGGCAGAGCGACCGGTTTGCGGACGGGAACAGTCCTCGGAATCGTCGCCGGTGATTTGGCGGGAATCGGGGTACTGGTGGTGATTTTCCTGTACGTGTACCACCTGAAGAAGAAGAAGAAGAAGAAGGCGGTGAAGGTGGCGGAGAGCAGCGGCGGCGGCAACGACTTCGATTGGGCGTCGTCGGCGTCTTCATCGGAGGAACACAGCTGGCTGCGGGGGTGGACATGCTTGAAGAAGCAGCGCCACGTGGCGGCAGACGACAGCGGTGAGACCACAACGGAATCCGAGGACGCGGAAAACGCGGAGAGTAACGCCGTTCAAGAGCGGAATAACGGGGCGTTAGTAACGGTGGACGGCGATAACGAGCTGGAGTTGGAGACGTTGCTGAAGGCGTCGGCGTACATCTTGGGCGCCTCCGGCTCGAGCATAATGTACAAAGCCGTTCTCGAAGACGGCACGACGTTCGCCGTCCGGCGAATCGGGGAGAACGGCGTCGATCGGTTTAGGGATTTCCAGAACCAGATTCGGATCATATCCAAATTGGTGCATCCGAATCTGGTCGCGATCCGGGGGTTTTACTGGGGCGCGGAGGAGAAACTCATCATCTACGAATTCGTCCCCAATTCCAGCCTCGCCAACGCTCGTTACAGTAAGTTTTTGCCCTAATTTCATCATCTTAATTAATCCACTACCATTAATTGAAATTGAGATTCGATTTCAAATCTGCGAAAACTTAATTAATTGATTGATTGATTGATTGATTGATGAGTTATTGAAGAAAGCGATAGCTGTGGAGTTGTTGTAACTGAAAATTTTGTCTTTAATGCTTCTCTACAAAAAAATGTTCTTGCTTGCTAAAATGCGCTGTTCTTTCTTGTTTGCTAAAATGCGCTGCTATGTTTATTAGGGAAAGCGGGGTCTTCGCCTTGCCCGTTACCGTGGGAAATGCGGCTCAAGATAGCAAAAGGCGTGGCCCGCGGGCTTTGCTACATCCACGACAAGAAGCAGGTACACGGCAATCTGAAGCCCAGTAACATCTTACTGGGCTTCGACATGGAGCCCAAAATCGGGGATTTCGGGCTCCAACGCCTCGTCACCTGCGACAACAGCAGCTCCAAAACCGTCGGGTCGGCACGGAACTTTGGGAGCAAGCGGTCCACCGCCTCCCGCGACAGCTTCCAGGACTACACGAGCGGGGCAACGCCGAGCCCCAGCCCGAGCGTGATCGGCGTGTCGCCCTACCACGCCCCGGAGTCGCTCCGGAGCCTGAAGCCCACCTCGAAGTGGGACGTGTTCTCCTTCGGGGTGGTGCTCCTCGAGCTCCTCACGGGGAAGGTCATCGTGTCCGACGATGCGGGTCCCGCCCTGGTCGTGGCGGCCTCCACAGCGTTGGAGGAGGACAAGGTTAAGGTGTTGAGGATGGCCGACGTGGCGATCCGTGCCGACGTGGAGGGGAAGGAGGAGGCGTTGCTTGGACTGCTTAAATTAGGGTATGGGTGCATTGCGCCGGTGGCGCAGAAGAGACCCTCCATGAAGGAGGCTCTTCAAACGCTCGAGAGATTTCCGTCGTGTTCGTTTTCCTCTTCGCACTATTATGGTCTCTAGTTTGTTGATTGATTGTAGTCTTGTATGTATGTATGATGATTCACTAACATGTGGTTTTGCTTTAGACATTCTTCATCGTGATCGTGATCATAGAGCTCTTGTGTTCGAATTCGAATCATGATTTATATGTTCGAGAGGTTATAATCAATCCGGCAAAAACCAATTTTAAGATTATGATGAGCTAGGTAGAACTGTCAAAATTGGATCGAATCAAACCTAAACGGTCTTGCTTGATGGTCAACGGGTGGTCCAGCTTTGGGCCAAAACCCTAATCCAATCAAAGTTTAAGAAAATGGGTCGAAGTGTGTTAAAGTGGTGGGCTTACTGTGTAAATTGATTGTGATTCACAAGTTTTTTTCTTCCAGACAATAATAACTGAACAACCGTAAAAGAAAACTAAGATAACATTAGCACGTTGCAACGTGTGAAAGGCTAGATTACGTTTTCAACAACCCCATTAACGTTTGGGTCGAGCAGACGAGGGCTGAGTTCATGAGATGGTCTGTTGGTCCGAGTTGGGTTGACCCGAAGACTTTTACACTCCAGTCCTAGGGTTTGATCAAGTTGTCCCGTTAAGGCCCAAATTAAGTCGGGTCTAAATGGCTCGAAGGGAGATTTGGTTTCGGGCTTTGGGCCGACAACCCTAGGCAACTTATTTGGACTTTGAACCTCAAAACAGAGATGTGGCCTATTTGGGCTTTTCTAACTTCAATTTGGGCCTCTTTCATATTTTCTTGTTCAGGTGAAATAAATGAATTTACTGAGGCCCGATTAATTTTCTTTCGGCCCGTGATATTTTTATTCTTGGATCTTCTTTTTTGGTTTGCTATATATACTTTGATTATTGATTACAAGCCATACACACATACATTATTTACCTTTAGTAAAAAGAGATTCTTGTATCTTTTAGCAGTATCAAATCAAGGATTCTGTCCTTTACTAGATAATATTTCCTTGCAGCTTTACTCCACATAAAATGTCACATTTATTTTTGCCCAACTTTGACTATGCACCAATTTAGTTCTTGGTTTCAGATATTGAATTTTTTGCTTTTAACAATTATGTGGAAAAAAAAATTTGTTTGTGTTATAAACTAAATAAAACGAGAGAATAATAGAGAGAACGGGAAATAGATGTGTATTATTATGAGGGTGTAGACATCTATTTATAAAGTACAAAATGAGCTCATGAGCTTTTAGGGTTTACATGTCATCACAATATATGATAAGTATATATATAAAATATAACAGTTAATTATTGGTTATCAGCAAAAAATCTGATGGATATTTTCTATGAATTGGTCCAACTACCAAAATAAAGTCGAGCAGTTTTGAACCAATCATTGATGTTATTGATATTGAAATAGCCGTTGAGATGTTTGTCTTGCGCCTGAAAGTGTGTTCGAATTTCCGCGGAAGTTGCTATATACGAGTTTGCCACTAAAGTTAACATTTTTTGTGTGATTTGTAGCTATTGCATAGGAATAAAATTTAGTCAGTGCCCACTTCGGATAACGATTGTTTTCTTTGTCATAATTTTCTTTTTGTGAGTGTCGGTGAAGATATTTATCTATTTCAAATCATGCACTCTTTTATACTCCTTCCGTTCCATTCTTAATGTCCATTTTTTTTTGTACGGTATTTAAGAAACTTTATTTAGATATATATTTTATGAGTTTGAACTTTTGATTGTATTAATAAATTAACACAGTTTTCGAAAAATGGTTGGTGGGAAGGAATGAGAATTCATCCAAATTTTATTAAGCCATAGTTGAAGCATTTGATTTTTTTTTCTTTTTGTTTGTTTATGTTGTAATTAAATAAATAATTTAAACTTTCAAAAAGTTAAAAATCAAAATTTTCTGAGTTCGGAGTGAAGCGGAATCATGTAAAAAAAAAACTTTTGGAGAAATAGAGTGTATAATAATATGAGATGGGTAGTGAGTAATAAGAGACTCACTTGATATGGGAGTAATATTTCCATTTAAGGAAAATGAATATTAATAATGGGACACTTATTTTGAGTATAGTAGACATTAATAATGGGACGGAGGAGTATTACACTTCTTAGATGAATGAAATGGAATAAAGAAACTTCCCGCCATTGAAAAAGGCCAAAACGGTTGAATAGCACGTAAGAAAAAATAAAAATTGCATAAATCCTATAATCAAGTGTGCATTCATCTGATTTAATTAATAGCTTTGCAAGGACAAAATAATAAAAACCAAACCATCCAGCATCCTCCCATTTGTTGGAATTAGTAATGAAGCCAACTAACTTCCTTTGTTGCCATTGATGAAATTGTACAACCTAGTCTTCTTGATTATTTAAAGTACATAATCATAAACATTCCATCTTCAATACTGTTCACATTTTCTAAATAGAAAATGAGAAATTTCCCAAATATTCGGGAATAATACATAAATCGTCTTTTCACACGTATACTTTAACGAAACCCCGAATTCGAATCCGAACCCGAATTAGTATTAGAGTAGATGATTGTATTATGATCTAATGGTGGAGGGGGACAATATTTTCAAACAAATGCAGAGCTTTAGTTTGTTATGGATAGGCATGACAAGCAATCCGGATCCTCTGGCCCATTTTCGGTGGAACCACCAATTATGCGGTGTCACGCGTGCATTGATGGACCATGTTATTAGTAAATAAATGTAAATAAACTTTTATTTACTGGTAACATGGCTCACCAATGCAAGCGTGGCACCGCGTGATTAGTGGGCCACCGAGTGATCCACCATTTTCGGGAGAGAGGATGTGCAGCGCATGACAAGGAAGCAGAAGTCTTGGTTGCTCATCTACAATTGCTTTGTTTTAGCCTTTGCCATCTATCAAAATAAATGTGGAATTTATCCTTTCAGCAAAAGTTGACAACTTTTCATTTCAGTTGTTATATCATTTATAGCTCAGACAATTGTTCTGCTTCCCTCTTTTCACCTCGTTTTTCAGCATGCTTTTTTTTATATATAGGATTATACTTCACCATGTGAAAGTCCCTAGGCAAATTAATACTATAGGTGTGGATCTGGTGAGAACTCATACTTAACGTGAGAATTGCGAGTCATGCATGATTCTTATATAATTTATGTATAATCATTATATATTTTATGTAAAAAATCTATAATTTTATATTTTTGCCTTTCTACATTAAAATATGTATAATGTAAAATTCTATATTTTTTGCTATATGTAACGATTATGCATAAATTATATAAGGATTATGCATGGTTCGCACTTCCCACGTTAAATACAGGTTCTCACATGATCCACTCCCTAATGCTAAAAAATATTATGTATTTAATGTAAAAATATATAAACTATTATGTGTTTTAGAAAAATATTGTACGAAAATCATCCTATCAAATTTAGTTACGTGTGAATCTCAAGAGCTATCAATTCAAACTCTCTAAATTTGTCAAAGAACTACGTTTATACTATTTATTTACATATAGAAATTTCAAATCAGAAAAAATACAACATTTACTTGTAAAAGTATTACTTATATATCAAGAACTAATACAACTCGTAAAAATATAATCTATATCAAAAATGAATGTAACTTATACAAACAATTTACATATCTATAATTAATACATTAACTTGCATATTAAAAACCAACACATTTACATGTAATATAGTATAATCGAAATCATATAACTTGTGATTCATAATTTTGATTATTTTAAGTGTACTTGAAACATTATACATCAGGAAAATATACTTTGTTCAGTAACACTTAAAAAAAATTGTTTTATGCATTTTTACATTAATAAACAGTTTTTTCGTTTTTTTATATTATATACTTATTGCATTTTTTCTATTTGGTTAGTTTTTTTTCCACTTTAAAATACGGTAAGAAGATTATGATATCATAATCTTAATTGTGGGTTGTTTTTAAGGTTAAACACAACGATTACACATTAAAGACAAGTCATTCTCAAGTATTTAATAATATGTAATCATCAATCAAATTGAGGAAATTCATGTACGAGAATCTGTGCATCTCCAAATCTGTTGCCGATGAGCATTATTGGCTTTCTTACCGTTACTTCGACGAACAATTTATGAATACAATTCATCTCCATGAAAGAATATATATATAGAGAAAGTGGTTGCCATGTGAACAGTCTTTATCGTGCGAACGTGTGAATACTTCACTTTAAAGACAAATATACAACACTTTAAGTACTACACTTTAAAATGCAGTATATTTGCATTTAAAGTGCAGTACATTTGTATTTAAAGTGCGGTGTTCACACGTTTCGATAATAGTTGTTTACATTTGAACCTCCTCATATATATATATACGTCAATTTACTCTATCTTTCCTTAACCCAACTTAATATATATATATATATATATATATATATATATATATATATATATAAATATCGTGATAGGTGCTGCTGAATTCAATTACTACTACTGTAAAATATTGAATTATTTGATCAACATTTGGGCAAAAACTAGCTGTCCAAATTTGACAGCATTGCTTTTATCAAGCCAACATCAGATGGGAAAGTTAGAAAGAAATATGAATTATCTGGGGTCAGAATATCATCAATTCATACCGTAACTGCTTTTATTACAAACCAATCTTGTATGGTATCATATCACATATTTATAACTTCAATTCTCTCTCTCTCTCTCTCTCAGATAATGCTACTTTCACTAGCTTCTTTTAGTCAAAATAATGGTAGAGAATGAATAATTTCAATTTTTGAGTTTGAGGAAAATTCAAATACGATGGCAGTGATTCAAATTTAGAGTTCATCTTATAGTCCAATAAAGGCACAAATTGGTAGGATTAGATTAGCGCTTGAATTATACTCAAAATCTAATTAGGGATATTTCTTGGGCTGACCGTACAGTTAGATTAGGGCACAAATTGGTAATAGATTAGGGCTCGAATTATACTCATAATCTAATTAGGGCTATCTGATCGTACAGTCATATGTCATAATCTGATTAGGGATATGTTATTCTTCTATAAATAGTCATGCTATTTCTTGAAATCATATCAGAAAATCATAGACCATAATCCTAGAGGAGTAGTAGCGTTAAAACACGAGTTGAGTAAACAATTCTTTCATTGCTTTATTATATCTTATTTTTGCATATTTCCGTGTTTTTGCTCCACACACATTAGTTAGCACGTGCGAATTTTTCTCGTTAAAAAAAATGAAGTAGGTGATAATTCCATTGGTGTTTATTTTCCCTTATAAATTAAATAAATATTGATTACTTCATTACTCTAGATTAAATTGAGAATATTGCTGAGAAAATGAAATTAAATAAAGATTTTTTATTACTATTACAATGACTATGCGTAAGGTAGCTGTTGCCAACTATGAAATATTTCTCCTGTCTGCGTCTCCTCGCATGACTACTCTTCTGTGTTTCTCTTTATTCGTACCATTTCCATCTTCATGTATCATCACTTTCCCATAACACCACTATATGTGTTATATTCTTATTAAACTAATTTCATATGAATAATTTCGACTGACATTTAATAATTATTCTAGAAATTATTCTGAGAGTATATTGTCACTTGAATTAATGATTGAAGGGGATTAAACGAGGACTAATCCAAGATTAAAATTTTAGGAGTACGGGAAAATAGTAAAATTTAAAATATATACTTCCTCCGTCCCACTCATTTTATAACATTTTTCTTTTCGTGTCGTCTCACTCATCTTGCAACGTTTACTTTTATAGAAAAAATGAGTGGATCACAATAATCCCAAACAAGTGGATCCATAACCTTAAACTCCGCACTCAATCTCAAATGTTACAAGATGAATGAGATGGAAGGAGTATAAAATTAGGATTAATTATGCAATTTTTCAAAACGATAACACCACACATACCTTAAATTGATCTTCGATTTAATGTACATTAAATAAATCTCGTTTCCGTATAATAGCTTGCGATATAGATCTCTTTCTCTCAATTGATTTGGTGTTTTATTCTATTAATAATGCAATTCATAATAAAAGAAAATTATGAAATTCTACTTTCAATATTATGTGAATGTATGCATAGGATTTTTCTCAAGTTGATCGTACGGTGGAGATTGAGCAAGGTGGCAAACGTCCCAAGAGGATTTGATTTTTGGACAAGATGCAGTCACCATAAGATCCACAATTATTTGGTGGGCCCATTGAACCCATCCTATTGAATCATTCTCGTGTCTCATTTCATCAAGATTCCCACAAACATAATCATAATCATAATCACTGATAAAATCATAACCATATTATACATAATACTATAAATAAATGCATAAATTATATAATGTGTATATAGTTTTTGGATTTAACTTTTTTAGAATTCATATATATGTTATAATTAAAAAGTGTAAACAAGACTACAATAAATATAAATAAGCTAGCAAATTAACCATGTGCAATCTTCAAAAAGATAACTCACCATCACTCATTCATTCATATGCAAAACCAACCACACTGACAGATATTTATTTGATACAAACCAAAACTTCACAGATAGCGGATACGGGTTTTACTCATTGCGAACAGAACAAAAAGGGTTTGGTTGCTTGTCTAAAACTAGGTGGTTTAACAAGAGTTTAGGCAAGAATCTTGTGGGTTGACCTAAACTCCAAATACAAAGATGAAACTTTCCAAAATTACTACTCCTTCCATCCTATAGAAAGTGTCCCCTTTCTATAGAGCACGAAAATTAAGAAATTTATGTTATATGATATATATTATTTAACTTTTAGGTTGTTAATTTTGATCCACACATTATCTGTTTTTTTAGAAACATAACACTTTTTATAAGACAGCCCACAGAGGAAAACAAGACAATTTTTATGAGACGGATGGAGTATAAAATCTCAGAGATTAAGGGCACAAAGTTTGTTTGTCAATTAGGTCAAAACCAAGCAAGAAAAGCCAACAAAGCCACAAGCTTGAATCCCATATTGGGACATAAAATAATGTAATCTAAGAACAACAAACAAGACAAGAAACACATAATCCTCAGCCAACTTGTCCTAAATCCAAGACCCTTTTCTTGATTCATGAATTCCTTGATCAAGCAAACAACCAAACACTCTAAGAAGTTTGTCTAAAGATTGAAATCATGCATCAAATATGCAGCCAAAAACCACTCTAATCCCTCTATCTTCAATCTCAGACATCATAAACATGAGATAAATAAAGAGAAACGCCATAATTTTGATCTAAATTATGATTAGCAAACATAAGAGGAGTGATTATTGAGTACCACTACCAACAACATAGAGGATGAGAGAATACTGAGTTCAATTACTAGGGTTAGCCGATCCCACGCGCTGACGATCCCTTCGCTTGAACAAAGGCTCCGGTGAAGATGATGCTGATAACGCAACGGCCCATGAATCAACCGAGCTATCGGAGTTGAAGTAGGCATCAATCACGCCATTGGGACTGCTTGGAATCGACTCAAATTTGCGCTTGCAGGACTTACGCCTCACACCGCCCATTGTTTCCAAGATGAGTTTGTAGCAACCATCAATCTTTTCCTGGATTAGTTGGATTATCCATCAGTTGGTTTCTTGGTAAAAAGCTCGATATTTGATGGAACAAAGAGCAAGCATACTAATTAGACAAACCTTGCTAGTTCTTAACACAAGCATAAGCTGATCTTCGTGCTCCATTGCGTTATCGTCTCCTATCTCTCTAATCGCGTAAATCATTGTTGCAGCAGCAACAATTGAAGGAGGATATTGTACAAACCTAAAATCTGCATTCAGTTTAAATTTTTTAGAATTTAGAACCAACCAACAATTATAAATCATTTCATATCAAATCATCAGGACTCAATCTTTCATCCAACTCAATGAAGATGAACTAGTGCCAAGATTTTCTAACTAAGAACCAAATATTATAAATCATTTCATAATTCATATCAAATCATCAAGAATCCATCTTTCCATCCAACTCAATAAAGATGAAGTAGAGCAATTTTCTAACTAAGAACCAAAAATTATAAATCATTTCATAATTCATATCAAATCATCAAGAATCCATCTTTCCATCCAACCAAAGATAAACTCATGACAAAATCAAGTGATCTATCTCAAGTTCTGCATTACTACATACCAGTGATGATTGAGAAGATTACACTCGCACACCTCCTCAAAAACTCCCAATGTAGGTTCTTTAAGAACTCGAATCTCCTCGCAATGTGGTCGAAGAACGACACTGGCGTAACTGGATTCATTCTCCATTGAAGCGTGGAGAGGACCAGAAGCTCCATCCTCTGAATCGTCTTTGCTTCGAACAAATACTTGGATTCCTCCACCTAAACACATCAAACGGAATGAATACTCAGAAGAAATTTCTCACACGCATTTCAACAAACACCTACACTGCATAAACAAAACTGATAACATTTCAACAGATCCACGTACTTGTAAATCTAACAACAGAGGCACTTGAGTCTCCTCCACTTTGGCAGCGATGGAGAGACAAGCCACGGCAGCGAGCTGACTCATCCACGGCTTCTCCTTCTGGAAGCAGCGGCTGGTAACGAATCTATCGTAATAGTTCGCCGCCAGAGCGGCGGTGGCGGCGTTGAAGCCGTAGCAGTCAATCACCTTCAGCATCCAATTAATCGCATCATTCCTCGCAATCTTCAGCGAATCTGAGTTTATACCGTCATAGATTAAATTCGATTCAATTTTTTCCTTCGATAGAAGGTTTACGACTTCCTCATCCTCCCATAAGAAGTCGTGGTCAAGCAGAAAAGTATTAGGGTTTATGTGAATCTGATTGGAATCGTGGATTCTCGTCTCGCCCGAGAGGAATTCGTCGAGATGCTCGTCCTCCTCCTCGCAGTAAAGAGCGTCAAAGATTGGATTTCGGATGTAGGTTTCGTGTGATTTGAGTTGGGCAACCATCTTCTTCTTCGGAGAAGAAGACACAGGGGCTTCTGCTCATTATCTTTAGGACAAGAAGCGAAAGGTTGAAAGATTCAATCTTGGGCTCAGTAGCATATCTAGTTTTGTTTGTTTTGCAGAGAGAGAGAGAAGAGAGAGAGAGGGGAGAGAGCTAACTAAACGAGTAAGGAGCGGAGGGGTTTTATCTGAGAGGCCTTTCACGCCTGTCCTCTTTTTCCTTTTTTTTTTTCAATTTTCTTTTTTTATGCTTAAGATTTTTATCTTATTTCTTTCAGTATATTTTGGCGCCACTGCAAAATTAGAAATTTTTAGACCCCATCAAATAATATTAAACAAAAATATTGGACAGTGCTTAAGTTATAGTCAGAAGAGCACATGAAGCAAAGTTTATTTAGTTCATATTTCGGTAATGTCTATAGGTTATTCTTGTCATTAAAAAAAATGTATATATATATATAAGAGGAGGTTCAAATATTAATATATTTTTATCGTGTGAATAATACACTTGATGAGACTACACTTGAGGAAATTTTTATAATCTGACAAATAAAGTGACTATATTTGTCTTGAAATGCAGTACATTTGTCTTGAAAGTGTGGTGTTCACATAATAAGAATTGTTCACACATTAACAATATATATATATATATATGGGTATGGATCCTGTTAGAAGCATAGTTATATAGGAAGATAGGAAGTATACATATTCCTTAATTTTTTATGCATATATCTTGTAACTTTTATATTTTTTGTCATTATGCATAAAACATGTAAGGAATATGCAAAAGGAATATTTCAGAGCATATTCAATCTAAACTATCAAAAAATGAAATGAAATGTGCAGATTTTTTCTTATTTCTCATTTTAAGGAGACTTCTCATATGATCCATTCCATATATATATATATATATATGTATTGGATGATTGCCTGAATCGGTCGATTCATGCGTTTCTTTCTAATTTGAGCAAATCCGTTTAAAAATTGGATTGAGATATATTGGACGATTGACTAAACCTGTTGATTCATGCGTTTCTCTCTAGTTCTAGCAAATCCGTTAAAAAATTGGATCGAGTTGAAAACCAATTTTCATAAATTGGGCAAATTGAAAAATAAGACGGATTTGAATCGGATTCATTCAGTTTGACTGAACTGTTAAGGAACTAATCTCTATATTGCTATATTATTAATTTTAAAATCGACCATAACGAAGATTGAACACTAGATCAATTCTATATCAATTACTTATGCAAAAATGAAAATATCAACTACATTACTACACTACCTGTTGCCAGTTCTCTATATTGCTATAGAGGACTAGGGAAATGTACATACACTTCTAAATAGGCAACTCTACATAATAAATTCCACCACTAAATTATTATGTTAGTTTAGATTTACCCCTAAAGCTTAGTATTAAATTTATACACCCTAACTACAATACTATTTGGCCTATTTCAAGAATTGAACAGCTAAAATATGGTTCAATAGTTAAATTTACGAACCTAAAATTCATCGATAGTTAAATTACAATTGTCGATTGGCATAATAATGTATAAGTTTTAATTGTATGCTTACCCAAAAATAATCATCGAGGTTATAAGAAAAAAAAACTATTATAACATATTATCTTCGTCTCAAAATTCTTGTCTAATATATATTATTAGTTGTCCTAATTTTTTTTTTACACACGACTTTTTTGTATGATTCGCAACTTTACACAACTTTACATATTAAAAAATGCACTGTCACCAATATGAATAAGAATTTTAGGACGAAAAAAGTAGTAAATTATAACAAGTGAGAATGAGATGATGCGTAAATCAATTTAACTTTTGGGTTCACACACAAATTAATTAAAAAAATGGGCACAAGGAATTATGTTCTTTACCAAATTGAATTAAAAAATTTCGATTGCCGACTGCACTAATATCCAAGACTATATTCACATTGGGTCTCGAATCAAACTTAAATTTTTTGTTTAAATCCAACTCAATCATATTGCAACTAGTTTTACAATTGTTATATCAATAGCTTTCCTACTAAAATGATAAGTAACTACACATCATATTCTATTTTTCAGTATATTATTAACCATAGATTTGAATTTATGGTATTCGAAATTTGAGTTTTAGACGAGACAAAGACTATTTATCAAAAATATTTATAAATAAAGACCTACTAAAACACCAAATCCAAAACACAAGGGATCAATCACATTGACTCGATTCTGTCAAACAAGAAAGGGTTTTGATATTTGACCTACAGTTAAATCTTGATAAAATAATATTCAATATATTAATAACTTCGCTTAAATAATAATTTTTTTCGGTCCCAACTTGAGTTAATGAACTAAAATAATATTCGATAAAGTAATAACTTCGTTAAATGAATATTTTTCTATGGTCCCAACTTTAAAGAGGTTTAACTGTACTTGCTAATTAAAAAAATTATTGAATTTCTCAACTGTAAATACTCCAAAAATATTTATATTTGTTTTGGAGATATACATCTCACATAGTGTAGTTTATAAACTTAGTAACAATTAAGACTTGGAAGCATAATTAACTGCAAACTATGCATAAATGATGTGTTTTTAAATATGATTTTGAAATAGAGAATCTCGTGTGATATATTCCGACATCCAATTCTTTTTACAAAATAAATCGAATTAATGAATACACCCCTCCATATAATAAAATCAAGAACATTATTTTTTCATTTCCCTAGTAGAGGGTTTGGCTTTGGAAGGAGGGGAGGTCAATGCCGTAAGCATTCAGCAGCTAAACTATTCATAGTCAGAGTAATTATGATTAAATTTAATAAAATAAACAATTCTCTCACATGTAAAATCATCCACGACACACACTAAAATAGGAAAATAATAAAAATAGCAAAATTAATAAAATAATCTCAAACATTGGAACAGGAAATTTGTAACGTATGTTCCACGGTTGAATCCGATTCTTGTCTCGAATATATCACAACTTTAAAGGTGACAACTCATAAAAAACAATAGTGCTAGTTTTTAAGGGAGCATATTATTATATTAGTTTAGGGCCTTAGTGCAATACTATTTGTGGAGATATTCTTTGAATCGAAAATACATAATACAATCAAGAAAATCGATTAATTCAATAATGTAAAGGATAAAATCAGAGACATAAAAGATTTACGTGGTTCACTGTAATACGGGCGGATCCAGGATTACGAGGGAAGGGGGGCGAAACTAAAAAACTCGATAGAGAAGAGGGTGAAGTGTACATTCGGAGGGGCAAAATACAAAATTTCTTAAAAATTACATGTATAAAATCGCGTTTCGACAAGAGTTCGGGGGTTGCCCCTGGATCCGCCACTGGTAATACCTACATCCATGAGACTGTAAATCGTGATTATTTACTAAAATATGGAATAATAAAAAGCTTCCGTATTTAGTATTAATTGTGGTTCATTCATTTGTTTTCTTATTTACTACGGAAACAACCCAAAATGGAAGGTGAGATATATTTGGTGGGACGGAGGGAGTAATTTCCTGCGTGTCATCGATCTTTAGATTTGTCATAGGGTTTCTAATTATAATCACACCTCAAAGTATGATTATAGAAAAAGAAAAAACCAAGTAGTATCAAGAATTAAATTTGTATCATCCATCATTTTCATTTTTCACAAGCACCATGTGTGTGGGTCTATGTTAGAGAGAGAGAGAGTGGAGAGAGAATGTATGTGTGTGCAGTTGCATTGTTAAAAGAGAGTCTGAATTTCAATTTGCAGCTGAGATAATTAATTTCCATCTTTTTCTTGATCTTCCCATTTTGCTTCTTGGTTTTCCAATTTCTGCACTGCACTCTCCATTAAACTCTCTTATTTCCTTCTATCACTTTTCTGCCTCACCCTGCCACATACACATTCTCTAGGCTGTCTCCTCTTTTCCATACTAATGTTTGACAGTCATGCTTTCATTGCATTAATCAATACCGACCCATGATCAAATTTAAGCAGTTTTCAACTATGTTAAACATAGTTCAATTAAAAATTTAACTAAATCAATTATAAAGCAAGTTCTCACATCTCACGAATTCTTAGGGATGGTGCATCATTACCTTGGCCAGATCTGAAAAGTTAGCTACACATATTGACTAAGGATACAAAACTAAGCAGATAGAAGTAAGGCATAACACAGATCTGGGAACTAAAGCAGAAATAGTAAACTTTCCTAAAACGGTAAGAAATTAGCATGAGATAATTATTACGGACTAACATATGTCAAATTAAATTAAATTAACTCGTGTAAATATGAGGTATATTAATATCACTATGGTAACATGCCCTTTTCACTTTAGGGCCAGATTAGAACTGTGGATACTATTCCAACACTAATGCTAGAAAGTTGAGCCAAATTCAATGGAGTGGCATTGGCTATCATTAGGTTTGGGCGCAAAGAGATGAAAATTTTCCCTCTATTTGGATTTTCTCTTGCCTTTTACAGTTACACTATGAGAAATTGCTTTCATACTTATAAAGGGGTACCTCACAAAATTCCATGCATGTATGGCTGGATGATTATGACATTAGCTTTATACAAGAGGATGAGGTAAAAAAGAAGAAATAACCTCAAAAGGAATCACTAGGGGACTAGTAATAAGAGATGTAGAGGCGAAATATGTAAGTTCGAGAGACCAGAGAACTAGTTAAGTTTTTATTTTATTTAAGAAACTACATACATAAAAGTGATTCGCTGATTTGAGAAGTAACAGACCACACACACTCCCTGTATCCGCCACTGTATATACAATTTATAATCTCGAGTTATGAGTCGATTGTCTATTAACGAAGACATTAACATGATAACATGTTATTGATTAAACAGAGGCAGATCAAATGAACGCGTTGAGGCTATCGACCCCCTCCCAAATCGTCTACTATCTTAGATTATCATTATTTTTGAAAAAACACTATTTGTCCTGTTCATTTTTGAGAAATTGCAAATTTCGCATTACCCATCATTCTTAATCTTGGATCCGCCCCTAGATAGGATTTTAAAATAGTGCATAACTAAGGACACTAAAGGTTTATATAAACTCATATCATATTAAGCGAAAGGGAGCTACACAGCCTATAAGTAGAATTTCCCATTTAAGCCCAAGCCCAATTCCAAGCCCACCATACAGTCCAATGTAGCCCAATTCCAAGCCCACCATACAGTCCAATGTAGCCCAAAACTGAATTAAATAAGTCTATCATGTAAAAATAGTACTTCCTTCGTCCGGTTAGAAGTGATGCGTTTCTGTTAAGCACGAGAATTAAGAAAATGACGTTAATTGATGTAGATTATTTAACTTACTGATAGTTAAAAGTGGTCCACACTATCTTTGTCATTTCCGAAAACGTGTCACTTGTAGTGGACGTCACGATAAAGAAAACACGTTATTTGTAGCAGGACGGAGATAGAGGTATATTTGAACCTTTGAATTATGTACATGAATAAACTTTATTAATACGTAATATTATCAAATCATTTTAAATTAAAATGTGATGTCATCATGTAAGATATTAGTAGTCTATTTTAATAATTAAGATCCACTAGCTATATTGTCATGGCTACCACATCAAACACACTAGAAAAATTATACAAACCGCGAGACATCATAATTGCTCATTAGAACACGTTTTAGCCCTCCACACACATAAACTTGACTTGGAAACATTAATCACCACCAATAAGTGGGACCCACATGAAAATCATCCTCTTACGACACTATGTAATAAAAATTAAATAAAATTAGCCACAAAATAACACAAATTACTCAATTTTATAACATATTGAATCATGTAATAGAACAATTTTTATTTTATTTTATTTTTTTAATGACGAGGATCCGCTAGCCGCTACTTTTTGGTGCGCAAGGGTAAACGCGTTTTCGCGCAATAGCCGCAAACCACATGGGAGAGTTAAACAACCCTTAATGTGATAGGATGACAGACACACACGTAACATTTCAAGTGGAATTTGAACACATAACCTATAAGTCCCAGGTCACCCACCTTCACCGCTATGCCATCCCAAGGGAACTATTTTTCCTCTCTTTTGAAACTTCTAACCGATGTGTAGACTAAAGTTTTGGCTTTTTGAGATAAACTATAATTGTGAAATGGAACCTCGTGATTTTCTCTCTCAACTACATTAAAGAGAGAGAGAGAAAGAAAAGTGGGTGGATAAATCAATAAAAGGCATGGTATTTGAGAACTGTTAAAGAAAAAGCAAAGTAATGAATGGTAATAACTTTTATTGCTTTGTAATGTAGTGGTGTCCATTTTCCATTTTTTGCACCATAAAATTGTAAGGTTTGCAGACAACATGGTGGCCACTGCATAATTGACACTCACTTCACTAGCATACTCTATTATACAATAATAGGAAGATTATACAAGCTTTTAACTATTTTTATTTGTATGTATTCTCGAGAGAATTTAGATTTTGATCATGAGTTCCTTTACTGCGTGTCCTTTTTTCGTCCTTTAATTTGAACAGTTTTTTGGTCTTATGAGTTCTGGTGGAGAGTGTATGTATTTCATGAGTCATTTTTGTATCTGACATATTTTCAATCAATAGGACGTATATTTAATGATGTGTTATTAGTAATACAATAAATCACCGATAAACTACACAGACAGACAACATGGTGGCCACTCCTTTATTGACACTCACTCATTCACTAGCATACTCAATTATACAATAATAGGAGGATTATACAAAGGTTAGCCTGTGGTGGTTGAACTCTCCTGTGTTGTTTGTAGGTTAGAGCACAGAAGCGAAGTTTACCCAGTGCGAACTTCAATAGCGGCTGCGGATTACCATCATCATCCAAAAAAATAATGATTATACAAGTTTTTGAACTATTTTTAGTTGTATCTATTATTAAGAGAATTTCGATTTTGATCATGAGAGTTCATTTGTAGTGTGTCATTTTCTCGTCCTATAATTTGAACAATTATTTTTTGGTCTTTTGAGTTTTGGTAGAGGGTGTATTTCATGAGCCATATTTTTCGTATGACATATTTTCGATAAGTAACACATATGTCTAACGCAAGGGTAGTGCTGGGCATGTGCGGGAACCCGGCCCGCACAGGGCCCCGTATTTTTAAGGTCTCCTTATTTCATTTTTTTGAAAAAAAAATCCAATGCTATTTTTGCAATGTACATTTTTTTTAAGGCCTAATTCATGGTTTACACTATTTTGTAAGTCTAATTGTTTGTTCTCCAAACAATGCAAAAACATAAATCTGGAAAATACTCCCTCCGTCCCGGATGAAACGTCCTCTTTATTTTCGGCGCGATAATTTATGCGGTGTACTTTAGAAGTAAAGAATGGTGGTCCATTTGTACTTTAGAAGTAAAGAATGATAATTTATGGGTAGGTGTGTGATAGTGGGTATGTTAGATTTAATGTTGTGGGTCCCACATAAAGTAATTAGATGACTAATTATTTCCAAAAAAGGAATATGGGACGTTTCATCCGGGACACCCCGAAATAGAATAGGGGACGTTTCATCCGGGACGGAGGGAGTAATAAATAACGCCAAAATCCTAATCTAAATTTATATCAAATTATTATATCTAAAGGTAAGAACCAATAAATCCATATATACTCCCCATTTAACTCAGCAAACAAACTCTTGACTCTCTTCGTCTATTTATTTATATTATATGTTATGTTAATAACATTTATTTTTTAATATAATAAGATTCAATTTTTTATTTTAGCACAGGGTCCACCAAAATGTCAGAATCGACCCTGAACTAACACTGCGTTATCAGTGATACAACTATGTGGCGGACAAGGTGCATGAACACCACATTATTGAGTACAAATAAACACAAATCATAATTAAAATCTTCTTATTTATTAGTATTAGATTAATTGAATTATTTCCATTACTTTATTTCTATAGACCATTATGTAATTAGTAGTGTATTTATTATGGGAAAATACATAATAGAGGTCATACTCCAAATAAAATGTTTGTACCAGTTGTTAGGACATACGAGGAATTTGAACTATAAAAACAAAAAATGGTATGAAATAAATGATGAGGATAAGAGCAAATGGGCTGTGTATTATTTAAGGTGTCCCGACAATATTATATGAAAACAATAATTATTGTTTCAAGTCCCACAACGGGAAAAATAATTAATATTTTGTTACAAAATTGCTTGAACTTATAATGGCTATTTAGGACTAGGGATGGCAATAGACCGGATCCTTCTCGGTCCAGATTCAGATTCGAGATTTTTTACTTTGATTCAAATTCGGTCCAGATTTATTGGATCTCAAAAAATGAGATTCAGATCCAGATCAATTAGATCCATAGGGTCTCGGGTCTAGACCCGAATCCATAAGTTTTTTTAACTAAAATTAAAAAAATTCAAAATTAATTAAAATTTAATTAAGTTAGTTAATTATACGATAACACGATAATCTATAAGAGCATTACTATCATTAAAAAAGTCAAAATGCTCATGATATTATAAAAATATTACAATCATTTATAAAACTACGATCTTCTTTCTAAAAAAACTTCCAAATTCGTAGACAATGGGTACTCAATCTCCTCCCTCTTTTTTATTTATTAGATTGTATTTCAAACTCAATAAATAATGTAATGTGATATTTAAGTAGAATAATATAAATATAATATTTTAGATATGATAATAAAATAATATTTATTTATAAAAATTGGAGGATCTGGACCGAATTCGAATCTCAGATCGTAAAACCGAATTCAGATCCGTAATTTCTAAAATGGGTCCAAATCTAATCAAGATTCAATTGATCTAATTTTTTAAAATTCAGATCCAAGAAAATGGATCTGAATCCACGGATTTGGACTGGGTCCAAGATCATTGTCATCTCTATTTAGAACTATACATTATTGTTATATAAATATCCATTGAAGTTGCAATGAAATTGTACAGCTAGAATCTCAAAATTGTACACGATTAATGATTATAAAATCAATCATAACATATAGATTCTTTTCTAGTTAAATTCAAACATGTTATTAATAAATTTCTCTATAATTAAGTGTTAGTAGTACAAAAAATTAATTTACGGGGTCACAGTAACAATTACTTTCCGTCTCATTATTTCTATCTAGTTTTTTTTTATACGGAGATAAAAAAATTTATTTAGGTGTTTTTTTAAATTACATTAAAAAATGTACTGAGCGGTGGTTGAGAATTAATATTTTCTTCATCAAAATTCTATTAAGGAAGAAATGAGATATAAATTATTATTTTTATTTTCAAAAAGCTTAGAATAATAATTTTCAAAGTTTAGAGTATAACGAAATAGTGATAGAAAGACTTTTGAAGAAATAGAGCATAAAAATGTGGGATAGATAGTGAATAAAGATAAATTCATTTTATTTTAGGATTAAAACTTCAATTATTTCCATTTTAAAAAATATAAAAAAAAATAACGATATAATCCAATTAGTAGAAGAAGGTATGAATAATGAGATAGGATTGAGTGTTGTTTAAACATTTTATTCTAATAATCCAAAATTATTAATTTCAGTAGTGGATGGGGAAATCCAGACCGGGTCATCGGCTGATTGAGAAACTCCCACACTCGCGGGAGCAGTCGTGTGGAAGACGCGCTTCTTCAATATTTCTCTCAGTATACGTATACCCACTTTATGTGCCCCCACTTCCCCGTATTAAAAGCTCTGCAGAATTTGTCTTCCCTTTCTCTCACATCCTCCAGTGCCATATTCTCGCTCTCTTCACGGCGGCGCGTGTTCCGCGCTTTAATGGGTCAAGCGACCTCCACCGCCCATGGAAACTCCCCCCGCGGCTCCAATCGCTGTCACGAACCGGCAATCGACCTCCACAACCACCACCACCACCACCACCTCTGCCCTACCTTCGTCAATCGACAGCAGCTCGATTACACGGCGGAGATCCCCGACGAATGCTTGGCTCTGATATTCCAGTCGCTCAGCTCCGGCGACCGGAAGTGTTGCTCGCTCGTGAGCCGGAGGTGGTTCGCCGTCGAAGGCCAGAGCCGACATCGCCTCGCTCTCAACGCCGAGGCGAAGGTGGGGCCAAATCTCCCTTCCATCTTCGATAGGTTCGACTCGGTCACCAAACTCGCCCTCCGATGCGACCGGAAATCGGTTAGCATAGACGACGAGGCTCTGACCTTGATCTCCCTCCGCTGCAACAACCTCACGCGCCTCAAGCTCCGCGGCTGCCGCGAAATCTCCGACGTCGGTATGCTTGCCCTAGCTACAAATTGTAAATCCTTGCGTAAATTTTCGTGTGGATCGTGTATGTTCGGAGCTAAAGGTATGAACGCCCTATTGGATAACTGCTCCTCCTTGGAGGAGCTCTCCGTGAAGCGATTACGCGGAATTAACGACGGTTTCGCGGCGGAGCCGATCGGTCCCGGTGTTGCCGCGGCGGCGCTCAAGTCAATTACGCTTAAGGAGCTCTACAACGGTCAGTGCTTTGGTCCATTGATTGTTGGATCTAAGAATTTGAAGACGTTGAAGATTTTGAGGTGTTTGGGGGATTGGGATAGATTGCTGGAGAGCATTACTAGTAGGAGAAACTGCTTGGCTGAGATTCATTTGGAGAGATTGCAGGTGAGCGATTTCGGATTAATGGCGTTATCCAAGTGCCAGGATTTGGAAATCTTTCACTTGGTGAAGGCTCCTGATTGCTCCAACGATGGGATTCTGGCCATTGCTGAGAATTGCAAGCTTTTGAGGAAGCTCCACATTGATGGGTGGAGGACTAATAGGATAGGGGATGAGGGTTTGATTGCAGTTGCTAAGAACAGTACCAATCTCGTTGAGTTGGTTCTAATTGGAGTGAATTTGAGTTCGGTTAGTTTGATGGCTATGGCATTGAATTGTCAAAAGTTGGAAAGATTAGCCCTATGTGGGAGTGAAACCATTGGAGATTCTGAAATCACATGTATTGCAGCCAAATGTGTGGCTTTGAAGAAGCTATGCATAAAGGGATGCCGAGTAACGGATTCTGGGATTGAGGCGTTTGCATTTGGTTGCCCTAATTTGGTGAAGATCAAAGTAAAGAAGTGCAGGGGAGTAACAAGTGAGGTTGCGGATTGGCTTAGGGCGAGGCGGGTGTCTCTATCGGTTAGCTTGGATGCGGATGAGATGGAGCCCGAGGCGTTGGATGTGAGCACTAGTGATGGAGGAGGAGTGCAGGAATATGGTGTGGAGTTCCCACCAATAGCTAGTGGAGCTGCAAGTGGGAGTGGTGGTAATGGTGGTGCTGATGGCGATGCTCCATCGACTAGTAATGGAGGCCGGGTGGGCAGTAAGTCGCGGTTTAGCATCTTTGCCGGGAGGAGTCTCGTGGCTTGTGCTTTCAGAAGGTTATCATCAAATGGTAATGATGGATGACTGCAAATTTGAACTTGTGATTGTTTGTTTGTTTCTCTGATCTTCAGCATTGCTGGCTGCTGCTGTAACTTGTATGTAAAACCTTCATTTCGAATTAAGAATCCCTTTTCTATAATGTTCAAGATTATGTCTGTGATTGCCATTGTTGTGTTCTTGAGTTCTTTGGTGGTGTTGTTCATTTGATTCTGTTTATGTTGTCTGTTTTCATTCTTAATCATGGGTTTCTTCTCTTTGTTTTGTGGGTTGTGATTTGAAGTATTTGTCGCGGTACACTTTATCTACTGGGAATCTTGAAAGGTAGGAAATTTGGATAAAGAGAGAGAGAGTAGTCAAAAAAAGAGAAAGGGAAAAAACTTAGCTTGTTGGACAAAGCCTGCTGATGACAGACTGTGTTGTGGTTATTCATCTCAGCCAACTATTACTGGGGAGACACAAGTGATGAGGGATCCTAGGGATGAAACATCTCAGCCAACTATTATTGGGGAGACAAGTGAGGAGGGATCCTAGGGATGAAATGAACAATTTCAATATAGAGAGTACGAAATAATTATTTTCTTATATATATATAGGAGGGGATAAATTGAGAACACCTCCTTAATGAGATAAATGAGAACAAGATCTATCCCTCCATTTGTGTAATGTGTGGCTTGGATTTAATGTTGAAGGATAAAGATTGTGTTGTAAAATAAATCATTAAAGATTAATTTTGCTTGTTATGTCTTTTTCACAAACCATTCTCCCTTCTTTCTCTTCTTCCTCAATCCTAATTATCGTAAGATCCACCAGCAACTACGAATTCGCGGAGTTTTCCATCTGCTGCATTCATGTTTGTATTTCCAGCTTGAAAGTAAAAGGAAGAATTCGTTGCTCGATTCTTGTTATTTTTTCAAGTTTAGCTATGCACTTTATTGTATTCTCTATGCACTTTATGTGTATTTTATTTGCACATTTTTAGGTACCTTATAAGTATACTTTTATATGCACTTTATGTGCTCTTTATATGCACATTATGTGTATTTATATGCATATTCATTGAATCGCACCGCTTAATTCATCACAGACAAGGGAGAGCGAAGAGAAAGTGAGAAATGAGAGATTAAGGTTGAGGTCGATAAATGCCCAGAAAATTAACATAAAACATAGAAATACAAGAGTGCATACTCACATCTGATTATAAATCTAGATTTAGATCTAGATCTAGTGTATGAAGATCTTTATATGCATTCCCCTATATACTTTTATATGCATTTTATGTGCTCTTTATATGCACATTATGTGTTATTTATAAGTGCATTCATTAAATCACACCATTTAATTCATCACAGAAGAGGGAGAGCGAAAAGAAAGTGAGAAAGGAGAGAGATTAAGGGAAAAGTCGATAAATGACCAAAAAATTAACATAAAACATAGAAATACAATAGTGCATACTCACATCTGATTATAAGTTTAGATCTAGTATATGAAGATCTACACAAAACATATAAATAAAGGAGATCTAGATCTAGTGTATGGAGATCTAGATCTGAAGATCTGCAGTTCGTCGATTTAGCTGGAAATTCCGGCAAATTTGACGGAGCAAGTGTCGGATTTCAGAAGCTTACGCCGTCATCTCCCGTGCGTGGCGTCCTAACAACGCCTACATCGACGTCCTCATCTAGGCTCAAACCTCCTAGGCGAGGAGAGGGAGAGAATTAGAGAGAGAGATAGATGAGCGGGGATGTGGAAGAAGGAACGAGTTGGAAAGACAATGATAATCTTATACACATTCGACCCCAAAATACCCTTAATGGGGCGAAAATGAATAGAAAAAATGCAAAAAGAAATGAAATTGTAAAATGATCTACACATTCCATCTATCTAAATCAATGGTGTATAAGTGTTCTTAATTATCTTAATAAGGGGGTATTCTTCATATAAGTCCCCCTATATATATATATATATATATTGTCACACCCCGTTCGCTACGCGATTCCGTAGTATCGTATTAGTATCTATTTTTGTATTAGTTTCCTTATTAATTCCTTTAGTTATATTTGGTTAAGTTGCTAGGGTTTAATTAAATTAGGTCTTAGTCGAATACTTATATATATCCGCATTCGCTTATTGAGTTGGTATCGAAAGTTAATCTTATATTATTCTTCTCTCTCAATTTTATCTTTTCTCTCGGCCAACTCTAACTCTCCTCTCTCTTCAATCTATCTCTTTAGTTCTTCATTTAATTAATAGTCATAAATCCTTACAATTAAATATGTTTAACAATCCGGCGAATTCCGGCCGGTTTGTTACATATATATATAGATTTAGCACGATTTAGGATCGACTGTTCCATCCAACCTATCTTGAATTTAACTACGGACACGAGGCCTATACGGCTATACACCCTAACTGGTGTAGGTTCCGTTTGGAAAAACAATCCTAACTCCTTTAGGTCCGTTTGAAAAATCAATTTAAATAAGTGCTTATGACATAAATGTTTATGACACAAGCGTTTTTACTAAAACACTAAAATTGAATAAGTTGTTTTTGCGTTTAAATGCATTTATATATAAGTACTTAATTAGGACAAAAATATAATGTAATTAAAAAAATTGTTATCATGAGAATTTGATATTAGATTTATTTTCAAACTGTTTTGGGTTTATTTTCATAAGCTATTTATAATAGGTTATGAAAATAGACTCAAATTAATTTATTTTTTATAACAAATTATTTTTATAAACTCTCTCCAACACGCGTATAGACTTTATATTTTAAAATAAAATGAAATATCAAACACATAATTTTAGCAATAAATCAACCACTTCGTGTTATATGGAACTGTTACATTCCAAAATCATCTTTAAAAGCAAACCTTTCCTCTGGCCATAAATCCCATTTGAATTTTTTATTTAATCAATTCTTTTTTTTATTCGAAATAATATTTTTTTATTTAATCAATTTTTTTATTTTTTATTCGAAATACTATTTTTGAATATTCAAACTATAAAATGGAAAAGATAATTGCAATTCAAGTACATGGCCAAACTGGTTGTCGGACCAAACAATTCAATGAACGGGTTAACGGGCTTCGACCCGGAAGTCACTGGACCAAACCCGATAGCTGCTATTGAGTTTGCCCTTCGTGGGGCGGGTTTTTGGGCCGGGTTTAAGGCCTATTTTCTCAATTGCATAAACCCTAATTCCCAAAAATCTCAGGTGTCTCCTTTGCTCTGAATCGCGAATAGCAGAAATCCCGCCGATTTTTCCTTACAAACCTAACAATGGACGAATTGATTGACTCTGCGAAGAAGGAGGTGAGTGTCGATTAGTTTATGCACGAGCATAAAATCCTTCGTTCATATTAATGGAGTTTTATGGTTGTGTGATTTCTCTGCCGATGTTTATTGAACTACTTGAAATTGAATTTGATTCCAACATCCTTACTTGATAACTTTATCGCTTAAAAGTATTCGCTTTTAGTTTGATACATTGCTATTACTTGATGTTCGTTCCATACTTGCATTAGCCGTTAAGAAGAAGCGCTATCTAATCCTCGGAGATGAAGAGTATGTTTACAACTTCATTGTTTTTTTATCTCATTAGGTTTTAGTAGACTTGGTGAAGTTGGCGCAGAAGCGAGGTATGGCCGGGAGTAAAGGTCAGTGGAAAGAGTTTTTGAAAATTCACGACAAGAAGTTCGGGGCAAGTTTGGGTGACCCGTCGCGGAGATCCGTCGATGATTTAGCTGCCTTTTTGAAAACTTTCATTAAGGATGATGATATGGAGGTAGTTATTGGATATAGATAATTTGAATGTAACAATTCATGTGGTAAACTGATTAAGGAATCGAGCTTTTTTTACCTCGTGTTACAGTTCTTTAGGAATCTATTAAAGTGTCATGCTAACCGCCATGAGGTGGAGCAACTTAAGAAAGATTCGCCAGATGATGAGACTGCTGAACAGGTCTCAATTGGAAATCTTAATTTATGATTTGGTATTGTTCTTGAAGCACTGGATTGTTTTTTCAAAATCGAGTTGTTTGTGTTAATGCAGAGGCTGGTCCGTTTGACTTTGGAGAATCTGCAGTACCCTACTGATTATTCCTTCCCTTCACATAAGGATGTAGGTTAAAATTTAATTGATCTCTATGATGCTTACTTGCTTAGAAGATTTCAAACAATATGTAGATCTGACCTGTCATTTTTTACATTTGAAAAGGAATGGTTGATTGTAAAATCTAGTAAGAAGTCTAAGGCAATGAAGTCTACAGATATGATTGCCGTAGATTGTGAGATGGTTCTTTGTGAAGATGGGACTGAAGCTTTGGTGAAGGTGTGTGCTGTAGACCGCAATCTGGAGGTATCGACTTGAAACGCTGTTCTTCTATATTCAGTATTTGATAATTGGAAAGACACTTGATGATGCATAAATGTTATCCTTTTGAGGTTAATGTTTCCTTTATTATGTTTTATGATTTTATGAATTGAATGTTTTCTTTTTAATCCTAGGTTAAACTTGACCAAGTTGTAAACCCAAATAAAGCAATTGCTGATTATCGAACAGAGATAACCGGAATCTCTGCAAAAGATTTAGATGGAGTGACTTATACCTTGAAAGATGTGCAGGTATACTTTTGTGATAGAAGTTTATATGGGCATGTATGTTTTGAGTTATCTTTTGTTTGATTCCCATGGCACATTGCAGAAGCCTTTGAAGAAGCTGTTATCACATGGAACCATTTTAGTTGGCCACAGTCTCAATAATGATCTTCAGGGTAAATTCCTTAGGTCCGTATTATTAGATCGTAGTGTTTTTAGGTCGAGTCTGTGTAAAACTTCAATCATTTCTAACTATGAGTTACTGATAAAATTGGTAATCTCGCATATTTCTGATTTTATTCATTTTTCCTCGTATGAAGCTTTGAAGCTAGAAACCAAAAGAGTGATTGACACATCATATGTCTTCAAGTACGCTAGTGGGCATAACAAAAAACCTTCTCTGAGTTTGTTGTGTAAGGTAACTTTACATCCACACTATTTAGACACATGCGTTGCTGAATTTTTATCCTTGTTTCCGTTGATCTGTCAATTTTACGTATTAAACCCTCATGGTTCAATACCCTTTTGGTCTTTCTCTATCGCTGTTGCTAAACATAGACTACTCGCTAGCTGTCATGCCTTATTTTACATCTTGCATCGTACACTAGTCTTTGTTAGGTTATGAGCTCCGGGAGGGACATGTTCACAACTGTATGGACGATGCATGTGCTGCAATGAAACTCGTCTTGGCCAGATTAGAGGGAAAGATTGGTGATGTTGTAGATGAGGAGGTGACAACAATTTCGTATTGACTTTTTTGTAAGTACATTATAACTAAGACTAGCACACTAATGCACTTCTTATTTTAGGTGAAAGAAGTGGATATGGCGAGGTTGCTTATACATAGGATCCCCATCAATGTTCCAAACGAAAATCTGAAGAGTCTTCTTCCTGGCAACTTTGAGATTGAAGTCAAGGTTCGTAACACTGCCGTTTTATGAAAGAAGTTTTGGTAATGAAAATAATAACCACAACCAAATAAAACTAATTGATGGCTAAAGATTATCATTTCTTTCTCTATTTTCGCCAATCGATGCTGTTCATCGAAGTTATCAAGGGCTTCAATTAAAAAGCCCTACCATTTTTTACATGATATAATTTGGTCGTTCCACATCACTCGACATCAGATCATAAATGTGTCTTGATTTCTTTGGTGTGAGCTTTAATTTAGTAACTTCCCCAATCATCATCTCAATCGATAATTTTGTCCGCAGGCCAGTAAAAAAATTACTTATTCAGCCTTTGCCATATTCGATTCTAAGCAAGAAGCAGTCAAGGCCTTTGCGAAGATTGATGGTGAATTATGCAAGGTACGTAAGCTTTCTTCCTTTTGCAAACTTCAAGAGTTAGATATACTGTCAAAAACCCGTCTCATTACTGCTCGTTCATTAGCCTTAACGTGTTTATATCGAACTTCTCTAGGACTCATGTGGACGTTCACAAAAGCTTGTAAAGTTTGAGCTTGATTCAGGAATAACCGGTACCTTCTACGTCTGTAAAATTGTTGCCGATAATTCTTCTGTGAATACAAAGAAGAGGACAGCTGAAGATGACAACGCTTCTGCCACGGCAAAGAAGTTGAGAACAGATGAAGCTTTGGGACAAGTTGAGGATTATAGCAAGTGCTCGGTTCATTGCGAAATGCATCTGGAAGAGATACGGAAACTGGAGGAAGAGCTAAATCATAGAGAAAAGGAAATCTCAAGCTTGAATAGAATAATTGCTGCACTTGCTAGGAAACAGGGACTCTAAACAGTTTTAAGAAAATGTGTCAAGAGTTGAGACTGGTTGCTTAAGAACCAAAGGAGATATCTACACACGAAACGTCCGACTTTCCGGGGCTGCGAAAATCGAATGTCGAAAGCCATAGGCAACTCTTCTACAATTATATGTTCTTCATATGAGGCCAGAATTGATGCTTATGTATCTTACTTGCGTTATTCTTTTCCTTTTAGTTTTTGTAGTGCTAATGTCCAAGGCTTATACCTTGTGGCAGTCCTTGTACAAGGTACTACAATTTTGAGTTATTTATTTCATTGGCTTTTTTTCTCTTTCCAAATTTTGTTCATAACGTAAGCTTTGATTGTTTGGTCCATGGTTGATTTAATTGTTTTTCTGTAGTTGGGAAAATGACTTTGACATGGCCACTCAATAGAAAGTCAAGAATACAATTAAACCTCAATAAAGTAATATTCGCTGGAGTGATAATCTTGCTTAAATAATTTTTTTACTAGTCCTGACATGGGTATGGACTAAAATAATATTCGATTAAGTAATAACCTCGTTAAACGAATATTTTTTTCGGCCCTCAGTGTTATTACTTTAAAGAGGACCGTACAATCTTGGCACCTAACACAGATTGAAAAACAAAAGGGTTTTTCTTTAATTCAAATACAATTGTATAATAAATATAACGATATTCATGTATTTGGATCTTTGTCAAAGAACACATTAAAGGGATGTTAATGAATGATACTTGATCATTCATCTTCATCATCTTCATCATCTCCAAAACTGAAAACTGAAGCATCTGCTGCAATGGCTTTGATGTCAGTGGAGCCCATGTTGGGGATTGTGGAAGCTCTCTCAACCTCATCAACTTTCACCTCGGAGTTTCTAGACTGATGAGAACTAATGGACTCCCTACCGAGAGAAAGACGTTGCTCCATCTGATGAGACACGGATGATACGCGCTCAGATTTCGTGCCCGATTCAGATGGTGGAGCGGAGATGGCGTGATGATCCATTGAACTTCTTGTTGAAGTTGTGGCGGGTTCTTCTCCGTCACTGTCGGAGAACACGTCGTCTTCATTGTCTTGTTTTGTCGAGGTCGTATTCGCTTGTGGAGTGTCTCTGTTTTCACTGCTTGAAGGAGGATCCCCGGGCTTCCCATCTGCGCCTTGTGTTTTGTGACCAGTTGTGGTCTTGGATGCGATTGTTCCGTCGTAGTCTACCATAACGATCTCGACTTGAAACCCTGGGGTAGGCAGTTTTCTCTGCAAGGTATAGTCATAAAGACATAAGAATAACTTGCTCCCAAGATTAATACTACTCCATCCTACTATTCTTGGCCACCTTTCTCGATTGGGACGTCCCACTAATAATGACCACTTTCCGAATTTGACAAATAGTACCATCATCTCTCCTGCTTTCTCATTTTCTCTCTCTTACTTTCTCATCTACTCTCAATCTCTCACTCATCTTCTCTTTCTTACTTTATCATCTACTCTAAATCTCTCACTCATTTTCTCTTTCTTACTTTATTATGTCCTCTCACTCATCTTCTATCTCCTACTTTATCATCTACTTTCTGAATTCCCGTATCGGAAAAAGAGTGGCCAACAATAACGGGACGGAGTAGTAGTTCACAAGAAAGGATCGACATATTTCATAGTTAAGAGTATGATCTTTGCATAGCCTTAAGAAATGATCTCAGAGGAGCTTACTTTGTCAAAGTCATCGAGGTCGGAAGCAGCTAGAATCACTCTATTTTCCATCATTGTTGTGTTCATCCAACTGAGTATAAACAAAAATCGCGTTACTGTATGTTACAGAAGTAACATATTAACCCTTTGATGCATTAACAGAACTTAAGCTTTTGAGCAGATAATGAAAATGTACCCACCAATAGAAATCTCCTTGACGATCATGAAAATGAACCTTGAAGTCCCCCGCTAGTTCGGTTAGACCAGGTTCTCCCGGAAGGGCAAAAACGATAATTCCCTTTCTTTGTGCACGTATCCAGAAATCTTCAGGCTGCAGAATATAACAGTTATTATCATATAGTTACAAGCCCCATTCAAGTGTTAAGACATGATTTAATTAGATTGCAAAATTCTTGCATGAAAAAGGTATATTGACATGGCAAAGTTACCATGAGATCCTTGGTTTTTTGATGCTTTCTTGTTGAAAACAATACTCCTGTAAAATTGTAGTTCACGGGCAAAGGGTATATAAGTCATGCTACGACGGAAACAATATTACAAGTACATGCAAATGTAAATACTTGTGAGCGTTAATATCACTGGTCAAGTCTAAAGAAAAGAAAAGCTAGTGAAAATAAAGTGCTTCCTTCTCAAGCTAAAGATGCCGAACAAAATCCAGTCGGAAGATTATTATCAAAAGTTGGTGTAAAGAATTCAAATTATGAATGAATAAGAAAGCAAATCCGATTGCTTACCATTATGATTACTTATTGTAATAGAAGGTCTAACCCAATATGGACAATGATGAAGCCGAAATCCTCTTAGCATGCACCTGCAACAGATTCTATCAGTATCGAAATGAAATCAACCTCATGCATCAGGAAACGAATCATCAGAAAAGTACCTACGTCCAGGGGGAGCTTCACCATTGAACTGTGTCAAGATCCGCTCAAAATATTTCACATACCTCTGATTGAATCACAAGATACAGTTAGTTGCATCTTTTATGATATAAGACTTCTACAGAATCACTGTATATGGGAATATTTGACTAACAATCTGGCTTGGAAGGATAAGACCCTTTGCATCGACACATCTTTGTTGGTTATAGTAACTAATGCATTCCTCAGCAGTTGGGAAGAACTGCGGTTAGAGACATAGTTAAAGGTGTCAGGTAAAAAACTACCTGAAAAAGAGACCAGTATCGTTCCGTTGACTAAGTTTCACCTTTAAGAACAGAAGAAGGCTACATATCATCAATCCTGTTCTTGCCTTCCCTGCTTTACAATGAACAACCACCACATTTAAAATGTCCTCCTTCAACCATGAGTAAGCACTTTGACAGAACAGTTTTATGAGATGAATAGGAGGACAGTTGTGGTCGTCAAATGGGAAAGATGCAACCTGAACAAAAGTGAGCCAAAATCACCCGAAGTGAGAGATAAGTGCAATATGGATCGTTTAATTTCTAGAAACTCCAACTAGTAATACAACCTAATTCTCCAACTGCGGAGCATGAAATTGAGTTATGAATCGAACTAAAATGAAAAGACCAAACTGGCATTCATCATCTAGTGAATTTATTGTTTTTTTTTGTTTTTTTTAATGTTATCGCATAAAACATTATTTCTTCTTAACAATTGGAGCATATTACTCACTACTTCTGGAGGTTGTAGCTTTGAATTGTTCCAGTACTTCTATTCAATTCTAAAGTAAATCTTTTCAGACCAATATGTACCTTTCCCTCAAATAGTGAAGCATCATACAACCTCTCTGAACAAAGATTATATACTTTGTATTTTCCCTGCATAAATAACACTGTTTCAGGCAGAGAAAAAATAGCAGAAAAATCATTCAGTGCAAATTATATAAATGAGAAGGGATAAATTTTGTGAGAAGTTTAACCTTAGAAAAGCTGTGGAAAAAGAGGAATGGTGTCCCAAGCACCAAATACAAATGAAAATGTGTTTTATTTTAAGTGGAGTATCATGTACGGGTTCTTTTACTTTTATTCTACACAATAAATGTTACTGGAAAGTTACCTTGTGATGAGTCTCAAAAAACTTGATCACTTCCTCCATATGATTGCGATAGAATCCCTGTATCATGTTACAAGGACCTTCATAAGAGAGGCCCAGGAAAACAAAATGAGGATTTAGAGATATTAAAGGGGCTTTACCTCAAAATATCCAAATAAGCCAGAACTCAGGTCACCAGCAGGGAACCCCATAGCAATTATGTTCTCAGTTATATATGTCATATCTAAGTCGAATCCTCCTTCCTGATCATAGTTGAAAGGGGGAATGATTTGTGAACCAAGTTCATCATTATTTAACATATAGACCAAGGAAAAGTGGGAGTGATGAAGATTAGATTCACAAATAATTGACTGCACCTGAATATCTTAAATAATGATACAAGTGTCAATTCACATGCACGTAATATGAAAATTGATATACATTGACACATCCAAGAATAACCTTTCTATGGTGCACTATGAACCCATCTAGACAGAAAAGGCACTCTACCAACAATTATCTAGAAGTAACACCCTCATTGACGAGTGTACATTTTAAATGTAATTATAAACTGGGACGGTTTGGTAAAGTTCATAATTAGTGACGTTATATAATGCAAGCTCTTTTCTATGTCTCTTTCTTTTTCAATTGCAATATATATCTATCACATGTATGGAAGAAATGACTAGATTAGCTACCAGGAAATAGAGGCACATCCACAAAATGACAACTAGGCAATATCAGGATAGGATGGAAATACTCAGAAACTTAGAAAAGTCTAGAATGGAAAGTGAATACGATAGCAGTTCCTTTACCTGGTATCTTCTCTTATTTTGTGAGACAATGTGTCTTGCTTTTACTTGCACAGCCTTCACAGCATTTAAAGAGGAGTCAACTATCCCTTTAGTGAAAGATCCTATAACACCGGGTTGTTCGGGGGCAGGGCTTCCGTCAGCATTTTCAGCCGATACAGATGCTTTTGAAGGACTTTGCAGTCCAAGCCCACTAGCAAGGCGTGAAAAGCTAAACTTCCCAGCATTCGGTGTCTGTGAGTCCGGTTGCTTTTGTGCAAGCTTCAGGCCTCTGGCCCAAGCAGCTACGGCTGCAGATGCCACAGAAGACGAACCCTGCCCCGAACTTTCTTTATCCGAGACAATGGAAGGTGAAGATTCAACATCAGAACCCTGACCAGGTTGTGATACAGATGGTTTGGCAGTTTCTGACTCCATTCAGTAATTCCTGATGAGAAGAATGGCAACCAAATAAGTCAGGTTAATCTCCATATTCTGGTAGGAACTAAAAAAATAAAATAAAATCACTATCATGGTTAAAAGTCATGCACAGAAGAAGTCCATTAGGATTAAACATTAGAAATAGATGTTTATGACTCGCAGAATAGAAATTTCAACTATATTTCCTTATTCGACTTTCAGCGAAAGAGCCTCCATGAAAATAAGCATTCAGGAGGGTCGTGTGATTGCTTTCAATCCTCTGAAAAAACACCATAGAGCATTTATCTTCTACAAATTTGAATACATTGGATCTCAAAATATCATACATTGTGTCACTGCAATCCTCCAAAGCGTGGAACAATAGATGATAGCAAGATAAACAGTGAAAATGTCTCCTTTCCTAGTTTTTAAAAGTATATATATTTACCAAAACATTTCTACTAATTGCATCCAAAACATAACCATCATAGCTCAGAACTGATCTCAATTACCGCCATTATCTACTGCATTGTATAATGACTATTAACTGCTAAAAATGAAGACGGAATGACGTAAGATTGATCGGCGTTTCACGCTAGAGGAGAAATACGGCAGCAAAATCGAAGATAAAAACTCCAAAACTCAGATCTATCAACAAAATCCCTTGATTTTTATCCAATTAAGCGGTGCGCGAATCACCTGGATTGAAGATTGACTGACTGCTCGGAAATCCTTTCCCTTAATTGCAGTTACTCAATTTCCCTTAATTGACTGAAACTAATAATCTACGAAGCGACTTTTGGCATTTAGGTTTAACAATTGCAGTGTGGAGTGAAATTAAAGACATTTTTTTGAATCGTTTTTAACAACATTGCGATCTGAGGAATTTAATGTGTATGTATGTAGTTTATGAGCTACGATTCACTACGGACGACCCCACGGCTTGTACAAGACCCCTATTTTACCGGGCAGCCAAAGGTAAGTAATTTAATAGTAGAACACGTTTTTTTAATGAGACGTTTCACATAAATGATACATTTTCAAAAAAAATAAAGATTGTGTCGATCATATTAAAGTCAAACAATTTATGTCAGATAATACTATTTTTATGATTCCCACACTCAAAAGAAACATGTCTTTTTAGTAGAACGGAAGGAGTAATTGCTTTTAGTATTGACATAATTTGAATATTAAAGATTCTAGTATAGTTACAATATTCAGTAATTACTAATTATTGTTGTATGATAAAGGAAATGCAGACAATATCGAAATATGTATTGAATAAATTCATTCATGTATCCAAGAGCCATTTATATTTATGGATGGATGACAAGCATTGTGGGAAAAGTTTTAATCAAGAGAGAATGTGAATTGTTTAAATATTTGAATAGAGAGGGAAAGTGAGCATGGGCCGCATGAATGAGAGATAAGGTTTGAGTGAAGTGAAAAATATGGAAGTGGGATTCAATAAAGTTAAATTGATAGAAATAAAAGGATAGATAAATGAAACTATGTGTTTAAGATTTGAGTGTTAAAAAAAAAAAAAAAAAAAAAGATGATGCAGGAAAAATATTTTATGGATGGATGGAGGGTTGGAGATGCTCTAATAGACTAATAATTCTTCATCTTATCTCATTTTTCTTTTTGGATCATGAGACCTTAAATCAATTAGAACCCACTCATGTCCCCTTATGATGGCATAGCGGTGAAGGTGGGTGGCCCGGGACCGATAGGTCATGGATTCAATTTCCACTGGACACGCTATGTGTGAGCCTGTCACCCTGTCACATTAAGGGTGATTTAACTCTTCTGTGTGGTTTGCAGGCTATTGCACAGGAGCGAGGGTTACCCTGTGCGCACCAAAGGTAGCGGCTGCGGGTTCCTCGTCAACAAAAAAAAAAAAATAGAACCCACTCATTACTCATAAATAACAACCCTCTTTAATAATCGTGTCGGAAAGAAAAGAAATGAAACAAAATGAATGAGACTTAGTAGATTTTATTACTCCTATCTTTTCCCTCAAAGGCAGCTGTGAATACTGAAGTAGGGTAAAGAATAGTTCGAATCATGTGTCCCACAATCTCGTGTCCGACTTGTGTCTCAGTAACATTTCAAATGCAAACCTCTATGTGTTTACGACAACTCTAAAATTCAAATCATAAACACCTAAATGTTTAACGGTTAAAACGATAGTGGGACACGAGAATGTGGGATCTACATTGGAGCGAGACGGTAAATATAGCAAGAGAAAAGACCTGCATTAGGGATAGAAGAAATATGTAGAATTTCATCTATTGCTCAAGAAGACTATGTATAACTTGGGAGATAGTAAATACACATTTCTGCCAAGCACCACACCACCACCACTAATATTACCGTAGATTTAAGCAAAAAAAGAATGAATGAGGGAAATTGGTAAGAATTAAAGAGTGGAAGAGATTAGGTGGGGGAAAAAATCTCAAATATGTATCAACTGGCTGTTGTATAGTAACTCATGCCTTCATGCATTCGTCGAAGTTGCCTTCGTGACTCTGGGCTTCTGTCGAAGCCTGCAGTGAATTCACAGAGTGGAGATACCATGGATTTGATATTCCTAATTGTCTCGAGCGAGCTTTGTAGAAATACGGTCATCCAACGCTTTGGTGGTGTGCTTCCTCTTGCTCCGGGAGCTGCGTTTTCTTCTTGACCCGGTCTTGCTTGGGCGTTTTTCAGTGATTTCTGGGATAACGGTCACTTTTTGGGTAGAAGTTGGGAGCTCGGGAGGAGCATCGGGCCATGGGGTGCGTTTGGCAGGGACCGTGATGTCTAACGGAGGGTCGATTATCCATCTGCACGGCCAAAAGAGAATCTAGTGAGGGGAGGGGAGCTGATAAGTATAAACAGATGAAGATTATAATTAGAATCATTCCACCAAACAGAAGAAATTTCAAGAAACTACACCCTCCGTCCAGCTATAAGTGGCCACCTTTCCCGATTGAGATGTCTCACTAAAAGTGGTCATTTTTCGAATTTGGCAAATAATTATCATCATATTTCCTACTTTATCATTATTTCTCCTACTTTATCATCTTTTCTCTCCCTCTCATTAGCTCACTCATCTTCTCTTTCATACTTTATAATCTACCTCTCTCTCTCTCTCATACTTTATCATCTATTCTCTTAATTCCCGTGCCGAAAAGAATGCGGCCACTCAAGCACGACGGAGGTAGTAGAACAGAAATGATGCAGATCTAGCATATACCAAATTTGTAACAAAACTTGTATACTAGCAAATCAAGAAATATGTGATGATAGTTCACTAATTGGATCTTGTATAATGAGCAATCTTTTCATATCAGATATCGTCGACCTTCCATAGATATCGAGCTTGGAAACTCATCCGATAGCAATGCTCATTAGAACGGAAAAACATGGCTCATATCTTTCATCTTTGCTTGTAAGAGAAACACATTGATGTTTGTAACATACATTACATTGAATTTGCATGTTATCACTTCACTTTCTTTAGTTATCTATTGGTTTGAATATTGAGATCTTGAGAGAATCATAGGCCTAATTATATTAAAGAACTGAACAAGATTTATACAAAGTTTCGAGCTAATATAAACACCTACTCATGCATATAATTTAAGGATGGAAGTACAACAACTTGGTAATAATTCAGGCAAAAGCAGAGCAAGCTAAGACATGGCAAGGACGTTAAACGTAAGCAACTAAAGCCTTTAATTTTACAACAGATATCATATGAGGTGTTCTGTTTCATTCCCTATCCCAACACCCAAACACATACAAGACCACCTACGCTTCGAATCAGCAAAATCTAATTTTAGCCACGTCACAGTGATACTATGCTTGCATGACATCCAGGCACAGAACGGCGTCAATGGAAACTCAACTATTACTACCTCCGTCCCGCTATTTCTGGCACACTTTCCCGTAATGGACGTCCCTATTTCTGGCACACTTCCTAATTTGGAAATAACTATCATCTCTCTTATACTTTATCATCTTATATTTCCTACTTTTTCTTACTTTATCTTCTCTCTCTTACTTTACCATCTTATCTATCTTACTTTATCATCTACTCTCACTCATCTTCTCTCTCCTACTTTATCATCTACCCATATCTCATTCTTAATCATCCACTTTCTTAATTTTCGTGCCCAAATGAAGTGTACCGAAAATAACGGGACGGAAGTAGTATAATTTATACGTAAGCCTCTCTTATTCGACTTGAACTTCTATTAAAGTATACCTTCTTAACTTGATCTTCATGTTATCATCAGACTTTTCCTACATCAAATGCTTAGACAATTATCTGCCTATAATGCCCCAGATGACAGAATCTGAGAAATATGTATCGATATATAGGCAATCCTGCTCATGGAAGGTAAATTGCTAAAGTTCGTTAATACATAACTCAAGGAGTCTTATCCACCTAAATGACGGTCAAGTGACCAAGTCAGTGATGCGTCCCTAGACTGCAGAGATAATACCGTGTAAACGACTCCAGTAAAAACAGACAGCTTTAGCTAGTACACAAATTAAAGATCTTAAGTAAAGAACAACTTTATGTCATCCGAACCAGAAAAGCTTTTGTAAGTGTAATTTATCCCCCTTTCAGCTAAACGTATTAGCTAACTTACGAAATATGGCAACCCAGTTAATCCAAAGCTTTTCTGGATGCCATTCAAATTAAGAATTATTGCTACTCAGAAATGCCTCCTTAGCCTACCCATCGATTAAGTATCGAAACTCCAAATCATCTGAAACTAATCTATACTTTCATAGATTACGCACTACGAAGAAAAGTCCAAGCAGAAATGTATAACTTCAGCCACAATGAAACAAGATTTAAGTAAATGAAAGAAGACTAACCTAGCAGGAAATTTGCTGTCTGCCCTCGCCTCTACACGGAGCCACCAAAGCAAAACTCTGCGTCCGCAGCTACCGAGAGGCTCGACAACCGAAGTGTCCTTCAACAAAGACAATGGACTTTCAACATCCTCTCCATCCTTACCAACCTCATCCACCTCCTTAAACCAAACTGGCTTATCCTCTACATCCTCCCACACCAGCCTCGAATTCAAAACAAATCCAGCCCACTCCAGCTTCCTCGGCAGTACAGCTGCCCTATCTCCTACATACTTCGCGCTCTGCTCTATGAAGGGCCGTGTATCGAATGTGTGCCACCCCACCATACTATTTGAAGCATTGCAAGCCGGTCCTTGTACCGGGGTTTGTGACTTCCTTTCATCTTTCTCATCAGCATCACTTTCTCCAGTTAGCAGTCCTGAATCTCCGGAATGTGCGAGAATTCCAATCGAAACTGCGCCAATCCATTTCACATTCTGGATCTCATCAAACAACTCCAAACTATGCATGTTGCTATCATCCGCAAACATCACAATCCCATCTAACTTCTTATCTCTAACTACTCTGCACATGTAGAAACCCTAAAATCATAAATCTCCGAACTAGCAACATCAAATTGGAAGAACTTTTACCTAAACTATACAAATTAGACGAATGAAATGGAATGGAATTGTAAGAAGAATGTAATTACGAATTTACGATACCTTAAAGCGTGGAGTCTCATCCTCGATTCGAGCTTATGCCGATCCTCCCAGAGAATGGGCATTTTTCCATCGAATCCGATGTGAATAGTTTTCAATCCAGACTTGGCGATTAGCGAGGCGGTTTCCTTGGTCGTACCGCCGGCTTCAACTACGATCCAAACGAGATCGTACGGAACATTCATCAACGAATGCATCACGCCGGTGAGATGCAGCGTCTGGAAAGTCCGTACATAAGTCGGCGTGATAGCAATCACGCTTCTCGGATTCTTAACGCCGAACTGCGACCTCTGCTCCGCCTGAACCCTCTCAATTATCCTGTGCGCCTTCATCACCTCCGCCGGATCCGGATGCGGCCACGGCCTAATCAGTATCCCGTGCCTCCCAACCACCACTCTACTTCCGCCTCCGCTTCCCGAAGCATTCCTCTCTGTCGGCGTCGAGGTCGGCAATGCCGTATGGAGAGCTGAGTATACCGTGGTAGTGGAAGGCGATGGAGAAGTAGAGAAGAGGAGGAAGAACAATAACCGCGAAAATCGGAATCCGAGGACTAAGCTAATCAAGCAGCAGACACCGTGGAGTACCAGCCAGAAAATCGTCGCCGGCGATTTGATTGCTCCGTCGACGGAGGCGTCGAGCGGCGAAGACGCGTTCCGGAAGGTGTTGATCCGGCGGCCTTGCTGCTGCAAAGCTGTGAGCTGCTTCATCCCGTCCCTTCCCCTCCCAGATTGTACTGCAAAACTATCTATACAAAACTCTAACTCTAGAGAGAGAAACAAGAGAGAGAAAATAACTGAAATTGGGTCCGAGAGTTGCTTCAAAGAAATAGGGGTGGGTGGGGAGGGAGATTAATGGAGAAGATACTTCGACTTCACGATTCAATCGGTAGCTTTACTATCAGCTGACATTTCCATTTCATCAAGCTTCAAATTTTTTTCCTAAAATTAAATCAAAAACCAGGAGAAAATAAATCTGGCAAAATGGGAATATTTTTCGGACATGGGAGGAGAAACTCTTGATACGTCAAACGAGTAGTGAGGAGGGTACTTTGGGTACTTCACAGTGTAATACTTTCTCCGTCCCATTCATTTTGACGCATTTTTTTTAACAATGGAAATTAAGAAAATAGATGATAAAGTATGAGAGAGCAATAAAGTAGGAAAGAGAAATAAAAAAGTAGAAAAGAAATGAAAAAATAGAAAAATTAGGAGAGATAAATAAAAAAGTAGGAGGATAAATTATTTCCTTTTTTGGAAACGCGTCAAGATGGGTGGGACGTCCCGAAAAGGAATACGCGTCAAGATGGGTGGGACGGAGGGAGTAAATAATTATATTATACTCCTTCGGTTGCGGCTTGATTTGTCTATGTTTTTTTTTTGCACCCAAAGATTAAAATAAGCGGCTGTTTTTTTTATAACGAGGAACCCGCAATCGCTACCCGCAGCCGCTACCTTATAGCATGACCATCCTAAGGTGACACACATAGTGTGTCCAGTAACTTTATAGCCTGACCATCCTAAGGTGACAGACACACATAGTGTGTCTAGTGGAAATTGAACCCATGACCTTTCGGTCTCGGACCATCGACCTTCACAAGTACGTCATCCCATGGGGACAATGAGCGGTTGGTTTGGTTATTTGTAGAGTGGTACGCTCTATTATTAAAAAGTAAAAATTTATATAATAAAATAAATTAATGGGAATAATACAAAAAAAAAACAAGAGAGTCAATGGAATTTAACGATTATATTAATTATGGTAGTATTGCTTTTATTAGGTTAATGGTCAGTCATCACCTGAGTTGATACGTCATATTCCTTGCACAGTGTATGCATAATTTATGAAAATTAAATCTTACTCTTGTACACCCCACATCCAAAATAAGGGGAAATTATCGTTGTAAGATATATAATATATTATTAACTTAAATCAATTTAATTAGAATTAAATATTAAATTAATTCTAAATCAATCATTTACATAAATACTAATTACATTATATATTGCCGATAGATTATCAATTTAAGATGATATAGCGTTTGAGAAAATATTTATTTTATGACAGAAAATTAAATGTTCGAATCTCACCAATATCGCAACTTGTGAAGATATCACCGATGATTAACTGCATTTCATGATGTTTAGTCCTTCCAAATAAATATGCAAAATAACAATTTTCACATGATATATTTCTATATATAGTGATTTATTGATTTTAGTTATGTTGATTGGAAGTAAATGGAAGTGTTGTAATATTGATTGGATTGATATACAGTTACTATAGAGCAGGACAATCATCCCAAAAGGGAAGAATTTTATTAGTTTTAATTACATTAAATGTTTTCCTAATAAGCATGTACTAGTAACTTGGATAACATAAAAATAGATTCACATTATATCATTTTTTTTGGTCAACTGGATAAAGTTGGGAAATTATAAAATTTAATACTCTCTCCGTCCGGCCCGATTTATCTTGTTTCTTTTCGCTAAAAAAATTAAAAAAAGTGATTGTTTGTGTGTTGATAGATGGTCCCCAAAAAAAAATTGTATAATAATTATTTTTTATTTTAAAAAATACGACAAGTCAATCATGACGACCAAAAAACAAGATAAATTAAACGTGACGGGAGGAGTACTAAATTAAGTTTTGGTCAACAAATAACAAATTGGGCTGACTTCCACAGCCCACTCCATGGGAAAGTGAAATTAGTGGACTTCTGGAATAGCCAAGGCCCATAAAAGCAAAGATTCATATTACTTGCAATATGGACTTTAAACTATAGCAATTATTGTTTGGAGCAATTTCTTGATTTAATTTTTGGTTTTTTGATCAAACAAGCATAGTTTTTTTTTTTTTTAAATCCCACAACCACTATCCAAATGCTAAATCCAACTCATATACAATCAGAGTGGATTTAAGAAACCATAAAACAGATTTCGCTAATCAGAGTTGATTTAAGGAACTATTTTGAAACTTTATTATTTCGGTAATCTTGAAATAGCAGATTTCACGTCTCTCAACCCAAAATAGCAAAATCGAAGTCCCCCACTCAAAGTGCATATTTGAATCCCATGTTATAAATTTCACCCAGAATTATAAATTATGAATATATTTGTATGCATATATAATAATATTACGAAGATGTAAATCACATTAGACTAATCATGGTACAGGATGAATGTTTCGGTAGGAAAAAATAAGAGATTTATGAAGTCAATGAGACACAACACTAAAAACAAAACAAGTGCTAATTTAAAATCAATTGTAATTTCTTAATTAAGTAAAGAAAGAGTCTGGTTTCTTCCAACCTCCTTTTCTTTTTCTTGTCTTTCCCACATGAAAGAATGTAGTACAAATGTCTTAGAATTTGGGCAAGAACATCAACTTGATAAAAGCAAAGTTAATTACGCAACTTTGTTGACTAAGTGTCGGAATTTGCCAAAAGTCATCAATTTGTCATTGAATTCTTCCCACAATTTCTGCCTTCTTTCGTTTCCGACTATAAATAAAATTAGTACATTCTCGGTCCCATTATTACTATCCTCCTTTTTTAATTAGATTGTTTCGCTACTATTAATCTCTTTTAAAAAGTAGGTAGAAAAAAATACGATTGTCTTAACTATGTTTTACAAAAAATTGGATGTATTCTCATTTCTTTCCACTAATCATTCCTAAAAAATTGTACTCATTTCTTAATACAATTAAAACTCAAAAAATATATAATTAAATAAAATTTCTTAATCTACATATAAAAAATAAAAGAGATAGTAATAACAGGATGAAGGAAATAGTATTTAAAATTAAATTGCAAGAAAATGAATGAAATAAAAAAATAGGTGTAACACGAGAACGTGTTAGTTATCTTAGTTGTGGAATTTTTGAAGTGCACTAATAGCGTTTGCGGATTTTCAATTTAAAAGAATAAAATAGGAAGAAGTCTCCCTTTCACGGTTGGTTTGATGTTGGGGGTGAGGGCAGTGCACCTTCCACCCCCAGCTCATTTTAATATAAAAAAATAAGTTTTTTACATAAAAAAAGAACACTTGTCAAATTATAGAATGGGAGGTGCAGTGTCCTCACCCCTAGCATCAAACCTATTCCTTTCACGGGGAGCGCAAGCAAACAACCAATCGTCCAAACCCATATGTCTCTCGTCCGGTAATGAGGACGACGTTGGTCCACATCTTTGACTTCATGTCTTCATCTACTTATTCTACATTTTCAAGTATTATTAGATAAAAAGAACTTACTAGTATTACTGTATTAGTCTTTTAAAAAAAAATCTACAATTTTATTCTAAGTATTGTTTCTGTACGAAAGACCAACTGATATATACTCCTCCATCCTATTAGATTTGTTTCATTTATTTTCTAAACGGTTATTAAAGAGAGTTAAAAGTTATGTATAGTTACACAAAAGAAAAGTGAATAAATGTGTAAATAAATTGCTAAAAATGATAAGATGGATGAAATAAACATAAGGAAAAAAAGATAAAATAAATGGAATTTAGGGAGTAGCTGATTAGTCGACTTGCTATTGATGGAATTGATCATTCCATTCATTAATCTAATAATGAATTACGAGTAATGGAAATGGTCATTCCATATATTAGGATTGACGAAATTGGTCATTTCATCAATTAATCCGATAGTTAACCTTTAAATAAGAATACTTTTTAAAAATCACTCTCTATTTTATAGAAATTATCTTTTTATATGAGGTATGAAGATTAAGAAATTTAAATTGTATGGTACATATTATTTAATTTTTAATTTTTTAATTTTAGACTATATAATTTTTATTTTTTTTAGAAATATAATACTTTTTTAGGAATAATCTTAAAAGAAAATAAGACATTTTCTATAAAAGAGATAGGATAATATAAATAACAAAATTATAATAATACACGCGTCACGCAATGAGAGTGTGAGACGCACGTGAGACACCAATGGAGACGGTGGTGGGCCCATCTTTTTCGTACCTAAATTTGACGAGGCAGATACGTTGAGATTAAAGTGACAATTCAGTCACCAACTGTTTACTTTCCTTCTCTCTCACTCTCTCTCTCTTCTTAACTTTCAACCTTCACCATTTCTAACTCTCTCTGCACCTCATTATAAACCACTCTCTCTCTCCCCCATCAAATCCCTCCTTTCCTCCATTCCTTCATGCAAAAATAAATAAAAATAATAGTAGTAACAAAAACTCCGGCGGCCATGGCCGTGGATCTCATGCCGAACTACCGCAACAGCAACTTCACTCTGCCGCCGGAAGAAAACGCTGCCACGGAAGCCGCTTCCGGCCTCCACACCGTCGAGAAGCTCCTCCGCCTCTTCTCCTCCTCTTCCCAGAATAAGTCTTCTCCTCCCGCCGAGACGGATTACGTGGCGGTAGCTGACGTGGCGGTGAGTAAATTTAAGAAAGTCATCTCTCTCCTCGGCCGGACCCGAACCGGACACGCCCGGTTCAGGAGAGGCCCTTTAACGACCGATTCATCTTCCTCGCCTAATTCGGTTTTCCGAAGCATCGACGCCGTCGCCAAACCGGCCGGACCGGATTGTGGATATACGAAAATATACTGCCCCACTCCGATTCAGCAGGTTCCTCCGCCGGATTTCAAAACGATCAGCTTCTCTTACTCGCCGGTCGTTTCCCGAGTCAACTCGTTTGCTTCGTCAATGACCTCCGAGAGCAAGCAACCGCCGCCGTCTTCTCCCGCCGGGATCCAGGTCTCGAGCTCGGCTGCTAAGCCGCCTCTTTCTTCTTCGTCGTCGTTCAAGACGAAGTGCGCCTCGTCGGAGAACGGCGCCTCCGGCAAGTGCAGCGGCTCCTCTAGCCGCTGCTACTGTTCCAAGAGAAGGTGATTCAATAATTATTATCCTTCATATATTTTTCTACCAATAACTATATTTCTATATTATATTTAAGGAAATTCTATGAATTAAAGGGCTAAATTTGTCATTTTGATGTGGAAGCGGGTGAAATGAGGTTAAAATAATAAATTTTAAAAAAATGAGCTGAAAATTTAAGATTTGGTATGATTTAGGAGTGACTCCATCTGTCCTTAGATCGGTCAATGTGCGTGTATATATATATAAATTATACTATCGGATATTGAACACTAGATCTATATTGAAGTCGAAGTGTGAATACCAATTAAAATATATATAGTCGGTATATATATAAATATAGTGATTATATAGATTTTAATTATTTGTTATTAATTTTTGATATTTTTAGAAGATTGAGGGTGAAGAGGGTGGTTATGGTGCCGGCAATCAGCATGAAATTGGCTGAAATTCCACCGGACGATTACTCGTGGAGAAAATACGGCCAGAAGCCGATCAAAGGCTCCCCACATCCAAGGTAATTAGTATACTTAAATAAACACTAATTCTAATTATCATTTATTTAATTTGAGATTAATACTGTTATTATTTATTTAAAATAGCCAATTAATTTAATTTATATTACATGATGACGCAGGGGCTATTACAAGTGCAGCAGCGTACGAGGATATGTCCAGCTCGGAAACACGTAGAGAGAGCTGCAGAAGATCCGGGCATGCTCGTCGTAACCTACGAAGGAGACCATAATCACTCTCTCTCTCTAGCCGAAACGAATAGTACCATGATCTTAGAATCATCTTAGTTTGTTTAGTTACATGCTTAATCGCGATTATGTAATTAATCAATCTACATGGTACGTGTAATCTAGGAAATTAGAGGCACTAATTGTTGCGTTCTATCTCAAAGGAGATTTTACGAGTCGCTATGTATTATGACTGTGTTTTGTGTATCGTTATGTATTTAAGAATATGTTTGGTATTTGGACTCATAAGTGGTTTTGACGAGTGATAACACGTTTAGGAAAATTACGTTCCACCTATGTACTTCTTTCGTTGCGTTTTTTTTTTCGAGTGTTTCATTTGAAGTGACGCGTTTTTTAAAAATGAAATAATTTTTCGGGAGTATAAATTATTTCCTACTTTATTATCTACTATTTTACTATTTAATTCATCTTCTCTCTCTTACTTTATTCATTTCGCATATTTTATTATTCATTTCTTTAATTATTCAACAGAAAAGAAACGTATCGCTTTAAACGAGACGGAGGGATATTATTTATTAAGTCTATTTGTGTTTTATTTAATTGATTTGGTTATAAATTGAGGAAGAAGCTAAGGTGACGGAAAAGGTCGTGGCTGCATTAAATAAGAAAATGATGGGATTTAGGGTTGACCGATTAAGAGCTCTCGAGAGGGATGAGTCGTTGGCGGTTGGGGATTGGGACGGCTAATTTACTCGAGTTAGATGGGGTATTAAGTTTTTGTTGTTTGCTTATGGATTGGAATTTGAGAGAAATGTATTTTCTTCATTCCATTATTGTTGGTCGTATTCGGCACGAAAATTATGAAAGTGAGTGAAAGTAAATTAAAGTGTGGACTGAACATACTTAAAGTGATTGATGATACGTAGCTACAAAATATATCCATTTTAGGAAACAAAACAATAATTCTGGACAATTCGAAAATGAATGTTAACAATAATGAGACAGATAGAATACGCTGGAGATCACCTGTCCCAATTATGGTGGATCACTTGGTAGCTCACCAATCACGCGGTACCATGCGTGTATTGGTGGGCCACCTTTTTACAACTCAAATATTTATTTATTGGCAGAATACGACACATCAATACACGCGCGCACCACATAATTTATGGGCCATTGAGTGGTCCACCGTAAATAGGACGGAAAATCCGCTTTGGATAGAATATATAAAAAATAAAAAAGCTAAGATAATTAAAGGTTCCATCGGGCATAACATAGTTGGAATTTAGACTTGAGGACACTATTTGGCAGATGAGGACCGAATAAAAGATGGTCGTCTGTGGAAATCAGATTGAGCATCATAGTTTGGAGTCGGTATTATAATACACCCTTCCTCCCACTCATCTTACAACATTTGAGATTGGACGTGGAAATTAAGATAGTAGGGTAAATGTATAAAGTAGTGATATAAATAAAAAATAATGGGGTCCGCTTATTTAGAATAATTAGGATCCATTCATTTTTTTCTATTTTATGAAACGTTGAAAAATGAGTGAGACGACCCGGAAAAAAAATATTACAAAATGAGTGGGACAGAGGGAATACAATTTTAGAGGATTGTAAACTTTTTGAATTAAACTCATGGGGACTTGCGTGATTACAAAAGTTATTAGTGGCTTGTTCCATTAGTGGACATATATTTCTTATCTGATGAAAGAAAAATCGTAGTCGAAGTGTATATTTAAAAAGTATTATTTGTATGCAATAATTGTCGAATACTACCATCGAGTGAATTTTTCTATCCTAGATCGGGTCTACAACTTCAGTTGTAGATCCGGTGGTTAAAAATCATGACACATCACATGTTTGTAAAAAAAAAATTAATAAAAAACACAACTTCTATCCTAAACCACAAGGTCTTGTAGACCCGATTTAGGATAGAAAAATTCCCATCGAGTATAGGGTGTGTATGGTTGGTGTGGGAAGGGGTTGAAATTGAATACCACCTCTTATTGGATGTTGCAAAGTCAAAATATGCAACTGATTGATTGATATGTCTATGTGACCCACATTCTTCAAATCAAATACTCAACATTGAATCATTTTAAGATAATGAATATATAAAGTAAAAATAGTGATGTAAAAGTATAAAGTAGTGGTGTAAAGTTAAAAAATAGTGTGGTCCACTCATTTAAGTGAATGTGGTCCACTCATTTTCTTTTTTTTTTAGGTAATGTTGCAACTTGCAAGATTGATACTCGGCCCGAAAAAGAAATATTGCAAGATTGGTGGGATAGGGAGAGTATGTATTATATTGCCTTGAAACTATGTACTTTCCGTTAGTTGTGGTTCACTTTTCCGATTATAACATATCATTAAAAGTGGTTCGGACTTAATTTAATAAAAAAATAATACTCTTTCCGTTCTATCCGATTTGTCTTGTATTCTTTTTCGAATCGTCTCACCTGACTTGTCTTGTTTCCTAAAAAGGAAAATAATTACTACTCCACTATATAGACTCTCACTTTTTCTTTGTGGAGCCTACCTTTTTACATATAATTATCTACTCATTTATACATAATAATTCACTCATCTTAATTTTCGTGCCGAAAAAAAACAAAGCAAATCGGGATTGAGGGAGTACATGGTATGGTTTGGCTGGATCAGTAGGGAAATTGGAAGAGTGGGTCCCTCTCTTGTGAGGCTTTACAATCATGCAATTTGCTATACATCTCTCTAATGGGCTACAAGCCTACAACCCATTCAAGGCCCAACCAAATAAAATCCCAATAAACTTTCGAGAAAAATATTTATTCTTTCTTAGAAATTAATTTATTTAGCCCAAAAGTGTAAGGGGGTGTTTGTTTCATGGGTATCCTACCCTACTATGGGTATCACCCGGGTTTGATACCCATGTATCATGTTTGAGTACGTGGGTATCGATACCTCTACTATGGGTATCAAACCCATAAGGGGTTGATTTTTTCAAACCCAGTAGAAGTAGGGTTTCATTTCGAAACCCATCCAGGGAATCAACTCCCTTTGGCGCCGTTCCTTCTTCTTCTCTCTTCTTACGCAACAAATTTCTTCTTCTCTCTTCTCTCTTGGCGAATTTCTTCTTTACGAATTTCTTCTTCTCTCTTCTCTCTTGGCGAATTTCTTCTTCTCGAATTTCTTCTCGAATTTCGAATTTATGAGCAATTTCTTCTCTCGGAGTTCATCATAATTTCTGCTCTTCATCGTAAAAATAAACTGCGCTCCATTCGAAGCCGTGCATCTTCCACGTAAGAATTAGTTTATGTTTATGGATTCTCTTGATTATCGTTTATGTTCTGAGTTGGTTATCATTTATAATTTCTGCTCTGAGTTGGTTATCGTTTATGTTTATGGATTCTCTTGATTAGTCTTAATTTCTGCATCTATTGCTCGATCCAATTGAATTGATTTTAGATCTCAAGTTTTCGAAGTGCTTGTTATTCGTGATTTAGTGGGCAATTTATTATTCGTGATTTAGAAACGAATTGATTATCGTTTATGTCCTGTTGATGATGAGGCCTCGCATTACGGTGGGCAATTCGAAGTGCTTGTTATTCGTGATTTAGAAACGTGATTCTTCTATCCTTACAGTGTTGATGATGAGGCCTCTGTTTTAGAAAAACTTCTATCCTGTTGATGATGAGGCCTCTGTTACAGTGGCCTCTATTTTAGAAAAACTACTTAGATGGCTCGAAGTGCTTATATTTTTTGCAATTCAAAGTGCTTATATCCTTGCAATTTGTGATTTGCCTTCGTGATTTGCTTGTTCGATGTGGTCCTTATATTGTGCTTGTTATTCATTGTAATTTAGATGGCTCGCTCACCTCTTACCCGTAGAAGACAAAGACGTATTAGAATCTTAGCTACACTTGCTTGCGTCTATGGCGAATATTTTAGCTATGTGGTATCAACTTACTCTTTTGTGTTTAATTAACAAGAAGCAAGTAATAACATGTAGTTATGATCGAAGAGTGACAAGAATGATATTCATTTATATAATTGTTAGTGAAAGTGATATAGCTTGTAGAAGTCAACTTCGTATGGATAGAAACACCTTCTACATTTTATGTGAGATGTTGAGAGACATAGGAGGTTTGAAAGACACTAGTAATATGAGTTTGACTAAAATTGTAGCAATGTTTGTGTACACCTTAGCACATCATCAAAAAAATAGGACCATTGCCGTTGACTTTTTGAGGAGTCAAGAAACAGTTAGTAGACACTTCAATTTAGGTTCGTTAGCCGTATTGAAATTGCAGAGAGTATTGCTTAAAGCACCGAACCAATTGGAAATGGAAATGATGATGATAGATGGAGTTGTTTTGAGGTAATTTCCCTTGTTATTCACATTTTTCTTCTATTCAACATTAAACATGATGATAGATGGAATTGCTTGGTTTTTATTATTGTAGAATTGTCTAGGCGCTTTAGATGGTACTATGGTTAAGGTGACCCCACCTAAAGAAGAAAGGACAACATATAGAACCCGAAAAGGGGATCTTTGCATGAATGTGCTCGGTGTTTGTGCACCTGACATGCAATTCATATATGTATTACCCGGTTGGGAGGGTTCGACTCATGATGGACGTGTCTTAAGAGATGCAATTAATAGACCTAATGGTTTAAAAGTTCCTGAAGTAATATACATTATTATATATGCCTAGATCTTTGGTGTTACTACTCGATTGCTTGTGGATATTTCTTCTATATAGGTTGTTACTACTTGGTTGATTGTGGATATTGCAATTCAAAGGGTTTCCTTGCTCCTTATCGAGGTCAAAGATATCATCTCAATCAATTTGAAGGAAGGGTACCACAAACTGCAGAAGAATATTTCAATATGAAACATACTAAAGCTAGAAATGTAATTGAAAGAGCTTTTGGAGTACTAAAGGGAAAATGGAAGATTCTTGCATCTCCATCATTTTTTCCCATTCAAACACAAGGAATAATAGTTTTAGCTTGTTGTCTACTCCACAACTTATGTTGGAGACAAGGGCTAATACATGAAGATGAAGATTATGATGCAAACTTGAATGACTCTGATTCTGATGAAGAAAGTCCGCGAGTTGAATATATCACTACTATCCAATCCACTGACGAGTGGGTGAATTTTAGAAATGGATTAGCCCAAGGGATGTTTAATGAATGGAGGGGTATTCATTTATACACTATGTACTCGTTTTTACATTCTTATTTTGTAATAATTTTTTAGATTGAACAATGAATTTGAGTTAATTTCTGTCGACTTTGTATGAATTTATGAATTTGAGTGAAAAAATGTAACCTATAACAATTAATTTCATACCCATTGAAACCTCAATACAACCAAACATCATTTTTGGTTATCATACCCATTCACTAGTAAATACCAAACACCATTAAAGGAATCAGCCATACCCATACCCAATCACCCTACTATCATACTCATTACCATTGTCATTCCCAAATTTTTACCAAACGACCCCTAAATTGTTCTTCATAACTTAGCGATTCAGGTGGTAGGGCGGTTGTGCAACGACTTTGGGGCTATTTCAGAATTCAAATGTAGGGCATACATTTCGTAATTTCGTAAGAAAGAGTAGTGAAATCTACAATTTATGGATCAACTCCTAGTTGTGACCTCACAATTTCCCAGTAGGTACTAGAGACATGGTACACATGATATAAAATACGACACGGTATGGATACTAGACACATAATTTTCTAGAGAATTAAGGACTCGATACGACGATTGGAAACGACTACGGGTGTGTAAAATGTAGAACTAGGTGCAAAGTGTAGTAAAACGTATCGGATAAATAACTGGAATACAATATCATGTCATGTTAAAATGTTCGACACGATATGTTGAGGTTTTTAAAGTGTATGTGCATTCTATTTTTCCACCAACTTCACTAGACGTGCATTTGTCATCTATTACACATGATTAATATGATGTTCTATACGCTCGAGTATTGTATTGTGCGCCTCATATAACAGCTACGAATTTTCCTCGTCTAACCCCAAAAAAAGCGAATAATGGTTTTTTACACGCTGCATCCAGCAAAAATGCATTAATTAAATTATCAAACCTCACCATGATAATTCTTTCTGTATTATTCATTCAAAGCAAAAAAAGCTCGAAGCTAAGACGAAGACGAAGAAGCATGGCGGCAGAAGCGAGAAGGGTTTCCCTCCACTCTATCCACCGCGAAGTGCGCCATCATATCCTTCGCCTTCACCATATTCTCCCTGCACAGAAACTCAAAGCTCGTAATCCGATCCTCCTTCATGTTGAAGTCGTGCACGAACACCTGCGTCTTCGGATTTCCCCCTTTTTTGCTCCTCGCCAGCACCGCCGCCGTGAAAATCGCCGCCATCCTCCCCGGCGCCTCCGGCCAATAGCCGCGAGGGCCGTCGACTAGTATCACATCCCAATCGATTTCGTAGAGCTGATTGGGCAAATCGTTCAGCCCTAATTTGCACTCGGAGAAGAGTAGATTCTGCACCGGCCGGCATTCGTTCTTCATCTGCTCCTTCACCGATGAAATTAGCTCCGGTAATTCGCTCAATTTCGTCGAGTAATGGACGTCGTACGCCTCGATTTCAGGATATTTTTCCTCGAAGTAGGCGGCGTAGTAGCGATTCTCGTCGATGAAGACGGTACGGCCGTTGGTGTTTAGGGCTTTCCATAGGAGCGATTCGTGCGTGAGGCCGAAGATTAAGAAATTGCAGGATTGGGAGCATTGGCGGAGCGCGTCGGAGATTTGCTTGATGTCGGAGTAGGACATTTTCTCGGTGTTGTTGGAGGTGGAGGCGTAGTGCGCGAGGGCTCTGACGACGGATTTGGACAGCGGCGGAGTGACGGAGGAGGATGCGGCGGAGACGGCGGTGGTGGTGGCGGCGGAGATGGAGATGGAGTCGCGCGTGTAGATGAGGGTGAGGAGGAAGGCGAGCGTGAGGAAGGAGATGAATGCGAGGGACCATAGGCGGTTGGAGTTGCCCTGCTTTTGGATGTATGGGTGGAGGAGGATGAGCTTCGTGCTGTTGCTTAGATTGCTCTTCATCTTCTTCTCTCTCTAAAAGCTGTTGCAGAGAGATTTGGGGAGAGAGGCGATTTTAAAGATGTTTGATGAAGACGACTTCACATTTGGTGAAGGAATGTGAAATTCCACCGTTGTATATATCACTAGAAGAATCTTGCAACTCAAGTGTTCATATCTAGTAGTCGTGGAAAGGTGTTCAATATTGATGTTTATCCAGTGCACACTTCGATATATTAGTTGTTAATCTGTTTAATTGATTGATCGAAATTAACGTGTTAAACTCACGGGCGCATGATTTACTATTCAGGAGTGCGGAATTAATTTTAAGATACAAATATATATTTGCAAGGGCGAATAATAAATTTTCGAAAAATCATACATATATCTTTTTAGAAAGTTAGTTTTGGGGGGCGACTGCCGCCGCTCGAACCTTCGTATCCCCCTACTCTCCTCTTGATAGTTTGGGAGTATGTTGTATTTTTTTAAAGGTTAGAGGTATAGTGTTATACTTCAGGTGTTAAATTTTTCGTTAAGTTTAATTGTAGGGTTTTGTGCTTTTATATTACTCCCTCCGTCTCATAGAAAACGTCTTGTTTTCATTTTCGAGTCGTTCCATAGATAGTGTTTTGTTTCTTAAAAAGACAAACAATATGCGAACCAAAATTAGCATGCCAAAAAGTCAAACAATATACACCATACAATCTCATTTTCTTAATTTCCGTGTCCCATAGAAATGAGACAATTTATATGGGACGGAAGGAGTACTAGTAATAGATAGATTGGAGAGCATAGTGCACTTTTTAAAAAGTTAGGCGATAACGCGCTTTACTCTTCAAAGGTTAGGGGTTTAATACTGCATTTTCCTCTGCATGTTATTAGTACAATCTTGCAACTCAAGTATTCATATAGAGTATTCGTACAAAGGTGTTCGATTTATGCAGTGTACGCTTCGATATGTATTAGATCAGAAGGGGGGAGAAGCATGGTGTTTGATAAGGTTGCAGGTGACGCACCAACTAATTACAAGCCAGAAGTCGCTTTTCCTTGTGATTTCATCTTCATTTCTCAAAGCAACCTATTTAAAAATGAAGCCTTGAGCATCACGAAGGGAGACGTTTGTTCCAATTATTAAAAAGGACTTATCAACCCAATTTATTTTTTCTTGTCATCTTAATCCTTCTATTTCATTTACATAATTTCATCATATTCAAATCTTTTAGCCCATTAATCTAACTTATGCTCAATCCTTTATTTAAATAACACCTGACTTTAGGTGAAGTCGATCTCACCAAATTTGAAAGAAAAACTAAGCCGAATTAATGGGCTGCATGATGAGCCAGGTTACAGGCTACTGGCATGGCCCGTTTACAGTTTACCGTGTTATCACAAATCTATGCCTAATGCTTCTGTTTAGAATAATTACTCGGCCTATCTAAAAAGCCCAATAAACATGCAATTACTGGGCCGTCGGCCAAGACGGTAATATTCATTTCTAAAGGAAAGCAGAAAGCATACTTCCTTTAATCCTTTATAAAGTCGACATTATTGTGTGACTAAAAGAAATTAGCTCGTAATCGAAATGCATATTGAGTAAATTTTATTTGTAAGTTGAAAAAGATGAAAATTTACTTTGTCAAATGGAATAATGATTTAGGAAAAAACGCACTAAACAGAAAAATGCCAACTTTGTTAATCTTTGCAGCTGCTTTACTCTCACCTTTTTTTTTCAATAAAATATTATTTTTCCCAAAATTAGTCAATTATGAGTAGTATTTTTCCAATCTTAATTCAATTAATTGCAGAATCTACAGACATTCATGCAAATTAATGGAAACATATACATCTGAATCTGACTCATGTATGGTGCCTTCAAAATCAAGCATGTATGAGTCATAGCCACTTCAACTACTCTTTACTGTGATTTTTTCAATTTCCTTGTTTCCAAATCCTACACAATAGAGAAATCCGCATATAATTTATTTTTGATGGTGATGAATCTGCAAATTTGGTGGGTGAAATATCTAAAATATACAAAGAAAATCTGGATTACAAATATTAGTAGTGAAGGCAATGGTACCACACCTCTAAAAATACAGTATTACTACAACATTGAGAAAAAATTTGAATTTGGTCTTTTATTGTGACTTCCGTTTGATTTTGGTTCTTTATTGTGGTTATGATCGATTTTAATCATGTGATTTGTAAAACTGTTTGGCTTTGGTCATTTATTTTGCCCATTTCCTATTTTAGTCATCTGACTTGTAAAATTATTTGTGTTTTGTCTTTTAACTTGTAAAAATTGTCCGATTTGGATCTTTTGTTGTAGAGTGTCAAACATATGCCTTTTTCTAAGTTAAAAATTCATGAGTCTTTCGTTTATGTTTATATTAATCTAAAAACACTTTCATCTATATAGCTATGAACACATATCTCGTCGAGTATCCGAATAGAAACCCTTGTTTACTTACCAACTGTATGGGCGAATCCTTCCAATTTTTCTCCTCCGACGAAGAGTGTAGTAACACGCTTTTTTTCGATATACGCTCTTCGATAAAAGATCAAAATCGAACAGTTTTACAAGTGAAATGACTAAAATCAAACATGACCATAATAAAAAAACCAAAATCAAACATGAACATAATAAATATCCAAAATCGAACGAAAACCACAATAAAAGGATCAAATTAGAATTTTCCTCTTATATCATTTGCGGTAAATATCACACTAATACATTATTTGAATGAAAGTTATATTTAACTTGCATGTAGGGCTCGAATGGAGTAAAAATAAATAAAAATAATAATACTAAATCGAACTAAAAAATTCAATTAGGTAATTGATGAAGATAATAATTGGGCTTATGGTGTTCGGCTCATTTTAATTGTATTAATTAGTTAGTGGACTTCTAGATTGGGCTTGTTTTAATTATTTGTATTTGGGCTTTTGTGTTTTGGGCCCAAATAGGATTTATTTATGTTATATATATGTAGTATTTGGATTAGGTTGTCCGCCGCCGCCGCTAGAGTCAGCCGAACACCGACCGGCAAGCTCTCTACACGCGCCCGTGGTTCGGCTGCCAGCCGCAAGCTCCTCCCATCCGCTGCCTGCGTGAGTCCAAATTGTCGATGTCATTCTTTTCTGCAATGGCCGACACAGCTTTTGCAATGGCCGACACAACTTTTCTGCAATGACCGACACATTCTTTTCTATATTTCTCTCGAAGTGGGTCTGTTGAAATGGGCCACAAATTATGATTTAGTCCTTGATGGACTTGTGTGTGATTTTTGTGGCTATTGGAGAAAAATTCTCTTGGGCTCGCTGAAGAGATATAAATCACCATGTTCATATCATTTCATGGGTTCATGAAAGCAAATGAGCTGCCCAAACAAATTCTTGGACTAATTTTGTCCAACCCGGAGAGAGTGATGAAGATAATAATTGGGCTTATGGTGTTGGGCTCATTTTAATTGTATTAATTAGTTAGTGGACTTCTAGATTGAGCTTGTTTTAATTATTTGTATTTGGGCTTTTGTGTTTTGGGGCCAAATAGGATTTATTTATGTTATATATATATGTAGTATGAGTGAGTTGTAAGGGGAGTTTTGGAGAATTGAAGAAATCGACGGTGCGTCCCCATTCCCATCAGTGAGGCGGATCGTTCTTGGATGCCTTTATCCTAGATATTCGCGCGACAAATCAATGGGTTAACGAAGATCAACTTCGGGTATTCGTGTGCGAATCAACGGCTTTTGATAAATATTTGTAGATCGTCTCCGGCATTCCGAGGAATCAACGAATTCGATCGGTATCACATCTATCCTTTTATCTATTTCGGATTTTTATGTAATCTGTCCTGCATCAGTAATATATTATCGTGTTTAATTATTTAAAAATATAATTTTCAATTTACTATTGTAGAGTTGAAATTTGAGTTAAGGCCGTGTAAAGAGTCTGCACAAACACCCGAAATATAAAAACCAATACATTTTTCAAACAAACCATTCTCTTTCCTACTTTCCCGTGACTTTCTTTGACCCATTGTCGTCTGTCTCCGCCAGCTGCTCCGCAATTCCTACATTTCATTATTAATGTCTTACTTGTCTTTTTTAGTTGTCTTTCTATTTATGTTTCATATCGAATAAAGAAATAAATGAATAAATTACAATCAATCTAAATAAGTGGAATTCATTTCTTTATATTTTTCAATATAATTTTATATTTTTATGCTTATTTTCTTAATTTACGTGTCCAGTACCAATGAAACATAAATAATAGAATGGAGAGAGTATGTTTTATGAGTTTAATTGTATTAAGAAATTAAACATAGTTTTCGAGAAATGGTTAGTATGAAGGAATGAGAATTCATCTAAATTTTATTAAGAAATAGTTCAGACAAATGAATTTTTTATTTAAAATTAAAAAAATAATTTAAAATTTCCAAAAAGTAAAAAATAGAAGTTTCAAAGTTCGAAACAAAGCGGAATCATATAAGATATAACTTTTGGCGAAAGTATATTTAAGAATCTGGGATGAGTAATTAGTAGTGAGGAGCATACTTCGTTTTTTAATGTAGAGTTAATATTGTTATTTTAGGAAAGATAACACTTATATTAGGACATTACAATCGGAAAAGGTAAACGCTTTTAATGGGATGGAGGAAGTATTTCTTTCCCCGTTCAGTAGAAAGTGTCATATCTTCTATTTTAACAAATTATTAAAAAATTTATTTGAAGGATTCATAATTTATTTATAAATAATAGTAACTCTTTTTAATAATAGTATAAAAAAAATGAAACCCTTAATAGATGATGAAAGAATAGTTTAGGACCTTAGTGTTGCCGACAACATTTACAATTAATTAATTAAAAGTTATAATAATAATTTTTTTGCAAGTGGCCATGTGTGTTTTTGAGTACAATTAATTAATTAAAATAATAATAATAATTTTTTTTTGCAAGTGGCCATGTGTGTTTTGAGTACAATTAATTACTCCCTCCATCCCGTTATTTGTGGCTCAATTGATTTCGACACGGGAATTAAGAGAGTAAATGATAAAGAAAGTATGAGAGAGAGTGTAGATGATAAAGTATGAGAGAGAAGATGAGTAAGATAATGAGAGAGTATGAGAGAAATATGATAAAGTAGGAGAGATAATGTAATAAAGTAGGAGAGAAAAGATGATATTGTAGGAGTAATTTTTTACCAAATTAAAAAAATGGGCACAAATAATGGGACACCCATTTTGGGAAAATGAGCCACAAATAGCGGGACGGAGGGATTAATTAAAATTATAATAATAATTTTTTTTTGCAAGTGGCCATGTGTGTTTTGAGTGGTCACCGACGACCTCACCACTCCCAGCATTTATATCATTATTTAGTTTTACAGACTACTCACAATCAACTGAACTTTATTAGAGAAAAAAGAGATCAGATTGGAAAGATGGCTTTTGCTGCAGTGATTACTCTACAGAGAATAATCAAGGATCTCATGAAATCTGGTCGTATTATTTTAGTTTCTCCCAACTCTGGTGAAATCATGGGAGTTGCATACGAGGCCCTGAAGTCCTTGCAAGCAACTCTGGAGAGATTGGATAAGATCGGCACGAGGTGGTGCCGGAAGAAGGTGAACGCTTTGGATTCACGAATCAAAGAGGCGGTTTGGAAGTTGGAAGATGTAGTTGAATCAAATCTCTCCAATCAGATACTTCCCCAACTTAACACCGATGGTGGCGGCGCAACCCCCGTACTGGTTAATGTGGAGGAATTAGAACAAGATATTGGTTCATTCACCAAAATTCTGAAGATGATGGAGGAGGAGTACATCTATGAATTGGATCACCTATCGCCTGAAGAAGCAGCAGCTTCATCGAAAACTACAAATCCTGATGCAAAGAAAGCTAAGTTGGTTGGATCATCTGATCTACTGTTGAAAATAAAAGAGGGGTTGAGTTACTTGAATACCGATCTACACGTTTCAATCGTGGGGATGGCAGGCATTGGAAATACTTGTGTTGCTAAAGAAGTCTTTGATGATTCACTCACTCTCAGCGAGCCACCGGAGTATTCGTTTGACCGTGGCGCTTGGGTTACAATTGGGAGGAATTATCGACTAGACGAGCTCAAACGAGATATTCTACTCCAATTGGAACCTGATATGGAAATATCTTTGGCCGGAGGAGCTGAGGAACCTGATTTTGGCCCGTACTTGGATGACATCTTGAAGGCCAAGAGGTGCCTCATTTTGTTGGATGATGTGTGGGATAGAGACATAATGGATCACTTGAGAAGTTATGTACCGGAAGAAGGAAAGAGCCGAGTCTTGCTTACAACTAGGTTACAACATGTGGCGTTAACTATTTACGCATACGTGTTTGTAATGAAGTTGTTGAATAAAGAGGAAAGTTGGGATCTACTTCTTGAAAGGGTGTTCGGGGAAGAGTTGTGCTCGAGAGAGATGGAAAGAAGATTGCGGAGAATTGTGATGGTCTTCCTCTTATGATTGTTACGGTTGCTGAAAGCCTATCCAAAGCTGAGAAGACATCAGCGTTTTGGAACGAAGTAGCTGAGAACAAAATGTGTTCCCTATTCATGGATGCATACGACCAATTATCGGAGGTATTACGCCCATGCTATGAATTCTTGCCTCAACATTTAAAACCCTGTTTTCTCCAGATGGGAGTTTTCCCACCCGGTCGCGAGATCTCTAAGTACAAACTCTTGAGCATGTGGACTAGTGAGAAGTTGGTTGTCCAACACAGGGAACAAACATTTGAAACACATGCTTGGATTTGTTTGACTAGACTTGTTTCCCATAGTGTTGTTATGACATGGGATTATGGATTCTATGCTGGTGCTAAAACGTATCGCCTCCATTCTTCCTTTTGGTACCTCTGTTGTAAGGAGGCTAGGGAGAGCAAGTTTTATCATGTTCTAAGCAATATTGGAGATGTTCTCGAAGAAAGTATGAAAAGCTAGCGTCGATTGAGCATGCTCAACAATATCTTATTGCCATCAATAATGTGCATGATTCAATAGTAGATGCTTGTGGTTCTACTGCACGTTCTCTCCTATTTTACGGCCCCTATAATCCTTTCCAGGTACGAACGTGTTTCAATTTGGGGTTGCTTAGAGTACTTGATGCTCTTCAAATCCGTTTCTACGAGTTTCCGGTGAAAGTATTAAAACTAATTCACCTAAAGTATCTTGCCCTTACTTGTAACAACAATCTGCCTGATTCCATAGCCAAACTCTTGAATCTTGAGTTCTTGATTGTCCATCGTAACATGAGCATCAAAGCTCAAGGAGACATGTTGTATGTGCCTATAGAGATATGGGATATGCGAGAAGTCAAGCACATTCAGATAATGGGAAGCAACCTTCCAAAGCCTAGGGGGGATGATTCCTTGCAAAACCTCTTGAGACTTATTGGTGCAAGAGCTGAGACTTGCACAAAAGAGGTTTTTGAAAGAATCTCTAATCTAGAAAAGTTAGGAATTCAACTTGAATTGTATCCTAATGATGACATGAAAGCTTTGGATTGTTTGAACAACATTCATGTCTTAAGGGAACTAAGATCATTTAAGTGCATCATTGTGAATCCTACGTTGATGTCCGAGATAGTTTCTCTACCTTCTCCTTTGCCAATGTTTCCATTAGGATTGGATAAGTTGCATTTAAGCGGCTTGGGCTATCCGTGGGAATATATGAGTGTAATTGGTTCTTTACCAAGGCTTCGAGTGCTCAAATTGCAGTGCTATGCCTTTAGAGGCCCAAATTGGGTAGTAAAAGGAGGTGAATCCTGTTTCCGTTCACTCGAGCATCTTGTAATTGAAGACACTGATTTGGTACACTTTAAAGTGGAAAGTGGAGGGTTTCCTTGGTTCTGCACCCTATACTTGAAAAACTGCTACAAATTAGTAGATGTGCAGTTGAATACATGGCGGCATCCTTCTAAGATTGAAGTGATTGATTGCAATCCTTTAATTGTGGCTTCTGCAAACAAAATCGCGAGACAAGCTTTTGTTCATTCCTCATGGGAGGATAGAAGCTCCAGATGATTCTTTAAAAGGTAAATAATTCAACTCTCTTTAAATTAAATTGCTATGACATATGTCTTGAATAAACCTCAGTCGATGGCGTAAATGTATTTGCAATTTTTTTTATGGGTGTTTTGTAATGACCCGTAAATTTTATGTATACCGATAATTATATTTAAGCCTTAAGAACGAGTCCAGTAATTTTTTTTTAAAAATAAAATAATAAGTCTAATAGCGTAATACACTATCGTCACATTTTATTAACATAAGTGTAATGCAGCATATCTTAGAGAATATAAAATACTGTATGGTACATACGTGGCATTATACTTTGGTATAGATCTATGTAGTCATGTTGCATAATATCATTAACTAGTATAAGCTATTTGTATATTATAAAGAGAGGGAGTGTCATTTTGGAACACATGTGTGCAGTAGACGTGATAGTCAACACCTAAGTAACTTTAGATTTCATCATTCACGTAAATATTATAATTAATAGGAAACTTGGTGATATCATTAGATGAGAATCCTTATATATTAAATATGTTCTTAGTGTGTCACCTTGGAGTATTGCATGTATAGGGAGAGGTTGGTTGTCTTCGACGTGATTTGAGGAGACAAGATTAGACTAAAAGATGAAGCATAAACCGATGTATACCATCTTTTACCCACGCGTTCAACATGCAGGGCTGTGTTAGGGAATCATTTTCCACCTAGATTATTAGTTTAGCACCCATACCTCCTTTATATTGAATCCATCTAGTGTTGAACTTTCCATAGCATTTGAAATCCCTAATCACTTTCAGAAATCACCTAGCATTTGGAAGATCTTGGGCACCTCAAGTCAAACCTTAGGTAACCTTCATTCACGTTATTGATAAAGTTGTTGTCATTACTCGTTTGTATATGGGAATTAAATGGATGCATGCAAGAGCTAGGAGGATAGTACACAGTATCTCACCTATGATATCTCCTTCTTCATGCATGAAAATTTTGGTGATAACTTGTGTTCTTTACACTGCTTGATTAGAAACGATTTGGATTGAGTTTGCATGTATAGATCATTGAGTCATTGGTGTAGATTTAGGAGTAAGATAGCAAGAAATTGGTAAATTTTATAAGACGAGAAAACTGCCCAAACTTATATGTTCTGCAACGAATTTATCCAGTCGGTGTTATACTTTATAATACTCAATAAAATCTAGAAAATAATCCATATTTAGGATGTCTCATATCTTCCTGTGAAATTTTATGATTTTTGGACATGTTTTTATATTTTAAATAAATTCGTTAATGCATACTGCCGAAAAACTCATGCATGCTGGATAGAACTTAGTAAAACATTTATATCTCACTCCACAAAAATGATTTTAACTTGATTCCTTTTTCTAAATGTTCTATACACGTAGGGACTTTTGAAAATATTTATTTTGTATTTTTAAACCATGCATGTAAAATCAGGTTATTATAAACTTTCATTTTTCAATCGGAAACATGCTTTCGATACAGAGGATTTTGGTGAAAATTTATCTGTCTTTTCTGAATCCGTCGCTTATCAAGATTAAATAAAATTTTGATATGATATTGGCATGCATGTCCCCTAAACCTTTGTTGAATCTCATAATTTTTAGAGTATTGTTGGACCCACAATTGTTAGCTAGACTATAGTAGGGCAGAAACTGCCCCTGTTTGAGCAGTGAGTACTATTTTGATAATAACTCCTAGATGGCTTGTTATTTTGTTATGAAACCAATTTAAGTATAAAATACTCATTAAGGAAGGTATATATAGAATATTAGAATTTATGGTACTAAACCTTGATTTGTGGAATTCTTGCAAATCGGACCTTCTGCACAAGTTTAACGGAATAAAGCTACGACATTGTCTAACCTAATAACTATTAGGCGTCGCTTATAGATAACGAATCTTACACTTTCTACTAGATCAAGACGTTAAAACTTAGGATATTGTTGTAGGACCTTTCGTGGAAGAGCTATAGCCTCGGTGACGAGATTTCGCATAGATCAATACGGTGAATATCGAGGTGGGTAATATTTTCCTAAAAATTATCTTGAGTTATTGAGCTCCATGAACTATGTTTATCCATGAAAATTTTTATGCATTTACCTGTTTAATGCTTCTGCGTGATAGATCGATTGAGGCCCTCATCTGGCCTAACACGCTAGATGAGTGTTAATAAGAAAGTGTGTACACTATGTTGTTAGTAGCACAAAAATTGATCATCTTTGTGTACCAAGTGCTAACATGTTATGAGGGACCCCTCAAGTTTCGGCTCGAGGGCCAAGGCCCAAATTATGAGTTTAATATGGTAGAAGTAAATGAAAAATGTGACACAACTGTGCACACCCAATGAAATAAAGTTTTGTATGCCTGGAGTAGCTTTCTTTTAAAACCCTCAAAGTCATACCGCATGCATGGATAAACTGCTTTAGATGTTTCCAAACTGCTTAACCCACTGAGTGCACTAGTACTCAGCCCAAATGTTTTCAAGTGTTTTCAGGTTGAGCGGCATGTGCTGACGAAGGGAGCTAAGGAAAGGGGGTTTTAGTTAAATGTGTCTTCCGTTTTGGATATGGTTGGTCATGAGTGTCAAAACATTCAAATCTAAGTCCTTGCACAAGTGTTTTAGTATCTTCTCGATCTGAACCAATTTAGTTTATTTTGCAAGTCCTATGTTTTTTTTTTTTATGCTTATCTGTCGGGGTGGTGGTAAGATGTTGACCCTACTCTGGTTATTATATGAAATGTCGAAACCTTAAGAAAAATTCTATTACTTTAGTTTTGAGGACCACACGAAAATTGTTTTTATTTTATTTTATTTTATTTTTTTCCGTCGTGTCCTGATTTCCACGGAAGTCGGGGCGTGACATGTTTGTTATAATATGAATTATTTAGTGTGCGAGATGTGAGAGTTAGTGGGTGTTTTAGTTGGGTATTATAAATCGCGTTTTATTATTTTTTCAATTTTTTTTTTATGAAGCACTTCTCTCCAAATACTTTGTTCTTTATTAGCTTCTATGGTTTTTTTATTGTATAGGTATGAGTGGATCTCTCTAGATAGTCTCATTTTCTCCTAGATTCTAAATTCTTCCTACACTAATATATTCACTCCATCCTATTGAACTTACTCATGTCTTTTCGACGTTGTTATTAAGATGAGTTGTGTATGATTAGTAAAGGGGTGGGTCTTTCCTTCAATTAAGAAGTAAAATTTTACTACTTCGATTAAGAAAGTAAAATAAGATGAAGGAAACAGATCGAGTACTTCTCTAGATTCTACTTTTAGAATTTTTTTTAGTAATTAGTACATTTTCTTGAGTATAAATTTTCCCCATCTTGGGTTTCTACATAAATTTTGTGTGTTCTTGTTTGTCGTATCTACTTCTCGTAATTTCGTTGAACTCGTAATACTCTTTGTAATAAGGTGCATCATGCATCATTCTTCACTAGTATGTAGGATTTTGTAATTACAAACACCCAATTTGGTGATATCTCTTTGAACTCTTCAACTTTCAGGATCAAGATCAACAAGGGCAAAGCCTCTTCATTGGACATCATGCCTCAAAATCGCCGAAGACGTCGCACAAGGCCTCGCCTACATCCACCAAGCATCAAAATCCGTCCATGGGAACCTCAAATCCTCCAATGTCCTCCTCGGATCCGATTTCGAGGCCTGCATCACATACTACTGCTTAGCCATGCTTGCAGACACATCCTCTGATGATGATCCCGATTTCGCGGGCTACAGAGCCCTCAAAATCCGAAAATCCACACGTTGAGCCACTTCCAAGACCGACGTCTACGCCTTTGGCATACTCGTGTTGGAGCTTCTCTCCGGTAAGCCCCCATCTCAGCATCCGTTTCTTGCGCCTCCGGATATGCCGGATTGGGTTAGGGCAATGAGGGACGACGATAGTGAGGACGATACGAGGCTACGCATGCTGGTCGAAGTGGGCAGCATTTGTAGCCTTACGTTGCCAGAACAGAGGCCGTGGCAGGTGTTGAAGATGATCACAAATATTAAGGAGATCATGGATGATAGTAGTAGAGATGTGCAAGATTTGTGAATTGGGATTTTGCTTTTTTTTCCTTTTTTTTTTTGGCTATTAATCAAGGGTGTGTTTAATGTAATGGAGAAAACTTCAATTCAAGAACAGCCAATTGGTGAATTCACAAAATGGCCAATTACAACAACGGTAAATTATTTAAGGACCAATTACACCGAGGGTAAATAATTTGGGACTTAACACCAATTTATCTATTCATTTTTCACATCGAAAGGGGCAAAACACAATAAAATAGATAATTGATTACATCAAAGCTAGTGATGCCAAACCTTCTATTGATATACAAAGAGCAATCATCCATCTGCTTGTTTTCATTACCTGCATAACTAGAGTGTATGTAATAATACAAAATTGTTCCACTGATTAAAACCTTGCCACCACAGTACTAGTACCACATAACACTGCTTTACAACCAACTAATACGGTATTAATCCGTGGTTAAGTTTGACACGAAGCAACGCAATCTCCAGAACATTTTGTACATAAGAACAAGCTACCATTCTGGCTTCTGCTTCATCGTTTGAAATGGAAAAATGGCAGTAGAACAAATGCCGAGAGAAACAGATATAGCCGGAAACGAGACAAAGAGAAGATACAGAACCTGCACAAAGACACCAGCAAGTTGAGGATTTTTCTCCTAAGTTGCATCATGATATGCAGAATTATCAGTATGTCTGCATGTGAAATGTACAGAAAAGAATATGAACAACAATAAGTCTAGTTAGGATTTTTATCCCAATTTCTAAAAGAGATTGCATTTGATTCTCTACTAGTTTATTCCATAATTTGCAAGAGCTATCTTAAGGTTGTTTATATTTCCTATTTCATATATAAGAGAATTTCTTCCTCCATCCAGATAACTAGGACATACGATCCTCTCTTTCATATAATACAGCTAGTTTAAAATAGTTAGTTATGGTTCCAACACTAGCTACTCAATGACTATGAATACAGGGTTAGGGATTAACCATACAACTCATCAACCAAAGGACAACTTGCATGAGAAAATAGATAGAAGTATCTTCAAACAAAATCTTTTTCTAGTCATGTTCCAAGTTTGAAGTGCACGGGACTGACAAATAAACATGCGGCGTGCAAGTTAGAGAAACAAGGGAAAAAAAAGTCCATGTCAAGTAAGAATTTGGGAGTCTCACCTTCAAAATAGTAGCAAAACGTTTTCTTGGGATCTTGGTGATCATTAAGGGAAAAAACAGAGTCAAATCTTCCTTAATTTGAACATGCTTCAGAGACGGCCCGAGGTGAAATGGTTGATGTGAGAAGTGTACCACGAAAACCCTCTTCTTCCTTTGGCATATCCAAACTTGGATCCGACAGCTCATCTACAAATAAGCAAATTAGAGAGGTTTAGAAACTTTCCCCTAAAGAAAGAAATTGATAAGCAAGCCACTTTACCAGACAAGAAATCAATCTTTCATAGCATTAACATTTCTTGCCAGTCAGAGAAAACAAGATTGACAATGTTAGAACATAACTTTACAATCTCGAAAGGATGGCAGTAAATGGATCAAACATGCAACCAAAAGTACATTATCAGATATTAGCAACATTTGAACTTCAGGGTTAAACTCTTCAACATAAAATAAAGCTTTTACTTTCTTGGTTTTATTTCACATGTGATAAGACGAGTAATAGCGCTAATAACATACTAACGAAGCCAAGGATAAACAGACCATACTCAATTGGGAAGCAGCAAGTGAGAATATCCTAAAAGGTGCCTATCAAGTTGAATGGCTGAATGTTACTTACCAGCAATATCACGATTTTCATGAATTTTTGAATCAGCCACCCACAGAATGTCTCCAGGAAAAATATTCAAGTCAGCAAGAGAAGCTGTTTCCTCATCAATTATCTTGGAGCCTCTGTGGAGTATCTGGTTTTCCTTAACAACCTACAGAAACAACAATCATGACATATAAGAAGACTTGGTCAACTTGACAGTTCGTAACTTGTCGCGAACATGCTGGGTGTGGATGTTCAGCTACCAAAGCACAAGGAAAATGCACACAAAACGAAAATTTCCATGCAATTCCATTACTCTAGTTAAAATTTCAATTTACCATTTAGTAATCAATGCAAAGAAACAGAAGCAACGAAAGTATTATTCCAACTCCTCAAAGCCTCAAACCACCAAAAAATAAGGGAGCCGGAATGCTTTCGATGAGTTTTAGAAATGACAATCTTCCGCAAAAAACTATATCAACTAAGTTTCGTTCTTTTTGTCAACTTAGCATCATCATTTCAGCAAATATAAATACAAAAATATTTGCAGAGAGAGCAAACTTCAAACTTCAAACATCAGAACCAATACTACCAATCAAATACATATAATGTTGTTCTTTTCAATTAGCAATCCAGTATGCGTTGACACACACAGTACATTGGAGGAAAAAATTACGTAATTTTTCGGCATCAGAAGTCCCTTAACATTTATGAAAGGTTTGATATAATTACTTTTAAATCATTAATTGGAACTTATGCTATCAATTTCCCATTCTTGTAGAAATGACAATACACTTCTTTAGATAAAACAGTAGCTATCAGTTAATCCTTTTTTTTCAAAATATTGCCAATTTAAACACCAGAAGGCATAAGAGAAGAAAAAATGATGAATAAAATAGTGAAATACATACCCCAAAGGATTCCCATATCATCATCTTCAGCTGATATATAGACGTAGATCCTGAAACATTCAAATTAACAGAGTTTCCGTATGATGCCTTTCTTGACCTCTTGGAAGTTCGGAAGATTGATTTTGGAGGTTCTTTTCCACGAACTAAACAAACACCTATGTCCTCATTGGTGTAATTGAGTTTCTTCATCAATTCAGAGCTTTCTCTTTCATCAATGCATTCTTCACAAACCTAAAACAGCAGGAACATGTATACATAACTGAATGCAAACATATATGCGGACCTCATAACTGACAGAAGACAGATCATAGGAAATTAGTAATTTCACAGGCATATGCAGTCATTCAAAGAAAATATTTCATACAGTCGACATGCAATACTAACCAGGGAGCATTGACCTGGTTAACATCACATGCATGTATTAGCCGATAATCATAAATAAAAATATGGGCCAGCCTTTTGCTGGATAACAAGTCAAGTTATTAATCCTATTGATCATAAGTATGAGATACCAAATACTAACACCTGAAATTTACCTCGGGAGAAGTCTTAACAATTGGCTTCCTAGACAGACTGATATCAACTTCATCGGGTATACCTATATGCTCCTCGGACACTGGCCTCTCTTCATAAGACCTAGTTGTATTATCTCCCACACAATTACCAATCTCAATTTTGGCTTCCTAGACAGAGTCTTTCGTTTATGTTTATATTAATCTAAAAACACTTTCATCTATATATATATGAACACATATCTTGTGAGTATCCGAATAGAAACCTGTCTGTACTTACCAAATTTATGGGCGCCTTTCAATTTTTGTCTTCCGAGGAAGAGTGTAGTTAACACGCTTTTTTTCGATATACGCTCTTCGATTAAAGGTCAAAATCGGACAGTTTTAAAAGTGAAATGACTAAAATCAAACATGACCACAATTTAAAAAAAAAAAAAAAAAATCAAACATGAACATAATAAATATCCAAATCAAATGGAAACCACCATACAAGGATCAAATTCGAATTTTCCTCTTATATCATTTGCAGTAAATATCACACTAATACATTATTTGAATGAAAGTTATATTTAACTTGCATGTAGGGCTCGAATGGAGTAAAAATAAATAAAAATAATAATACCAAATCGAACTAAAAAAATTCAATTAGGTAATATATTATCGTGTTTAATTATTTAAAGATATAATTTTCAATTTACTATAGTAGAGTTGAAATTTGAGTTAGGGTCGTGTAAAGAGTCTGCACAAACACCCAAAATATAAAAACCAGTACATTTTTCAAACAAACCATTCTCTTTCCTACTTTCACGTGACTTTCTTTGACCCATTGTCGTCTGTCTCCGTCAGCTGCTCCGCAATACCGACCATACTTGTCTTTTTTAGTTATCTTTTTATTCGCTACAAATCGTCCGGCCCATTTCGGGTGGCTTCTGGTGGCCCACCAATCACGTCCCGCCATTCGTGCATTGGTGGGCCACCTTTTTATAATTTAAATATTTTTTTATTGTTAACATGGCCCACCAATGCACGCGTGGCGGGGCGTGATTGGTGGGCCACCGAAGGGGCCACCCGAAATGGGCCAGAGGAAGCGGATTGCTTTTTATTTATGTTTCATACCGAATAAAGAAATAAATGAATAAATCACAATCAATCTAAATAAGTGGACCTCACTCTTTTATATTTTTCAATATAACTTTATATTTTTATGCCCATTTTCTTAATTTACGTGTCCAGTACTAATGAAACATAAATAATGGGACGGAAAGAGTATGTTTTATGAGTTTAATTGTATTAAGAAATTAACACAATTTTTTAGAAATGGTTAGTGGGAATGAATGAGAATTCATCCAAATTTTATTAAGAAATAGTTCAGACAAATGATTTTTTTATTTAAAATTAAAGAAATAATCTAAAGTTTCCAAAAAGTTAAAAATAGACTTTTCAAAGTTCGGAACAGAGCGGAATCGTATAAGATATAAACTTTTGGCGAGAAAGTATATTTAAGAATCTGGGGTGAGTAATTAGTAGTGAGGGGCATACTTCGTTTTTTAATGTAGAGTTAATATTGTTATGTGGAAATGTGCTCTGTTAACCAAACTAAAAAAAAAAAAAAAACACATTTAGCCATCCTAAAAAAAAAAAAAAAAAACACAAATCTAGTCATCTTGTCTTCTTGTGGGCGCTGGCCGATGGAGGGCCGATGAGGGCCGATTAACAATTGTGAGGGTCGATTGGGGCCGATTTTATCTATAGAAAGGGCCGATCGTGATCGGCCGACCTATCGGCCCCAGTCGGCCGAAAACAAGAAAAATGGCTATAATTGAAGGGCCGATTTTGATCGGCCCCTATTGAGCCGTGACATCGGCCCTCGGAAAATAATAAACTTAATTTATAAACATTTATTTTTAATAATTAATTTAAAAAAATATATTTGGCCGAGCTATCGGCTCGACTTATTCGGCCGAGCTATCGGCCCCGACGCTTAAGTAGCCGTTATGTAACGTCCGGAAATTTACCGAGGGCCGAAAAATTGTAACCGTTTTTATTAACCGAGGGCCGATACTCATCGGCCCCCCATCGGCCCAACCATCGGCCCCGAGTTTCAATAATGGAGGGCCGATTGAATACAACTTGTTTGACTACGCTTTTACCATTTTACTTCGAGAATTTTCTCGAATCGCCTCCCTCTCGCGCCGCTCGCTCCCCCCGCCGAAATCGCCGCCAACGCCGTGCTCGCCGCCGCCGTCGAACGACACATCCGCCGATCTCAATGTCTTCCGGCGAAATTGAGGTTAGTAATTTATGCCATGATTTTGTTTGTTTTTCATTCATAGACGAAATTTAGGTTGAAATATGGTTGGGTTTACATTGTAATGTCCATGTATTGATGAAATTGTGGAGAATTTGGAGAGAATTGTAGTGTTTAATTTCTGCAAAATTTTGAAACTGGGGCCGATGGGAGGGCCGATTTCGGGGCCGATGAAGAATAACTCAATCGGCCCTGACTATGGCGGACGTAGTTAAATATGCCTTCGGCCCCAGCCCCGTGTTGCCGGCTAGAAATCGGCCCTGTCTGGCCGAAGAGAATTAGGCCCCGACTGGGTTTCGTGGCATCGGCTTCGGCCCCCGGCTGGCCGAATAAAATTCGGCCCCGAATGGCCGAACATAATTCGGCCTCTGAGGCTTCGGCCCCGGCTGCCCTTCGAGGCTTAGGCTTCAGCCCCCGGCTTGCCGAATTAAATTCGACCCCGGCAGGCATCGGCCCTAATATCTTCGGCCCCTGACTTCGGCCCTAATAATTACTTCGGCCCCTGCTTCGGCCAGAAGGGATACATTCGGCCCTAATACATTCCGGCCGAATAAAAGTAAAATCGGCCCTGTCATCGGCCCTTACTTATTTTGTTTCGGTAATTAATTCATTTTTCGGTAAATCTTGCAGCCCGCTTATATCCGACTACCGGTTAGACAAAAGAACCCAAAAGTCACGACATATTGGAGAGATGGTCTACCCGAACTAATAAAAAACAGTCTTTCTAGACGGGGGGGTACTGATCTAGTTCGTCGGTTTATAGACGGACAATTTGGACATTTGCTCTGTTGGAGGAAGGGCAAGAGTTCGATCATAGCTTTGCATCAGTTGATGTGCTATGAGGTGCAGACACCGCCCGGGGAGGCCCGTTTTCACATATCCGGACGGGAGATTCGATTTTCGCAGTACGAGTATGCACTCGTAACCGGGTTATTTTTCGGCGCATCTACCTTCGATAGGACGGCAGCTCGTGCCCCCGAAGAGTCCAGGAGTGTACATGAGAGTCACAAAAGGGAATCCGAAGAACGGGAGGCGAGCTATTAAATTTATGGAAAAATGACAAGCTCGGCAACCTCTCTGAAGACGATTATTTGAAGGTGGCTAATGTCTTGGCCCTGATGTGTTTTTTCTTCGCACTCGCCGACACGAAGAAGGTCGAGACCGGATGTGGGTTCTTGCCGACGATATAGATGCGTGGAACGATTTTCCGGGGGGGGAGCATACACGTACAATGCTCTCTTGCATTACATGAGCTTTGTACCGAAGGAAGTCGAAGCAGTAAAATCGAAGTATAATATTTATGGTCCAGTTTGGGCTCTTCAGGTACAAATTTTGGATTTTATAATTCTTTTTTTATTTTATATTTTATAGTTGTACCGATCTTTAATCGTATTGTAGATCCAGGCGTATGAGGCGATACCGATTTGGTCGACCGTCTCGTACGCCTTATTAATGACGGTGGTATGCCCCGATGTGTGAAATGGGTATTTGTCACGCCACCAGATACGGAATGGATTAGTTTCTTTGCCTTGCCGGTAAGTAACATTTTAAATATTTATGAACTTTTACGAAACGGATTATAACCTATTTTTTAAAAATTTTGAACGAGATGGACACACCGCCATTTGAGAGTCTTACGCCCACTCCCGAGGAGCAGCTATCGGAATACCGGAGATGGGTGATTGGAGAGAATCCTATCGGTGTGGAGCTTCCTAGACCGACCGCCGTACATCGGAGACGTGTGATTCGAGAGAATCCTATTGATGAAGAGGGCAAGAGATGCGGGATCCTCCGCCGGTAGCACGAAGAAAAAATCGAAGAAGAAAAGTGCACCGGCGGAGGGTCGACTCATCCGGGCCTCGGAGAGATGAAGATTGGTTTCAAAGCCGCGAGACCGAGTTGTTAGAAAAAAGTGGATCTGCGCCGGAAGGAGAATGAGGAAAAGTTCTTCAAAAAAGTGGGGAATTTGATAAAAAGTATCTTCGGGGGCAAGGGCAAGGGAATACGATCCAAGTTCTTCGTGGGATGTCGAGGAAATTATTAATGAATCGGATGAGGAGACATCTCGCACCATCGGAGCCACCACGGGGGAGGATTGTTAATGTACATGAGTGGCCCAACTGGAATGAAGAAGGCGAACAACCACGAGAGAGATGTGGAAGATACGACGAGTGGCGATGCAAACCGTGGGATGTGGCCGCTTGAATGGGTAATCGTCGCTATGATATGGGGCGACATAGCATGTACGAGGAGCGACATGTTTGGGTCCCAAGACGTTGGGAGCCACTCCCTTTATACGGCTCCACGGTCCCCACCGCTTGTACAGTATCTTAACTATTCAAATTATCTCGGTCGTTTTATATTTTTTATTTCATTTGACCATGAGTTTTTGTCCAAAATGCAAAGCAACATCGGTCGGTCGTGGATGACTTATTTGATACGCAAAGCATGTACAACAGGTGTATCATAGCCAACCGTCGGAGCGGGGAAATTGTACAAAGCAATGAGGTACAAACATTTTTTTGAAGTTAAATAATTTAGGATTTTTTTTAATACAATGTTATTGGCGGCCCATACCGGAGCGTCTCCCAAATCCTAGTGGAGCTCCACGCATGTTTGATCCGGCGGACGCACTGAGGAGAGATTTTGAGAAGTTCATGGGAATGAAAATTTCGGCCCAATGTCATCTGTTTCCCAAAGCATAACCTCTCCCACGGCTTTTTCAAGAACTTATTGGATCCTAAGTACGACATGGGTCACACAATGATCGATTTGTACATATGCTATCTCCCGTAGAGAGCTTCATTTCAAAGAACGTGACGTGTTGTGTACACCCGATTCACGCTATACCGTCATAGCGACTACGTCGTTTTGTAAGTATATATTTATTTTATGTTTTAAATATAAAATATGTTTATTTTTAATTGTCCCGCTAATGTGTATATTTTTTTTACGGACGTCTTTACATTCGGCTTGGACGTCCAATATAGTTGAGCCCGATAACGACTTCCATGAACGTTATGAGGTGAATTATTGTGACCGGATCCCAAATCGGGGTTTAATGGATGCCGTTTTTGGAGCGGATACGGCATTTGGTGATGATAGGATTCCGTGGTTCGATGCCAAATTCGTAAGTTTTACAATTGTTTCAATTTTGTTTTTTCTACTTGGAATTATTATTAATATTTACTAATTTGTATTATTTAATAGGTTATATTCCGGTGTTGGCCGCCGATCATTGGATGGCTGTCGATTGTGTATCGAGTCATGGAAGTTGGAGTTGTATGACTCACTTAACCGCCGTGGAAACAAGGATATATATGAGTACCGAAAAGAACTTTTGCGGGCACTCCGCAAACCGATCGGTCGATTGCTAGATGTACGTATTTTAATATTTTTAATATTTTTTTTGGGCTACTAATTATTTTTAATCGATCTTTGGTAGGCTACTAATTACTCGGACGATGAACAAGTACCATCTCGACGCATCCGGGCATTCGGACTCCCGAGTTGGTATTGATACCGCAAAAGGAGCGATTCAAGCAAGAGGATTCGCATAGTTGTGGTCCATATACGTGTATGGCAATTGAGCGGCTCATAACTGGATATCCTACTCCAAAATGGGGTAATTTGAAATCAAACGTCAGTCTATCGGGAGTGGATGGCTTGGAAATGTTTCGAGCAGTGCCATTACGAAGATTTTGGATCTAGCTCTCCCAATGAGTAGTGTATTCAGTGGAACATTTCGTAATTTTATTTTAATTTTGTAACATTTTGTAATTTTTATTTGGAAATTTTCGTAACATTTCGGCCCCATTTCGTAATGTTTCGGCCCCATTTCGTAATATTTCGTAACATTTCGTACCATCGGTCCCAAGCCATGCATGGCCTCGGCCGAGATTCTATACCTCTCGGCCGAGGCCTACAAAATCATGTATCGGCCCTGGGGCCGATACACAGCCGATTATTTATCGGCCCCAATACCATCGGCCCCGAGCCATGCAAGGCCTCGGCCGAGATTCTATACCTCTCGGCCGAGGCCTACAAAATCATGTATCGGCCATGGGGCCGATACACGCCCGATTATTTATCGGCCCCAATACCATCGGCCCCGAGCCGTACGTGGCCTCGGCCGAGATTCTATACCTCTCGGCCGAGGCCTACAAAATCATGTATCGGCCACGGGGCCGATACACGCGCCGATTATTTATCGGCCCCAATACCATCAGGCCCGAGCCATGCATGGCCTCGGCCGAGATTCTATACCTCTCGGCCGAGGCCTATACACAACCGATTATTTATCGGCCCCAATACCATCCACGGTATTGGCCCCGAAGGGTTTCGGCCCCGAAGGGTTTCGGCCTAGACCAATGGAGGGCCGATGGGTTTACCACCATCGGCCTTTTAGGGTTTCGGCCTTTTTTTTCCTGAAAAAAAATCTTTAATAGATCATCAATGAACCCTAAAAAATTAAACCGATCATTGACAATAAAATTTCATCGTTTGTTGTCGTTCCAGATGAAGGGCATCTCCGCCTTGTGTGACCTTCTTCTCCACAGTTACCACATTTTTTGCTACGACGCGTACCAGATGTACTAGCTTCTGCTCCCGAAGGACGACGGCTGTTTCTCGGGCGTCCGGCTTGCCGCATAATAATTGGTGGAAGAACAACAATGTCCTCTATTTCCGTGGGGCACCCCACTCATTTCGAGGAGGCACGGGATTAACCACTCCGGCATATATTGCCTTCCACGTCGCCGTCGTATAATAATCATTAATATGATTGTGCGATTTTCCGGCGATGATACAAAATGGCGACAACGTGACTACACGGTAACAAGTCAATTTGCCAGACGCCGCATTCACACATTTCGTCTAGAAGATTGACCCTCCACTGGCGCTCACCTGCATCGACCTTGTATTTGTGGTTAGTGACCTGCGTAACTGTAAACCTTCGAGCTAGTTCTACTTCATTCCGCATCCTCAACTCGAACCCTTCGTCAACGGATTATTTCTGGAACTTGCTTTTACCCGTCGTGTATCGAACCACGACCCTATCATATGACGGATTGCCTCGAGCATAGCTACAATGGGTAGTCGTCTAGCCTCCAACAGTCGAGAATTTATTGACTCGGCAGCATTCGATGTCAGTAAATTGTATCGACGACCTTTACTGAAAAGTCGGGACCACTTCTCCGATCCGATCTCCATGAGCTTTTCGTAAATAGCGGGTTTTCCCCGACGGATGGCGTTCATGGCGTCATGGAATTCACGTTGCCCGATAAGCATAAGCTGCTCGATAAAATGACCGGATAACCCACTCACCGTGCCTAGCAAGCTTATTCGATAAATGGTAGTAACAAAGTCCGTGTTGTGCATCTGGGAAAACCACTCTTACCGCATTCGCTATGCTTTTATGTTGATCTGAAACAATCACTAAACTGTCATCCGTTGGAAATGCGGCTCTCAGTCGCATCATAAACCACGTCCAGGAAACATCATTTTCAATAGGACCTACACCAAAAGCGAGAGGGAAAATTTGCTCGTTCGCATCACAAGTAGCTGCGACGAATAATATTCTCCTGTTTCTCCCTTTTAAATGGGTACCGTCCACCACAATTACCTTCCGGAGGTTGCCTAACCAAGGGGCTCGCGATACACTAAGCGCAATAAATAAATGTCGGAAACGACCATCCTCACCGACATCAAGATCCGTATATGTTCCCGAATTTGTTTGTTCCAACAAATGCGAGATATTTTAGCGCTTTCTTTGAACGAATCCGCATGTCCGCCGTAAATCATCGATATAGATGCGTTGCGCTCGGAGGGCAACACCGTAGGTTGCTTGTATTTCAAATTTATCTAACAGATCGGCCTGAATATCACCCGGTTTCATTAACTTGCTTTGATGACGCATTTTACGGGCTATATAAGCAGCGCAGCCTTCGACCTCACATTTCGTTCGCCAAGTCCGGATAAATCGGTTGTACGGTTGTGGTCCGCAACCCATCTAACAACCTCCCAACACGTCCGACCTCTACAAGTATGCCCGTAGGCCGGAATGGACAATCAACACTTCTTCGCATAAATATTCCAAACGGGAAGCACTAGAACGTTGCACTACGAAATCCGCATCGTTTTCCAAATGGAATAGAGCTACAAAGAAGATAAACTTCGTCTTTCGAGCTAAACATCAATCCCACTTGCGGACTTCCGTCTACAACAAGAATCGGGTTCCGCGACGCTACCGAATCGGATACATCAAGGGGAACAACGAGAAGTAGCCGGTTGCATGCGCTTCGTGTTGTCGTGTACAGCCTCGTCATTTGTTCGAGAACGATTGACTGGAACTAGTAAAGACATAAGTTGACTTACGCCACCCCTCCCTCCGAATCCATGCAAAGAAAATCTTGTAACGAACAATTAGTCAAGGCGGAAGGAATATATTCATCCTCACCATCATCGGATGATGAGTCCAAGTCTCGCCTCACCATCTCGAATCCGTCTCCACACGAACATTCCTTTGGGGACCCCGTCCGCCATCATTACTTCTACTTCCTTGCCCCGTAAAGCAATTAGGACCCCGAAATTATAATTTTCTTCGGGAAATTGATTCGGATTCGGAACACCAAATTGAGGATTTTGCACTTCGGGATACACAACAAAAACAACCGGCTCTACGTCTATAGAGCACGATCGCATAAGATCGATATCATGGCCCATAATGGCCTTCATCATCCGGGTCGCTTCGTCGGGAAGCAAGCGAAGTATAATAAATGAAGTAGTTGAAAGGAAGGGAATAAGCGGCGAGCCACCGATCAATGTTTTGTCGAAGATATTCGAGAGAAATATTGTTTGAAGGAATGTAAACAATGAACTCATGCCCCCGACATAATTCGACTCGCATCTAATTGGCCGTTCAATTTCACAATAATTGATCGAAAATGCGTTATTTCTATCAAATTCAATTTGAAGCTTTGAGAAGATGGAAGTGGAATGACGAAAATTTTGTGTGAATCAACCAATTCGGCTATCCTACGTCTTATAAGGAATTGTTCTGACAAAATTTCACGTGAAATATCAATCGGGCCGATCGGCCCCCATCGGCCCCGCCATCGGCCCTCTGTTTCCTGCATGTGCAAGTGATATCCGACTAGTCAAATCTGCAGATAAAGCTGATTTGCAGAAAAAGTCATGGATCGGTCCTCATCGGCCCCCGTCGGCCCTCCATCGGCCCCTATTGGAAATTTGCAGCAAAAGTCTTGCACTGTCTTGTCCAATAATGTCTCGAAGGAGGGGCTTAGGGCCGATGTAGGGCCGACGGATACCCTCCATCGGGCCCTTTTCGGCCCTTCTTCGGCCGATTGCTTGTTCGGCCGTCGGCCATTTCTTTTCGGCCGATGCCGGGTAGGGCCGATGGACAACAACAATTCGGCCATCCATCGGCCGATTGGGATATTTCGGCTGTATTCATCGGGGCCGATTAAGGGCCGATTGACTCCCCCATCGGCCCAGCGTCGTATAAGGACAAAATGGCTAGATTTGTGTTTTGTTTTAGTGGTTGGCTACATTTGCTTTAGAATAGTAACTGTGTGGCTACTGCTGCAAATGCCCCTATTGTTATTTTAGGAAAGAGGACACTTATATTAGGATATTACAATTGGAAAAGATGGACGCTTTTAATGGAATGGAGGGAGTATTTCTTTTCAGTCGATCAATAGAAAGTGTCATATCTTCTATTTCAACAAATTATTAAAAAATTTATTTGAAGGATCCATAATTTATTTATTACTAATAATAACTCTTTTTAATAACTGTAACGAAAAAAGAAATGAAACCCTTAATATGAGATGATGAAAGAATAGTTTAGGACCTTAGACTGTGTTTATCGGTTTGGATTGTTGGCGTTCGTTCGGCTTCAACCGTATTTGGCTTATTAAAAAAAAAATACAAGATGAGGAGAGAGAAAAACACAGAACGCGTTCTCCTCCAAGCCAACAAGCGAACGAACGTTCTTGATTGTTGTGGCCATTGGGATGGTGACACTTGTCACTATCCCATTGGTCACATGAAATTAATGTTATTCTAAATATAATTTGATTATATCTTTTATATTATATATTAAAAAAAATTATATCAAAATTCATGATTTTTCATCCTCTATAAATAGACACCAATATTGATACCAAAAAAATCTTTTAATACTTTTTATTCAAATTAATAATATGTTGAAATAAATAATTATAAAAAATAATATGAATATATAATATTTTAGTTGGGTAGTTGCTTTGTTGGGTGGTCACGGATAAATTATAAAAAGTAGAGATAGTATATTTAATAAAAAGTAAAATATATGAAGAAGAAAGAAATTAATAAAATATTAAGATGATTGAGTGTTTGGGTGTTTGGGGTGTTCATTGATAATAACATTTTATTTTTTTTGCAAGTGGCCATGTGTGTTTTGAGTACAATTAAATAATTAAAATTATAATAATCTTTTTTTTTTTTGCAAGTGGCCATGTGTGTTTTGAGTGGTCACCGACGACCTCACCACCTCCCTAGCATTTAGCATTTAGCATTTACATCATTATTTAGTTTTACAGAGTTCTCACAATCAACTGAAATTTCTTAGAGAAAAAGAGATCAGATTGGAAAGATGGCTTTTGCTGCAGTGATTTCTCTACAGAGAACAATCCAGGATCTCATGGAATCTGGTCGTATTATTTTAGTTTCTCACAACTCTGTTCAAATCATGGGAGTTGCATCTGAGGCGCTGAAGTCCTTGCAAGCAACTCTGGAGGGATTGGATGAGATCGGCACGAGGTGGAGCCGGAAGAAGGTGAACGCTTTGGATACACGAATCAAAGAGGCGGTGTGGAAGTTGGAAGATTTAGTTGAATCAAATCTCTCCAATCAGATACTTCCCCAACTTAACACCGATGGTGGCGGCGCAACCCCCGTACTGGTTAATGTGGAGGAATTAGAACAAGATATTGGTTCATTCACCAAGATTCTGAAGATGATGGAGGAGGAGTACAGCTATGAATTGGATCACCTGTCGCCTGAAGAAGCAGCAACTTCATCGAAAACTACTTATCCTAATGCAAAGAAAGCTAAGTTGGTTGGATCATCTGATCTACCGAGGAAAATACAAGAGAGTTTGAGTAATCCATACAGTGCCGGAGTTGTAGCAATCGTGGGGATGGCAGGCATTGGAAAGACTTGTGTTGCTAAAGAAGTCTTTGATGATTCACTCACACTCATCGAGCTACCGGAGTATTCGTTTGACCGTGGCGCTTGGGTTACGATTGGGAGGAATTATCGACTAGACGAGCTCAAACGAGATATTCTACTCCAATTGGAACCTGATATGGAAATATCTTTGGCCGGAGGAGCTGAGGAACCTGATTTTGGCCGGTACTTGAATGAGATCTTGAAGGCCAAGAGGTGCCTCATTGTGTTGGATGATGTGTGGAATAACCACTGTGTTGATGGATAAATAGGACCAGTCTGCATGTCAATTGTTGGAAAAAATCGTTTATATATATATTATTTATATATATTATGGAAATTCAATCAGCATTAAATGCTAATTTGGCTTGGGCAAAATTCAGCCCTTTTTCGATCGTATTTTCGAGCCTCGATATTTAACCGATTAATATTTTGAGATATATGACGTCGATCTACGTTTCGAGTAGATAATTATAGTGTGCTTAATTTCTCGATTCCGATTTTCGGTGAGTGAGAAATAGTGGCTCGAAGTTTGGGGGACAAAACTAATAGGTTACCTAAAGTGGAGAAACTTACCTTATTCGGGTTTTGGAGAGTTATTACATTAATCATGTCCCACATCGATTAATGAATAATGTTTTGTGTGGTATTTAAGTCTCTACAATATTGTAGAAGATAACTAAGTGACATGTGGTGGGCTTGGGCCACACATGCTCATCTTGCGAGCACTTTTCGCCGACCGCCTCACACGCGGCGCGCCGCGGCCGCACCGCGCCCGCGCCCGTGTCCGGCTCCGGTTCCGGTTCCGGTTCCGGTCCGTGTCCGTGTCCGTGGACTTGGATCTTGGCAATTGGTCCTTTGGGTGGTCCGTCGGGTCGTTCGCCGGGTCGTTCGCCGGGTCGGGTGCCGGGTCGGGCGGTGCAGTGGACCGGCTGCACTGGATTCCTCTCCGTGGTGCACTGCACCTGCCACACCCAAGTGTATCTTTTGGAAGGATCTGGAAGTGGCTCTTCAGCAGCCAACCTTCCATCTCTCCACCACTCCACTTACCATCCACGACCCTCCTGCATTGATGGCTCCAGCAATCAACACCTGGTGGAAGCTGCCTATAAATAGGAAGCTGCACTTCATTCCAAACACACCAACAAGAATTCACCTGAGATCTTCTTAGCTGCATTTCTTAGCTCACTTGCATTCTTAGCTCTAAGTCTAGCAGCCTGTCCTCGCCGGAAAACAGTCCAGTTCGCCGGAGCTCGTAGATCTTGCGGTGCTGCAATCTTCGAGACGTTCGTCGTTTCATCTTTGGGGACGATACGCCTACAACCGAGAGCACTACTGGGGCGTATTTCGTCTTGCGGAGAGAGGCTTCCTCGACTCGACGGTCTTTTATTTTTGTTTTAATTTTCGGCTTATTGTATTGTTTTGTAATAGCAGTTTGTAATACCAACAATCGCAAGACGAAATATCTTACCTACTCAAGCTGCTGTAAACATGTCTTCTTCAAGTGCTCCCCTCTCCGATGCTACCGCTCGCCGCTTCGCCGCCGCCACCAACCCCATCAGTATCGACGTCATTGCCTCCTCCGGCAACACTTGTTCCACCGACGTCTATCCCTACACTCGCTCCCGCCTTTGCTAATCCAACCCTAGTTGCCATTTCCACCGCTACCGACGCCGAGGATAGCACTTAACCGTGCTAATGCCGCTCACACAGCATTCAACTTCACTGCTATGTCCTCTGCCTTGCAGAGCAACGTCCCATTTGGGAGTGTGAACCACCATGGAGTGGTGGGGGGTTCGAACCCAACCCCCGACGGTACCTCCGCACTCGTCTGCAGAGTCTTTGCCCGCTCGCCGAGAAGCCGGCTAAGTTTGGTGGAGCCGACTTCAAGAGGTGGCAACGAAGATGTTGTTCTACCGACAACATTAGGGTTTACAACCGTCTTGATGGAGAATGCTCCCGCCCCTCCAAGTGACAACGAAGAGAACTTGGAAGTCCGCATAGCCTATGATAATTGGCTAACTCCGACTACTTCGTAAAAACTTCTTGCTTAGTGGACTAGATGATAGTGCGTACGGTGTATATGCAAATGTAAAGACCTCCAAGAGCAATTTGGGAGGCACTTGAAAGAAAATACTGCATGCGACGATGCGGGTACCAAGAAGTTTGTAGTCGCCAAGTTCTTGGACTACAAAATGGTGGACTCTCGACCGGTCATGGACCAAGTGCAAGAGTTCCAACTCATTGTCCATGATGTCCACGCCCGAAGGTATGCTTTTGCTAGATGCTTTTATCGTGGCAACTGTAATTGAGAAGCTTCCCCCGAGCTGGAAGGACTTCAAGAGCTACTTGAAGCACAAGCGAAAGAAAATGACGCTTGAGGACCTTGTGGTTAAGCTCCGCATCGAGACCGACATGAGGAATCGAGATGGGAAGGGCAAAGCACCCGTGGAGCCAAGAGTCAACCTTGGCGAGAAAGGTGGCAACTCCAACAATGCTAAGAGAGGGCGTCCAAACAAAGAACCCCAAAGGGAAGGACAAGGTGCAATCCCGCAAGTTTGAAGGGGACTGCTACAAGCGTGGCAAATCCGGCCACATGTCCAAGGACTGCCGAAAGCCGAAGAAGAAGAGGGCTCGTCAAGCCAATATGTTAGAGATTGACCTCCTGAAGCCGACCTTGCGGCCGTGGTCACCGAAGAAGCTAACGTCGTGGAGAATGAGGGGAAGTGGTATATTGATACCGCGCCACGGCACATGTTTGTGGTGACCGAAGCCGCTTCACCAAGTACAAGAGCCGCCAAGGGAGGAAGCTCAATATGGGTAATCAAGCCTCGTCCGAGGTGGTTGGTTATGGTACTTGTGGTGCTAAGGTTGAGCTCCAAGAAGAACCTTACTCGGGAGAGGTCTGTTGCATGTCCCCGATATCCGAAGAATCTTGTGTCCGGCTCGTACTAGTCAAGAGAGGGTTTAGACTAGTTTTTGAGTCGGATAAATTTATCCTGACTAAATTTGGTAATGTTCTTAGGAAAAGGTTACCTGTCTGAGGGCCTTTTCAAGTTATCTGTAATGGCACTGCGCCAAGAGCCCGTGGAGGCGAAAAATAATGAAAACGCAACTACTTCCTCTTACTTGATTGAGTGTTCCGATTTATGGCATTCTAGATTAGGACATGTTAATCTAAATGCTATAAAAAGATTAGTTAATCTCGATCTACTTAAAGTAAATGAGTTTAACAAAACTAAGTGTGAAGTTTGTGTTGAAGCAAAATTAGCTAAACAACCATTTCATTCTGTAGAAAGGAACACAAAACCTCTAGAACTCATTCACACTGACGTATGTGATTTGAAGTTCGTACAAACTAGAGGTGGGAAAAAGTATTTTATTACTTTTATTGATGACTGCACTAAGTATTGTACTCTTTATCTTTTAAGGAGTAAAGATGAGGCTATTGAAGCTTTTACTAACTTCAAAGCAGAAGCCGAAAACCAACTTGATTGCAAAATCAAAATGGTACGAAGTGATAGAGGTGGAGAGTATGTTGCTCCTTTTGAAGAGTTATGTAAGTCTAGTGGTATTATTCATCAAACCACTGCCCCCTATTCGCCTCAATCAAATGGTGTAGCTGAAAGGAAGAATCGAACTCTAAAGGAGATGATGAATGCTTTGTTGATAAGTTCTGGACTGCCCCAGGACATGTTAATTATGGGACAAAACCTTCAAGTCATAAATGACACAAAACGTATGCTTAAAAGAAATTTCGATATGAAAGATATGGGAGTTGCTGATGTTATTCTTGGAGTAAAGATACAAAGAACTCCTAAAGGGATTGTTTTGTCTCAATCTCATTATATTGAGAAAGTACTTAAGAGGTTTAATGCCTTTGATAGTGCGCCGGCAAAGACTCCTCTAGAAGTTAATGTTCACTTGAGCAAGAATAGGGGTGATCCTGTTGCTCAAGAGGATTATGCTAGAGTCATTGGTTGTCTTATGTACATCACGAATTGTACGAGGCTTGATCTAGCTTGTCCTGTGAACAAACCGAGTCGCTATACTAGTAATCCTAGTAGAGAACATTGGAAATCTCTTGTAAGAGTTCGAGGTATTTGAAATACACTCTTAACTTTGGGGCTGCACTACTCGCGACATCCCCCGATACTTGAAGGGTACCGTGATGCAAAGTGGATATCCGACACTAAAGACTCGTTGTCAACTAGTGGTTATGTGTTCACTATAGGGGGAGGAGCCGTGTCGTGGAGATCCACGAAACAGGACGTGCATTGCCGGATCCACCATGGAATTCGAATTTATTGCTTTAGATAAAGCCGGTGAGGAAGCCGAATGGCTCAGTAATTTTCTTGAAGATATTCCATGTTGGACGAAACCCGTGCCACCTGTGATGATTCACCTGTGATAGCCAAGCGCTATTGGTAGGGCCAAGAGTGGGTTGTATAATGGTAAGTCGAGACATATTCGTCGTCGACATAATACCGTAAGACATTTGATCACGAGTGGGGTTATCTCTGTAGACTATGTCAAGTCTATAGATAACCTAGCGGATCCGCTTACTAAAAGTTTGAATCGAGAAATGTATAAGCTCGTAGCGGGAATGGGAGTTAAATCCACAAATTAAAGACGATTATAGTGGATACCCAACCTTGTAGATTGGAGATCCCATGAACTTGGTTCAATGGGAAAACTAAGCTATATGAGTCTGTTGATACCACACTCAAATAGTCTATTCTCTAAAAGAGCTCGAGAGTGTTGGTGACCTGTCAAGTGGTGAGGTTAAGTCTTTGACTTTTAATGATTCTTGGATGCCTTGAGAAGGTGGAGTATGACAGGATACTCGAGTAAGAATCACCTATGTAAGTGAGAAGTGAGGGCCGCTTCTATGTAACACTTATGAATCCAAAGAGGTTGTCCATGGCCGCAAAGGACACAAACGTGAGAACGGACGAGGTTGAGACTTTATAGTGTTAGTGTTATTGTCTCAGTATACACCATGGAGGAATAGTTCAAGGCCACGTGTCCACTAATCCGCCGGTATGCTCGATAGCACTGACTAAGGAAGGTTCAAGATCACAAGCCACCTATCCTGATGCTTTATTGTCTCTTGAGGACAGAGCTGTGTGTCTGCATGCATGCATTTGGCTATTTCCACTCATGTGGGGGATTGTTGGAAAAAATCGTTTATATATATATTATTTATATATATTATGGAAATTCAATTAGCATTAAATGCTAATTTGGCTTGGGCAAAATTCAGCCCTTTTTCGATCGTATTTTCGAGCCTCGATATTTAACCGATTAATGTTTTGAGATATATGACGTCGATCTACGTTTCGAGTAGATAATTATAGTGTGCTTAATTTCTCGATTCCGATTTTCGGTGAGTGAGAAATAGTGGCTCGAAGTTTGGGGGGACAAAACTAATAGGTTACCTAAAGTGGAGAAACTTACCTTATTCGGGTTTTGGAGAGTTATTACATTAATCATGTCCCACATCGATTAATGAATAATATTTTGTGTGGTATTTAAGTCTCTACAATATTGTAGAAGATAACTAAGTGACATGTGGTGGGCTTGGGCCACACATGCTCATCTTGCGCGAGCACTTTTCGCCGACCGCCTCACACGCGGCGCGGCGCGCCCGCGCCGCACCGCGGCCGCGCCGCGCCCGTGCCGTGCCCGTGTCCGGCTCCGGCTCCGGTTCCGGTTCCAGTTCGGTTCCGGTTCGGTTCGGTTCCCGGTCCGTGTCCGTGTCCGTGGACTTGGATTTGGACTTGGACTTGGATCTTGGCAATTGGTCCTTTGGGTGGTCCGTCGGGTCGTTTCGGCCGGGTCGGGTGCCGGGTCGGGCGGTGCAGTGGACCGGCCGCACTGGATTCCTCTCCGTGGTGCACCGCACCCTGCCACACCCAAGTGTATCTTTTGGAAGGATCCGGAAGTGGCTCTTCGGCGGCCAACCTTCCATCTCTCCACCACTCCACTTACCATCCACGACCCTCCCTGCATTGATGGCTCCAAAGCAATCAACACACGGTGGAAGCTGCCTATAAATAGGAAGCCGCACTTCATTCCAAACACACAAACAAGAATTCACCCGAGATCTTCTTGGCTGCATTTCTTAGCTCACTTGCATTCTTAGCTCTAAGTCTAGCACGCTTGTCCTCGCCGAAACAGATCCCAGGTTCACGGAGCTCGTAGATCTTGCGGTGCTTTGCAATCTTCGAGACGTTCGTCGTTTCATCTTTGGGGACGATACGCCTACAACCGAGAGCACTACCAGGGCGTATTTCGTCTTGCGGAGAGAGGCTTCCTCGACTCGACGGTCTTTTATTTTTGTTTTAATTTTCGGCTTATTGTATTGTTTTGTAATAGCAGTTTGTAATACCAACAAGAGACATAATGGATCACTTGGAAAGTTCTTTACTGGAAGAAGGAAAGAGCCGAGTCTTGCTTACAACTAGGTTACAACATGTGTCGGACTCTTGTTACGGAAACAAGTTTCTAATGAAGTTGTTGAATACAGAGGAAAGTTGGGATCTACTTCTTGAAAGCGTGTTCGGGGAAGAGTTGTGCTCGAGAGAGATGGAAAGAAGATTGCGGAGAATTGTGATGGTCTTCCTCTTATGATTGTTAAGGTTGCTGAAAGCCTATCCAAAGCTGAGAAGACATCAGAGTTTTGGAACAAAGTAGCTGAGAACAAAACGTGTTCCCTTTTCATGGATGCATACGACCAATTATCGGAGGTACTACGTCCAAGCTATGAATTCTTGCATCAACATTTAAAACCCTGTTTTCTCCAGATGGGAGTTTTCCCACCCGGTCGTGAGATCTCTAACTACAAACTCGTGAGCATGTGGACTAGTGAGAAGTTTCTTGTCCAACACAGGAAACAAACATTTGAAAGACTTGCTTGGATTTGTTTGACTGGACTTTTTTTCCCATAGTGTTGTTATGAGATGTCAAAAAGGCAACCAATATTATGATGAAAGGGAATATGGATTCTATGATGGTGCTCTATGAAGCACGGATACGTGCAGGAGCAAGGCGAATCCGTATCCCAGGCGTTTCCGATACGGATACGCCTCGGATACGGCTGGGATACGTATAAATACGTTTCCTAAACGTATCCCGTTTCTTTTAATTTTTTTTTTTTTTATATTAAAAACATTCAAGATACGGACTTGAAACGGGAAAGAAGTATATGACCTAAAATAAGCATAATACCTTCTTCAATTCGCCTCTTTTCTCCAAATCGAAGCCAACGCTCGCTTACCCACCGCGCTGCGCTCGCCCACCCACGCCGCTCGCCACACACCGCCGTTCGCCCACCCACCGGCGCTCGTCCAGCGTAATACCTTCTGATTTTTGTTGAATGATTTTTTCGCTCTGATGTTCGCTCTGTTTGTTCTGATTTTTTCGCTATATATAATTTAATTGCTGTGATTAGGTCGGTCTGATTTAATGCAGTTAGGAAATGCTCTGATTTAATGCGCTATATTCAATGAAAATATTCAATGCTCTGATTTAATGCAGTTAGGAAATGCTCTGATTTAATGCGCTATATATTTGCAGTTAGGATTAGGAATTTAAAATTGCTTTGGTCTATCCGAATGAAAATATTCAATGCTCTGATTTAATGCAGTTAGGAAATGCTCTGATTTAATGCTTTGATTTTCAATATATTTTTTGATTAGGAATATCCGAATATCCGATTAGTCTGATTAGGAATATCCGAAAATTGCTTTGGTCAGTTGGTCTGATTTGCAGTTAGGAATTTAAAATTGCTTTGGTCTGATTTGCTTTGATTTTAAATGGACTAATTTGAATTGAATTTGTATTAAGCTCATGAGTTGTGTTATTATGAATTTTAAATGCACTTGAATCTTGAACTAGTACTTAAACTTTTGTATGAATTTTAGTACTTTTGAATTTTGAGGATTTAAGTTGTGTTATTATGAATTTGAACTTTTTTGCAGTATAAAATTGTATAATATATATATTAAAAATAAAAAATGAAAAACGTATTTCAAACGTATCCGTGTCCTGCTTTTTTGAAAAATGGCGTATCCCCGTATCCGTATCCTAACGTATCCGTATCCCCGTATCCGTTTCCGTGCTTCATAGATGGTGCTAAAACGTATCACCTCCATTGTTCCTTTTGGTACCTCTTTTGTAAGGAGGCTAGGGAGAGCAAGTTTTGTCATGTTCTAAGCAATACTGGAAATGTTATCGAAGAAAGTATGAAAAGCCAGCGTCGATTGAGCATGCTCAACAATATCTTATTTGCCATCAATAGTGTGCATGATTCAATAGTAGATGCTTGTGGTTCTACTGCACGTTCTCTCCTATTTTACTGCCCCTATAATCCTTTCCAGGTACGAACGTGTTTCAATTTGGGGTTGCTTAGAGTACTTGATGCTCTTCAAATCCGTTTCTACGAGTTTCCGGTGCAATTATTAAAACTAATTCACCTAAAGTATCTTGCCCTTACTTGTAACAACAATCTGCCTGATTCCATAGCCAAACTCTTGAATCTTGAGTTCTTGATTGTCCATCGTAACATGAGCATCAAAGCTCAAGGAGACATGTTGTATGTGCCTATAGAGATATGGGATATGCGAGAAGTCAAGCACATTCAGATAATGGGAAGCAACCTTCCAAAGCCTAGGGGGGATGATTCCTTGCAAAACCTCTTGAGACTTATTGGTGCAAGAGCTGAGACTTGCACAAAAGACGTTTTTGAAAGAATCTCTAATCTAGAAAAGTTAGGAATTCAACTTCGAAATCGTGAGACGTCGAAGTGGTCCCAGACTACACAAGAAGTGTTTTGTTCATTCCTCATGGGAGGATAGAAACTCCAGCTGATTCTTTAAAAGGTATGAAATTCAACTCTCTTTAAATTAAATTGCTATGACATGTCTTAGATTAAACCTTAGTCGATTGGGTAAATGTAATTGCAATTTTTTTATGAGTGTTTGTTAGAAAATGAATTACTTATTGTTTAAGATGTGAGAGTTAGTCGATATTTTAGTTGGTGGTATATAGATGAATTGTGTTTTAATATTTTTTAAATTTTTTACTTTTTATGGAGCACTCCTCTCCAAATACTAGTTCTTTATTAGTTTTTATGATTTATGGATTGTATAGGTATGAGTGGATCTCTAGATAGTCTCATTTTCTCCTAGATTCTAAATTCTTCCTACTCTAATATACTCCCTCCGTCCTATTGAACTTGACTCATGCGTGTTTGATTAGTAAAGGGGTGGGTCTTTCCTTCAATTAAGAAGTAAAATTTTACTATTTCAATTTTACTCATTTTCTCCTAGATTCTAAATTCTTCCTACTCTAATATACCGATTTCGAGGCCTGCATCACAGACTACTGCTTAGCCATGCTTGTAGACACATCCTCCGACGATGATCCCGATTTCGCAGGCTACAGAGCCCCCGAAATCCGAAAAATCCGCACATAGAGCCACTGCCAAGACCGACGTCTACGCCTTTGGCATACTGGTGTTGGAGCTTCTCTCCGGTAAGCCCCCATCTCAGCATCCGTTTCTTGCGCCTCCGGACATGCCCGATTGGGTCCGGGCAATGAGGGACGACGATAGTGAGGACGACATAAAGCTACGGATGCTGATCGAAGTGGCCAGCATCTGTAGCCTTACGTTGCCGGAGCAGAGGCCGACGATGTGGCAGGTGTTGAAGATGATCACATATATTAAGGAGATCATGGATGATAGTAGTAGAGATGTGCAAGATTTGTGACTTGGGATTTTGTTTTTTTCTTTTTCTTTTTGGCTATTAATCAAGGGTGTGTTTAATGTAATGGAGTAGGTCTATTTCAAAGTAGAAAACTTCAATTCAAGAACGGCCAACTGGTGAATTCACAAAATGGCCAATTACAACAACGTTAAATTATTTAGGATCAATTACACCAATTTTCAAACTATTTACGATTAGTGAATTAGCAAAGCGGCCAATTCCAACAACGGTAAACTATTTAAGGACCAATTCCACCAAGCATAAATAATTTGGGACTTAACACCAATTTGTCTATTCATTTTTCACATCAAAAGGGGCAAAACACAATATAATAGATAATTGCTTTCATCAAAGCTAGTGATGCCAAACCTTCTACAGATAGACAAAGAGCAATCATCCATCTGCTTGTTTTCATTACCTGCATAACTAGAGTGTATGTAATAGTACAAAATTGTTCCACTGATTAAAACCTTGCCACCACAGTACTAGTACCACATAACACTACTTTACAACCAAATAATACGGTATTAATCCGTGGTTAAGTTCGACACGAAGCAACGCAATCTCCAGAACATTTTGTACATAAGAACAAGCTACCAATCTGGCTTCTGCTTCATCTTTTGAAATGGAAAAATGGCAGTAGAACAAATGCCGAGAGAAACAGATATAGCAGGAGACGAGACGAGGAGAAGACACAGAACCTGCACAAAGACACCAGCAAGTTGAGGATTTTTCTCCTAAGGTGCATCATGATATGCAAAATTATCAGTATGTCTGCATGTGAAATGTACAGACAAGAATATGAACAACAATAAGTCTAGTTAGGATTTTATCCCAATTTCTAAAGGAGATTGCATTTGATTCTCTATTAGTTTTTATTCCATAATTTGCAAGAGCTATTTTAAGGTTGTTTATATTTCCTATTTCATATATAAGAGAATTTCTTCCTCCATTCAGATAATTAGCTATATGATCTTCTCTTTCATATAAGACAGCTAGTTTAATACAGGGTTAGGGATTAGCCATACAACTCATCAACCAAAGGATAACTTGCATGAGAAAATAGATAGAAGTATCTTTAAACAAAATCTTTTTCTAGTCATGTTCCAAGTTTGAAGTGCACGGGAATGACAAATAAACATGCGGCGTGTAAGTTAGAGAAACAAGGGAAAAAAGTCCAAGTCAAGTAAGAATTTGGGAGTCTCACCTTCAAAATAGTAGGAAAACGTTTTCTTGGGATCTTGGTGACCATTAAGGGAAAAAACAGAGTCAAATATTCCTTAATTTGAACATGCTTCAGAGACGGCCCGAGGTGAAATGGTTGATGTGAGAAGTGTACCACGAAAACCCTCTTCTTCCTTTGGCATATCCAAACTTGGATCCGACAGCTCATCTACAAATAAGCAAATTAGAGAGGTTTAGAAACTTTCCCCTACAGAAAGAAATTGATAAGCAAGCCACTTTACCAGACAAGAAATCAATCTTTCATAGCATTAACATTTCTTGCCAGTCAGAGAAAACAAGATTGACAATGTTAGAACATAACTTTACAAAAACTCGAAAGGATGGCAGTAAATGGATCAAACATTATCAGATATTAGAAACATTTAAACTTCAGTGTTAAACTTTTCAACATATAATAAAGCTTTTACTTTCTTGGTTTTATTTCACATATGATAAGACTAGTTATAGAACGAAGCCCAATAGGTGGTTAAATATCTCCACTCATTTTTCTGCAAGGAAAGATCAGTTAGCAGGACAAACAGACCATACTCAATTGGGAAGCAGCAAGTGAGACCATCCTAAAAGGTGCCTGTCAAGTTAAATGGCTGAATGTTACTTACCAGCAATATCACGATTTTCATGAATTTTTGAATCAGTCACCCACAGAATGTCTCCAGGAAAAATATTCAAGTCAGCAAGAGAAGCTGTTTCCTCATCCATTATCTTGGAGCCTCTGTGGAGTATCTGGTTTTCCTTAACAACCTACAGAAACAACAATCATGACATATAAGAAGACTTGGTCAACTTGACAGTTCGTAACTTGTAGCGAACTTGCTGGGAGTGGATGTTCAGTCACAATGAGCGCCATCAAAGCACAAGGAAAATGCACTCACAAAGAAAATTTCCATGCAATTCCATTATTCTAGTTAAAATTTAAATTTACCATTTAGTAATCAATGCAAAGAAACAGAAGCAACGGAAGTATTATACCAACTCCTCAAAGCCTCAAACCACCAAAATATAAGGGAGCCGGAATGCTTTCGATGAGTTTTAGATTGTATCTTCGGCAAAAAACTCTATCAACTAAGTTTCGTTCTTTTTGTCAACTTAGCATCATCATTTCAGCAAATATAAAATACCAAAATATTTGCAGAGAGAGCAAACTTCAAATTTCAAACATCAGAACCAATACTACCAATCAAATACATATGATGTTGTTCTTTTCAGTTCGCAATCCAGCTCCCTTCTTTCAATTATTACATTATTGTATGTGTTGACACACTCAGGACATTGGAGGAAAAAAATAATGTAATTTTTCGGCATCAGAAGTCCCTTAACATTTATGAAAGGTTTGATACAATTACTTTTTAATCATTAACTGGAACTTCTGCTATCAATTTCCCATTCTTGTAGAAATGACAATTACACTTCTTTAAATAAAACAGTAGCTATCAGTTAATCCTTTTTTTTCAAAATATTGCCAATTTAAACACCAAAGGCATAAGAGAAGAAAAACTGATGAATAAAATAGTGAAATACATACCCCAAAGGATTCCCATATCATCATCTTCAGCTGATATATAGACGTAGATCCTGAAACATTCAAATTAACAGAGTTTCCGTATGATGCCTTTCTTGACCTCTTGGAAGTTCGGCGGCTTGGGTCTGATATGCTAGCTGAAGCTTCCAAGATTGATTTTGGAGGTTCTTTTCCACGAACTAAACAAACACCTATGTCCTCATTGGTGTAATTGAGTTTCTTCATCAATTCAGAGCTTTCTCTTTCATCAATGCATTCTTCACAAACCTAAAACAGCAGGAACATGTATACATAACTGAATGCAAACATATATGCGGACCTCATAACTGACAGAAGACAGATCATAGGAAATTAGTAATTTCACAGGCATATGCAGTCATTCAAAGAAAATATTTCATACAGTCGACATGCAATACTAACCAGGGAGCATTGACCTGGTTAACATCACATGCATGTATTAGCCGATAATCATAAATAAAAATATGGGCCAGCCTTTTGCTGGATAACAAGTCAAGTTATTAATCCTATTGATCATAAGTATGAGATACCAAATACTAACACCTGAAATTTACCTCGGGAGAAGTCTTAACAATTGGCTTCCTAGACAGACTGATATCAACTTCATCGGGTATACCTATATGCTCCTCGGACGCTGGCCTCTCTTCATAAGACCCAATTGTATCATCTCCCACACAATTACCAATCTCAATTCTGGCTGAAATACATTTAGACACCGAGCCACCCCATTCTTCACAGAGTAATCTCCAGTCATCTTCTAAAATGAGTGTCAATCCATCTGTCTAATAAAGAAAAGTGAAATATAATAAGAAAAAGGGATATCCAGCATTAGATTATTTAAGGAGTCTGCATGCATGACTTTTAAAGGTCAGAGGAAAATGCAGCAAGCAAATATCTAATAGAAACTGAATGAAGTATCTTAATGCATGTGTCTTTCCATAGTTAAATCAGAGGGAATGCTGCGGTGCCAACAGTAGAAGATTGATGGGGGAGAAGATCAAGTGATTGCAGAAGACACTTACATTAGCTGACTTTTGGAAAACAAGTTCCCGCTTACAGTAGAGTTCTGGGGGCCTCTCAACTAACTTGCAATGCTGATTTATATAAAAGTCAGGAAACAGATGTATTAGAGTACATAATACAGTCCATAAAACAGAATGACAAAATTAACAATCCATCTGTAGTGTCTACCCTTTTACCCAAGCTACCAATCCAAACTATTTCACGCCACCAAGATTCATGTCCCCCCTACCCCCAACCCCCCCCAACGTCACCCTGCCCCAGAGCTTATTCCATTCAAAGCCTATAATGTTTGGCTTAAACAGTTGGAGAGGTGGAAAAGAATTAGAGAATACAATTGATTGACAAGTGAATATTCTCCAAAATGTGGTCGGTCAAATTGAAGCAGATATTACTAGAAGAGATTCTGATGACCTTTTCACATAGCAGCATGTCGATAACAGTGTTTAAAGTATCAAGCTCCACGGAGCAAGCATTTTTCCCGCTGGCATTAATGTAGCTCCTCCATTTCGAAAGCCAAGATGAGGGCAATATATAGTACGTAGTATCTGGATCAAGAGATATAGCTTTATTCATAGCTAGTTTTTCATGATTCTGCTTCTGCTTCAACTTGAGATCTCTGCAACATATAATTCCAAATAAGTCGAAGGCCATGCTTGTAAGTTCCAGCTAAGTAAATATTCTTTATAACCTCAAATTGCCTTCTGAAAATGTAGCTTCACTAAGTGCAACACTGCACAAAGCACATGGTTCAGAGTTCGATGGGAATATTGAGCAGCCTACAAGGTCATCGGGCTTCACAGTCATTGCAGTTTGATGTATAAAATCCCAGAGAATCTCAGGCACCAGTAAAGATTTAGCGCCAGGAGCTCCTTCAGGCTTAAGTTTACCGTGGGAGCACCTAATTGCAGCTGTTGGTCCGGAATCAGCATCGCCCGGCAGGTCTATGTTTTTCCTACGTAGCCACTGCTGCAGCCTACAAAATAAATTAGTAAAAGTTTTGTCTAAAAATACAACATTAAGATAATAATCAACAAATTAGTAGTACTAATGCTAAATTGCCACAACTAACAAGTAATTGGTAATACCATCTAGCATCAAAATGTTCCCTAAAAATAAAAATGATTGAAGTAATTTTGGAGATTATGAGTTTATAACTCACCTAACATGTTAAAGAACATCAACACAGGCCCCATCTTAAAATCAAGCATTCAAGCAATTTTGTCGTTCATATTTTAGTTAGCAACTATTCAAACTATAAACCTTTTTTATTAGGGCAAAATATTTAGTCCGTAGCTAAACAAGGAAATTATCACAAAATTTCCCATTTTTACTTTTGAAATATATCATAATTCAAAACTAGTCAACTGCAATGAAGAGAAGACAAATATTGGCCAATGCTTATTAAATAGTAAAATGCCGAGAAGGAAAAAGACTAGAAACGAGGTATCAGATGAAGAGACAAACTAACTTCTTATAAATATTTCATACCATGACTTAGATATAAAGAACAAATTGCCATCTAAAGGCTCTCCAGAAAGTGCTGCCTCAGCAAGTTCTTTCATTGATAATCTCTGATCCTTGTAAATATTTGAACGCCTCACATTGCTACCCATCTCAAAAATGCAGTCATTGCAGTGATCACCCTTTGCCAATGTTGGACCCCCACCAAACTGGCCATAAGAATCAGACGAGCATTATCAGAACAGGCGTCTGCCAACTAATACAAAGCATGAAATATATAATTAAACCAACAACTCTCTTAAAAATTGTAAAGTTGTTGAAATTATGGTTACTGGAGTTGTACAAGGTATGTATCACTTGCATTTGATCAGACAACTTGCAGAAGGTGAAGCATGCAGAAGGTGAAGCATATGATGATACCTTGGAAAATAAAGCAGTCCAAGCTTCAGCTGACAAACGTTTGATATAATTAATTCTTGAAACAGGGACCTTTGCATGCAAGCACTGTATAGAGGTGTTGTCAATAGCCCTGCACAAATAAAATTAGTTTTTAATCCATATATCATCACCCAAACAAAAAAAAGATTATTTGCCAAGTCTTAGACGAATATTCTGACTACTATGTACTTCCTGAGTAAAACTTCAGTATTACAGATAACAATGTTTAGGGGCGCAAACAATTCAGACCTTCCACTAAAAAACCAACACTTAATATACTATGAAATATATTTTTGTGTGACTTTAAGATGTCAACTACCCACCACTTCAGTCTTAATATTGCACCAGCACACACTGAATTAACTACCATGCAAGGATGTTAGGGGTATAAATTTAAGCAAAAGACCGATGCAATGGCCATTAGTTGATAAGACCAAAGACAGGGATGTGGTAATAAGAAAAAGTGACAACGAAATGCATAACGAGACAGGTGATAAAGTGATATTTTCACTTACGGTGGAGTGACATTGTCTGCCCATTGACGAAGCCATTCAGTTGAAACCCAGTAGTAATGCTTCTCAATAGACAGGACAGGAGCCTGCGAAAGGATCGAACGCACCTCTTGTCTCCGCTTCGTAATGCAACTCAGCTCAATTTCCTTCTTTGACTTGTATTCTTCACAAGAAGCAAGATATACTGAATTCAATGTTTCTATCTCCTTCAAAAGATGGGAGGGAAGAAGACTATCAAGCGTTCGTGAAATTATAGAACCATCTATTTCCATCTTGCATACATCAGAGTTTGATTTTTCTGCATTAACGTTCGAGTGCCTAAGGACGTACATTAGCATATATGCATCATTTGATGACAATGTGTGTATGTGATTAGCACCATTTATAACTGATGATTGCATCTGACCAACACACTTATGATTTCCATTTAGAAGAACATCAGCCTCTTTCGCCAATAGCGAGCTGTCAGCTGCATCATTTTGACCGGATTTAGACCCAGAAGTTGACGTAGTAGATCCAAATGGCTGTCGACCCAAGTTGGAGACAACTTCATCATCAAATTCCCACCACATGCCAGTGTTATCATCCTTTATGTGGGCCGTATAGTGGCCACTGTTAACAGCAGAGCCCTTGTGTATCAAGACAGCAGCCAAATCGTATATCAAATCTGATTGTGGACATTCAGATAACCTTCTTGTCATGCTAAGTTCTAGAGGGAAACAAAATGCTGAAGTGATCTTTTTCTTTGTGGTTGTCTGCAAATAGTAATAGCAGGTAAGTACAGTTGACTGAAGAGCCAAGTCAGGAACTGGATATTCAAGCCGAATAGTGAAGCAAGGAAACTCCTTAAGAGGGTGAAATGTGACATATTAACTTTAAGAAGGAACTGAGGACATATACGAGGAAACACGAAGAACAAATTATTGACAGCAAAAGCCAGAAATTAAACAGCAGCATTTTCTGAACTACTGGGCACTCTACGAACATACAGATCTATTGATTGTGGAAGAAATGAGCAGAAGATAGATAAATATATGTTGGATACTCGGATGAACAGCTAAGCTAATCAGAATGATTTCGAGTTATAGAGTCCGAGGGAAAAGTATTAAGAAAATTACATTTGGAAGGAAAACACAACGCTTTAGCTGAAGATTCAGGACAGCAGGCAGTGAGCGCAATTTAATGCAACGAGTAGCATCAGCTCGCATAGCACATGATTCACAATAATACTGGTTGTCTCCTTGGAGTTCCTCAATGCTAAGGTAGTCATCCAAACTCTCATTTAGGTTCTTCAAACCTTTAACATTTAACTCCAGTTCGTAGAAATCTTCAATTTTTGATGAAGCCTCAGAATCATTTCCACATTTTGAGCACCTAGTTCAGAGAGAGGAAAAGAATCATGATCACCCCTTTTGTATATGCAGAGAAGTTAAAATCCAAATATAAGCATTACCATAACTGACCAACACAGATAAGGCTAAGTAGGTTCCAGCAAGTCATTACACATCAGTAATTTCACAGCTAATTAGACCAAATTATCAATGTGAAATAGATACTCAATGATGAGAAACAATGTTCAAAAGAATAAATGAAGAATAGAACACATTTATCCTTTAAAGGAGAAGGAGGAACTTGTGGACGGCTAGCATGGTATACTTTTACCAAGAATGTCATTTTGTATGCACTTGAACCGACTACAAGTATTCTTTAACTGTTGGATTGCAGAGAACATCAAGTCCCTGTATGTATGTCCAATGAGTGGGTGTCCGCAAGAACGATAAGGGGGAAAAACATCATAATTTTGACACATGTTATTCTGTAGCTGATAGTTTCCTAGTTCCAAATATTCTAGTTTATTTTTCGCTTTTTGGTGATTCTGCTTTATTGCAATTCTGACTGACAGTTCGCAAGTGGTGCGTCCGAATAAAAACTTATTAAAAAATTTCCAGCAACCAAAGTTCCTTTTCTCATTTCAAGTTTAGTTTTTTATCAGAACTTCATACTGTTGCTCAATAGACACATGAAACTATCTTATCTTGTAGTTAACTTAGAGCACAAGTTGTACTGATGCATGCTGAGCAAAGAAGATAAATTATGGCATTATTTAAGCAAATGTACAGAAACGAATATGAAGCAAAACTTCTTACCTAGTCACGTGCGAGACACCTCCACGAAAAAGGTCTTGTACAATTGTTCTGGACTTCGGAGTTTTCGACTGGCTCAGACAACGCTCGAGTAAAGAAAAGAGCAATGTCAGAAACTCATGGCTATCTTGCTGAACCCCATTATCTAGTTCCAGTGTCTGGATAAATGGTGCTGAATCCACAAAAGCCATTTTACTAGAATGTAGCTGAGCAAAAAGTTTGACAAGGTTATTGAGAACAGGCTCCCGTTCTAAAACTTCGGGCTCAAGTGAGAAAACACCTTCCCTAAATGATTTATTCATGTACAGGCATTGCAGGATACTGTTGGCATAGCAAGTGGCACCAAGATTTGTGAGCCCTGCCGGCGTGCTGGGGGATGCACGAAGGTCAGTGGAGGGGTCAGGGCCAAATCCATTGATAATTTCTGATGTCTTCTGCCATAAACCAGACTTTCGACTTCCATTAAGAGGTGGGATCAGGCCACAAAAGCAATTGGGATTGTCCTTGGAGTTAACTCGGCATCCATGACAAACAGGCTTCCATATCATGTATAGTTGGTTAACGTCATCTTCAGTCACTTCCCCATTTGCAAGAATCTTCCTACAAACCACAAACAAACGCTTAAGAACGCAAAAAAATCATAGGAATCAAATTTAAGCATTGAATTAGCCTGCACTTTTGCTTCATAACAAAACAAAATTCTTCTTCAACTAGTTACAATTATTTCTCAGTAAATACGTTAATCAAATGATGCATACCCTTTTTAAAACCTTTAGTAAGTTCATAATAGAATATAAGCAGCTATATATAATTTCTAAAAGCTGCAAGAAACGAAAAAGTTCAATTGAGACCTCAAACAACACAATATATCGGATTACAGCACCATAAACGATGCAGTATCTGTTCATTGCTAAGAAAAAATATGGCTTTTCCCGGATGAAAAAAAACTGAATTCAGGTAACAGGAGAATGATTTCACATTCCGGAAACAAATTTGTTCCATCACAATAATTCTTCAAATATGCGTGAACATTCCAAAAAACCCCACATTTCAACTCAAAACCAACACCAGAAAAACTAATTACGAGTGACAGCCAACCACAAAATCCACAACTCAGAGAACGAAAAAAAAGAAGAAAATCAATAACGAAAAAAACCTGAAAATCTCAGAGGTAGTATCAGCATTGTCTTCAGGCCTACTCCTCTTATTCTTACTCCTAGTCGCCGGTCGATGATTCCCCATCTTCGAACTATTTGTTCTCACCCTAAACAATCGCTCAAAAAAAAAAATCCCCAAAAAAAAAAAAAACACAAAAAGGTTCTTCAAATTCAAACGATCAGAAAGGATGCGCCGTCGGACGGTGGAGGAGAGAGTAATTTACAGCGATCAGGAGACGAAGAGTTCGGTTGGAAACAGAGGTTTTGGGGAGTAGACTTCTTTCCTTTTTCCCCCTTTCAGGAGTTTGATTTATTTATATATTTTTTATTTATTGTATTTTGATTCTTTTTTATTAAATTTATTTTTAGGAATTAATGCTATGATTGGTATCTTTATCGTGACTTTTTTTTTAATCCGCTCTGTCTAAATATTATAAAAGTGGTTGAAACATTTTCTGAATACAATTATGTAACAAAATTTGAAATTTATTGAATGGAGCTAAACAAATTAATGAATAATGTTGTTGATGTATTGAATTTTATTGCATAATTTAGAATTGTTTTTTCAGGTGTCTTATGTTTTTATTAGTTATTGCTCCAAATAAACTTTCAATCACGGTAAACTTAACTAAATTTATCACGATATGCAAACTCTTTTTCATCTTCAAACAACATAATATGACAACAAACAATATTAATAAAGCTGTAAAAACGATCTTATCACCACATGTAAACAAATATCATGTGATTATAATACCAAACTTTAAATGGATAATTTCAATTTTTATTTAGATTTGTTAAGGTTTTTTTTTTTTTTTGAAAATAAAGCTTGGATATTCATTTACAGAATTTAATACAAATTGAAATTATGGAATTTCACAAAAATTATCACATAGATTATATATACAAATCCTTTTGTATGTACAAATATATAACTTTATTAGACCATAAATTCGATGTCTTATAAAATAAGAGTGTTAAGTATATATAACGCTAACTCTTGAAATGAGAAAGTATAATAATTCCATCTAACGATCTAGATTGCATATCACGTTTTAACTCATTCTAAGTATACAATATTATATGCAAATCTAAGTATCTCTAAATATTTCTAAAATACTTTCACCATGCCTTGTCGAGCATAATAATGACTACGAGTTTCCTTTATCATAAAAAATAAATACTACTTTTTTGTTGTTTTCGGCAATTACAAAACTTCACTTTATATGTAAATGATGGTGAATCACTTGTTTTTTAATTATCCTAATGTCCCTTTATTATTATCTTAGTAGAAAAATAATTAAAATTATATTTTTTAACTCAATTTTCATCATGAATCAGAAAGTTCACTAAACGTGGACCTAAGAATTTTTCTAAGACACCCAATAAAGAATACATGAGATTACTAATATTTTTAATTAAACCGTTCAAATAATAGTATTGTTTTATTTTTGGAATTAAAAAAAGCCCATCCTCCAATCTCATTCTCTCTCATCCAGCTGAAGCCCAATCCAAGTAGTATTTTTATGTTCGTCTTCGCAACCTCAACTTCTCCTCCGCTTCTTCCTCTGCTCGCTCTGTCATCGAGAAGTAAACACATCTATCTGGGTAGTTTCAATCTTTTATTTATTGTATCATAATAGTAAGCGTAGAGAGAGAGAAACACAGAACGGACGGAAATACCATCGAACCCCCCTTTTGAGTTTCTTCCAAGCAAACCCACTGAATCAGTCGCTGTTGAGCCAACTCAGTGCTGCGGCAACCACTCGTCGGCTACTCGATTGCTAATTCGAGGTTCATCTCTTCAGTTTTTTCTGAATTTAATTTAATTTAATTTTGTAGCGGTGGAATTTCGAAATCCTGCGAATTTTTGGTTCCAAGTTGTTGAATTAGTTTAGTAGAAAAGTTGTTTGGGAAGAGGATCGTGAGAAATCAATGGCTCCCTTCCATGGGAATTCTCACTCGGAAGGTGCGAAGATGGAACAGATAATCACCGAGTTTTTCGCTAAAAGCCTACACATAATACTCGAATCGCGTTGCCCGTACGTCTCATCGCGTAATTATAGCGGGGAACAGGTTTTATCCTCTGTATCTCCGTCCTCGTCGTCTTCTTCGTCTTCGAGTTTTAGGCCGAGGGATAAGTGGTTTAACCTAGCGCTTAGGGATTGTCCCGCCGCCTTAGAGAACATAGATTTTTGGCGGCAGAGTAATCTCGAGCCGATGATTGTTGATGTTATACTGATGCAGAGGCCGATTGATTGGGATCCTTTGAATTTCTCGCCTAAACGAGGGTTTGGGAAGGAGAGGTATTGTTATGGCTCGGATAATGACGAATTTGGGTCTGAAGGGAAGAATGAGAAGGTTATTGAGAGATGGGTTTTGCAGTATGAGAGTAAAAAGGTTGGAGGAGCCTCACATGGGAGTAGTAAGAGGTCGAATTGTACGAGCGCTCATGCTTTGTACAAGAAGTCTATACTGTTGTTGAGGTCTCTATATGCTACAGTTAGGCTTTTACCTGCTTATAAGCTGTTCCGTGATATAATTTCCTCGGCCCAAATTCGCCTCTACAATCTTGGCCATCGAGTTTCATCTTTTGTCGAGCCATTCACGCGTAGGGAAGAGGCGGATATGCAGCGGTTTGTGTTCACCCCGGTCGAGACTTCTTGTGGGAGGCTCTGCCTCTCAGTCACGTATCGATCATCGGTGTTGGATGTGAATTCGGAGCCTTCAACTCCTATTTTTCCGCAGTTTATCCCAGAGTATGTTGGTAGTCCAATGGCGGAGCCACTAAGAAGGTTGCCGTCCATTTGCTCTCCCGGTTCATCGCCATTTGGAAGGCGACATAGTTGGAGTTACGACTTGTATAGAGCCTCACCGGCTTCGGTTAACCCTTCGCCCTCACCTTCACCCACGTACTCCGACTCTCAGACCTCATTAGCAAAACAGCGTTTCCGTCGTCTTCCTCCTCCAGTCTCCCCTCATCATTTGCCCGATGAAACACTTTCCAGTCATATGAAGAATCAAAGCTATGACGAGTATTGGCCTTCCCCTGTTTTTTCACCGTCTCCATCTCCTTCACCGCCCACCTATGTTCCCAATAGTCATATATCGAAGGTTCTTGTACGGTGTGAAAGTGCTCCTGTTAGTATACCTGCTTCTAGACTTCCCGTCATTCCTTCGTTGCCAAACAAACAATTAATGCCTCCATCGCCTCCCATGAAAGTCCCTCTGCTAAAAACTGGCAACCAAATTGCACATGCTGGGCCTCACCAAACAACCTCAACTACTGACAAGGTATGTAGTTCGATTGTAGTGTAAATAATCGCTTTTGCCTTGCGACGAATCTCTTAAGTTGTGCTTTGTGCTGTAGTTGTTCTCGTTCAACAAGGATAAGGCACAAAAGATATATGGGGGGAGACCATCACCGAATAGCTCACCATCAAAATCATTTTCTAGCAGGTTATCATTTCAGGATGATTACGATGATGGGCCTTTTGCTTTAGATTATGATGAATTGATGGATCCAGGTCCCAGGTAATTGTTCGACCCTATACACTGGACTTTAATGTTCCCAAGCTCATAATAGAAGTTGCTTCTCCGAATTTAGATATTTCGGGATTTTTTTTTGGGGTCGCACGTTTTAAGAGTTGGAATTGTAATTATTTCAAGCAAAAATTGCCTTCTGAAAAGCTGCCTGAAAAATGTATTTCGTGATACTTAAATCTCTTCTCATCCTATGAAAAGTTCTGCTTAAGGAGACAAAAAGCAATTGTTTTCCACTAGATATGCTTTGATAAACTTTGTGCCCCGAGCTCTACAAGCTGTTCTCACATTGAATGGTTCTACATGCTGCTTTATTACTTGTTAGTTGAATTACCTAATTTTGTGTGTTTGTTCATTCGTATTTCTAGTAAAAGATAGCTTTATGACTTTCTTTGTTGGAAAAGACCATAGTTAAAAGGCTTTGTAAACATATCAGGACTTATCATTATTCAGTTGATGTTAATGGATTTTGTTCGGAAATAGTACTAGGATGTTTCGGAGCTAATTGACAATTTTATGAGACTGAAAAGCCTGCATTATGTAATGTAAAGATCAGGCAACCTTCTAAAATCATCATGGCATGCAAAACAAAGATAATATTATGTGCTGTTTGCTGATTAGAAATTCAAGTTTTTTCGTCGTGATTTGCAACAATATGCTCGAGTTTGTATCAGTTAGTAATAAGTATAAACTTATATTGCTGCTTTTATATAGTTCATCAATTAATGAAGTGCAGAGTTGGTTTATTTCATGTCATCTGTAAAAGTGACACATTATGACTATCGGTACATTAGGTTGTACTCCGTGCCCCAATGTGATTTAGAGTTATATTTCTTTAGAGTGTACGTTGAGAACTAGTGGGAAAGAAAATTAGGGTTCTTAAAGCGTGCAAACTCACGATTATCATTAGTACGCTTTCACATGCTTTATATTCTGCAGAATTATGATGTTTTCCTTAGTTCCCTAGCCTCTGAAGCAATTTTCACTCAAATCCCATTTGCTTATCAACATAAGGTGTTTCCATTACGCGAGAAAATTGTTTTGTTCTTTCAAGAATTATGCTCTGATGTATGATCCTTCTATGTTGTGCATAACTACTGTTATTGATGATTAGGAAAACAGAACATCCAATGTTTAAAATCATTATGTGCTGAATCCTTGGGAACGTGGAGTTCTTTCGACATTTTCCTGGCAATTCATCGTATAGAATATGTATACCGTATTCTAAATTGAAGTTCGACCTCTTAATGACTTCAAATTATCACCCGCGTTCCCTATTAGGCTGTTCTTATGTGAACGTCCCTATACTCAAAACAAGCCCGACACTAACTAGTCTACTTTCCGTGTTAACAGATCACAAGAGGCTGCTGTCGGTGCTCTCGTTCGCATGCTGAAAGCCGCACCACCTCTTCACCAAGAGGCTTCTATTACCGCACAAACTCCGCACCAGGATGCTACTGATACATCCAAAGAGCCACCACTCCAGCAGCCTTCTGCTTCAAATCTCACTTCGTCTGACCTCATCGCGTCCAAGACTACTGCCGACGCTCTTGAGGAGCTCACTGAGTATAGAAAAATGAAAGACTTGCTGCTTAAAAATCAAAGTGAATTCTGAGTTTTTGCATCCATGGGGTATTGAAGATCTGTATATAGTATGCGTTTGCAGTGTTGATGGCTGTTTTGGTATTTCTAGAATTTTGGGTTTCCTTTTTCTGTATAGATTTTGACAGTGAGGCCGGTTTGGCATCTGGAAGTGGTTTGTGTATAGAACTTTGCTAAGGTTGGGTCAGGGTAATGTTTATTTGTTACCTGTTCGAATCTCATCAAGACTCTAGTCTTGTCTAGAGAATTCTAGAAAGCTTCCGCAATGCAGTGATGTATATTATTGTATATTTGCCGTGATGGATTATGAAATGAATTCAAGAATGTTAATATTTAAAAAATCCAAAAAAAAAAAAAAAAGAATGTTAATATTTAATTGTGTTTTGTTTGCAGCTCGAAATATAATTTGTAATCATTCACTTGGAATTTGCATTTAAAATTAGATATGATTTGGAATCTTTCGTTTGGAATTTGGATTTATAGTTCGATGGATGAAGTAGGCAGTGAGTAAGTTCAAATTTTAGAAATAATTATATAATCTTGTTTTTGATAAATATAATTGAATATATAATTTATACGAATTTTTGATTCTGTAAATTCCTTGTTAGTGTTGTAATAGTTGTATTCTTATGTTGCACGGCACTTAAAAACATTACGTACTGTGTTGGATACGTATCAAACACTCGAATACGATATGTCATTTCAATTGTTGTGTCCAGTAAATATATGTGTAGATTATATATTTAATTTTAATAAAAATATACTCACTCCGCCTCGCTTGATTAGACTTGTTCTGTTTCTTAAAATAAAAAATAATTGTTACACAATTCCACTTTTTTTTTTGGAATCTACCTTTCTATAAATAACTAAGCATTAATTTTAATTTCCGTGCCGAAAAGAAACAAAACAAATCAAACAAAATAAAAAGACTATAAAATTAATTAATGTTATACATAATTTTATATTTTAAAATAAATTAGGGTCAGTCTCGTGTTCTAAGTCATCTATAAGTGGAGTTTTAGAGGACCTAGGACGATCTTATCCTAAAAAGATTAAAAGAAATTGTTAGTCAGAAATGGATCGACGCCTGAGAAATTATACTTCCTCCGTCCTGTTGAACTTGTTCAGTATTCTTTTTCAGACTATCCCATCGAACTTGTCCAGTTTTAAAAAAAATTAAGTAAGTCCCACATCTTTATTAATTCAAATCAGCTCAAAATATTAATTAATTAAATAAATCTCACACATCTAACTCACAAACTAATTTTAAATTATTAATTAATATATGAATTCACATCTTTATCAACTTATCCCAATTTTTTTAAATTAACATGCCAAAAAGAATGTTGACATACTCGTGGGACGAAGGGAGTAGAAAACTTTCCCTGGAATGTCATGTTAGATACATGTATTATATTACTAATTGTTTCACAAAATAGAATTTAATGCAACATTATATATAAATAAATAAATAAACAATACAAATCATATTATATCACCAAAAATCGGATTTTTATATTTTTTTCATAACGATTTCTATTTTTTTTAATGACGATTTCTATTTTTTTTAATGACGAGAAACTCGCAGCCGCTACATTTGGTGCACACAGTATGCCAACCAGGTAGGAGAGGTAAATCATCCTAAAGTGACAGTGACAAGCTACATATAGACGTATCATAAAGACAGGTGACAGGCTACATATAACGTTTCCAATAAAATTTGAACCCATTACTTTTTGATCCCGGACCACCCATAAGGGGAATGATTTCTATTTGAAACTAGATTAAATAAAAGGGTTATTAGTGAAATAAGGCACGAAATATAGTCGATTTGCATATTTAACACGAACTTTTAACTGTGCCGAATTAATGCATAAACTTTCATTTTTTTGCAATTTAAGACATGGTCGGAAGCCCAATTTTTTCCGGCTGCCGGAGTGCTGAGTTGGACGTCCACGTGTACTATATGAAATTACGGCGTTTTGTACCTCAAAAAAATTGGCAGATTAAAGCATAAACTTTGTAAAAGTTTTGTTGGATATGAGTCAGTCGATGATATTCAGCTGTTGTTCGGTTAAAAGAAAATTGGGGGAAATCATAGTAGTACTATGGAATTGAAGATCCCAAAACCTAGCTGATATCAGTAGATTAGTGTGTCGTTAGGATTAGCTGATGTATAGGTTAAACTTGATGTATTGTTTATTATTTTTGTCTAAGTCCGCATACGGGGTAGTTGTTGAACCGATCTTTCGTCTTTTTCGGAACCCCACGTCATCGGTGTAATCGCTTGTGTTCTTGATCGGCAGTGATCTTCCACTCGGTCGAAGACGGCGCATCGGCCGACAAATCATCGATAGAAGACTACTCCCGGTGATAGTCATCGGCAGAAGAACGGAAACAAGCACGGTACCTTCGCGTCGCCAGTGACCTACTCGGTAGATGCCACTGTCGACCGACTCGGTGAAGAAGACAGAGACTTTTCGATCTCTGTATCCTACGGAAAGCGACCCGGCTATTCAAGTCTTTTCGAAAAGTTCGGCGAGAAGACATACGAGGTTGTTGAACGGTCAACTACGACATTCTCACCAACTACAAACCTCGACCCAATGAGAAGCCGACAACGCTTACCTACTCTACACGGTAAAAGTTTGCTCTCATGAACAATGCATTAAGCGCCCCGCCGCAACAAGTTCGAATTATGGTCGTTTTTCTTGGAAGCTTGTGACACGTAGCATCGTCGTCTCCAACGGACATATGCCATAGCTCACAACTATAAATAGAGAAGAATTTGAAGCTACAAAAAGAGACGGAATTTCGAAGGGACAAGCTTAAGTTCATAAACGCTCTAGAACACTCAAAGATCATCCGGAGGAAAACTTGCATACTTAGAAGATTTCTCGGTTTTCTCTCAGAGTTCTTAGATCCCTTTCTTCTCTAGACTAAGCTCATTGTCATATTTATAGCTTAGATTCGAAGGAGTTCACATTTAGTGAATTGTTCTTATTGTAAGAACTCCTTCTCGGTTGGAGAAAATTCCCTTCCCTTTCGGACTTAGGTTTGGATTGTAAAGTCGCTAAGGACTATAACTTAGAGGGAACTGTCCAAAGGCGCAGTATCCCTGCTGAGGCTTGCTCGGAATAATCAACAAGTTCTCTGCCTTGTTCGGGGCCGTGGATGTAGGATCTTGCGTATCCGAACCACGTTAAATCGCTTGTGTTCTTTTTCTTGTTTTATTGCATAGCATTCAACCGACTTGCAAATCATAAGCTTGAAAACGTATTTTATAAAGCGCACGACTAAAAGATTTAATTTGCTAAAACGTGTTTTCAAAAGAGACGAATTCGGGCCCCACACTTTCCGCACAACAGTCTCCGACCGATTCTCAAAAATGCCTGACAACGGTCGGTAGGAGAGAGCTTCGATAGGCCGACTCACTCTGTCCCGCGATCGAAAGCTTATTTGGCACTTGTTCATCGATTGCAATCATCGGCTCAGTGACCTTCATTGAGAAAAAGAAACTTAGCTCGAGTGTATTCACCCCCCCCTCTACACGACTTATCGTCTCCGGACCAACAATTGGTATCGGAGCACACGGTGTTCAACCGATCGCCGGTTACGAAATCTTGGTCCTCTCGAACCGATCCACGAAAACCGTTTTCCTTTGCATAAGCATCTTTTCGGCATCCTTATACTCTTACTCTTACAATGTCGATATGTCGGTATTAGGATGGTACCGATGTTCTCAATAGAGAACTACACGGTATGGCGCGTACGTATGGAGGCACACCTAACGTCACTCCACGACAAGCATGTCGGATGTCCTAGAGTCGGGACCGATCATCCCATGATCGACAACGTAGTATTTGCTTCTTGGAGGAGGCGTGGGAGCACAAACCGGTGCTAAGGTTCCCAAAGATAAATCCGCCTTCACGCCCGAAGAAAAGAAGTTGCACAACCTTGACCGAGTTGCACGTAATGCCATACCGACTACGCTCGGTGATTCACACCTCGGAAGGGTACGGGATTGCAAGACGGCGAAAGAGCTATGGGGACGCCTTGGCATGCTTGAGCCATGGAACCCCTCGGATCAAAGAAAACAAGCTCGAGCTAGAGCTTCGAAGTTCGACGCCTTTGCAATGGAGCCTCTCGAAACCATTGACGAGCCGAGTGTCGATTCACCAATCAAGTCAATGTCATCAATGGGGTGGGGAGGTCGTTCACCAACAAGGAGATGAACACCAAGATCTTGAGAGCGTTGCCCCGACGAAGTGGCTTCCATTTGCTACTTATTTACGTCGCTCCGATCTAAATGCTCTAACTCCCGATGTTATATTTTGAAATTAAAATCGGAGGAATTCGAGCATAGCCTTACCCCAAAGTGCTTAAGCGCTCCGGTGACACACGGTTCGACCATGCCTTCAAGGCAACGATCAAGAATACGGAGCCAAGCCTATTTCCTCAAGCAAAGCGTGGCCACATCAGTAGCAAAGTCTTCGAGACTTCAGGCCCGACCGGCCTAGCACCGATGGCTCTCAAATATCGAGAGGGAAAAGGAGAGAGTCGAAAGCCGAGGAAATACAACCGAGATTCTTCTTCGGGTAAGAAAGACTATCATAAGAAAGAAGAATCTAATCCTTCTACCGAATGCGGGAAATCGGAGTCTGCGCCGGTCCGTCTAAAGACTCGGTTTGGTAAAAGCGGCGGAACATCCACATGCTACAAGCTGCAAGAAGGAGGGACACTATCGGTATGATTGTCCCGAACTCTCACCGCTCAAAGAGCGAGAACGGCGGGCCAGGAGAAAGAAATTCGCCGAGAGACGGCGAGCCTATATAGCCGGGAGAGATATCCGACAACTCAATTGAGGAGGATACATTCATGTATTCTTCGAAGACGAAGCCGCGTTCGTCGCAGTTGAGGTTGCGGAGACAGCTTTCGATGAGTCGGCCGAATCTTGCTCGATGGCCGGAGAAGAGGCTGAGGTAAATTCTAAACACATTATTACCTCTTCTTCACATAGCACACACGACACGTGCTCGGTCACATATGATCCTCTAGATGTGGTACAAGCCTATGACGATCGCTAGAGAGGCAGATTATTGACCGAGAGAGTTCAAAGCAGAACCATCCGGGGAACTTGAACAGGTAAAGGGCGAGAATCGAGACTTTCTTCGATTGTCGGGTCTCTACTCGAGTCGGTGGATCTAGTTGCGAGGCTCAAGGAAGAGATTGAATCTCTTATGACTAAGTCTCGGCTTCAAGAGACTCGAGATCTCGGTTCGACCAAGGATAATTCGAGAAAGAGACCGAAATAGCCAAGCTCGGATCGAAGCTCACGGGACGTGCGGGAATGACTATGACTCACTCGAGAAGGAGTCACGAGGTCCGGAGAGGTTTGATGGTGAACAATACTTGGGAGCGAAGGAGAAGCTTGAAAGCATGCTTAGAGCACAACGGCCAACCGCCGTGAAAGAAGGCCTTGGCTATACCCACGAAGCTTCCACCTCCAAAAGCTCAGCAACTCGGGCGATAGGTTCGTCGAGAGGAAAGGTGCAAGCTGCCGACACCACACCTCGGGCGATGAACAAACGAGGAAAATGATTGCACCTCAGTCGAGTAGCAACAAGCGGTGACCAAATGTTCCAGCCCCAGGACACCGCGATCAAATTTAGGGGGAACCAAGAAGGTCAGATGGGTAGAACAATACAAGGAGCCACTGTATGAGCACCCGGCTCAGTATGGCTCGTACTACTATGACCCCAGGGTCAGGAGAAGCGCTAAGACTCAGAAGAAGAAAGCGCCTGAACCCAAAATCATCGGCGAAAGTCGGTATCTCCAAGTCCTGTGGAGAAGAAAGGCGATAAGGTTCGGAAGAAGAAGTCCTAGGACTTCTAAGGTCCCAAGACAGATCTGGGTCCCGAAATCACCCACTAACCAGTAAGGACCCAACTGAACCAAAGGGTACCTAAAAAATGCCTCTGTTTTGCAGGTGCATAAGGACCCTTGGATAGTGGACAACGGTTGCTCGAGACACATGACTTACCAGAAGAGCATGCTGACCAACTACGTACAAGAAGATGGTCCCAGAATTGAATTCGGTGACAACTCCAAAGGCTACACAAGGGGATACGGAACGCCGAACATTGGGGACCGCCACGGTTCTAAGAGTAACATATGTTGAAGGACTTCAACATAATCTCCTTTCGATCGATCAATTCTGTGATAATCTTAATAGAGTAATCTTTGTAGCCGGTTTTACGTGATATTGTTGACAAATCTACGGGGAAAACAATGTTATCGAGGTTCGCGGAGGAAAAACATCTATGTTGCAGGCTGGAAAACCGAGAACACGAGGCTTGCTTACTAGCACGAGACAAAATCTCGGTGACAAGTCGGGATGGCTATGGCACAAGAGACTCGGCCACTGAACTTCAAGACCATGAACAAGCTTGTCAAGAACTCTAAAGTCAGAGGACTGCCCAACGAATCGTTTATCAAAGACAGAAATTGTGAAGCATGTCTGAAGGGAAAGCAAACAAAGAGTAGCAATCCACCTATTCCGTCACCTTCCACTGATGGAATCCTTCAGTTCTTGCACATGGACCTATTCGGGCAGTCTCTCCGATGACTATAAGAGGCGGGAAGTATGCCCTCGTCGTTATTGACGACTACTCGAGATATACTTGGGTCATCTTCATCGCCAATAAATCTGATGTTCAAACTGAGTTGCCCAATCTGCTGAAGAAACTCAGTGTGGAAAAGGACATCAAGATTCATAGAATTCGCTCGGACAGAGGAATAGAGTTTCTAAACTCAGTAGTTAAGACGTACTACGATAAAGAGGGAATTAAGCACGAGACATCAGCTGCACGCACCCCTCAGCAGAACGGACTTGCTGAACGTAAGAACAGAACACTCAAAGAAGCAGCAAGAACGCTCCTCGCAGATTCTGGACTACCCTCAAAGTTTTGGGCTGATGCTACTAACACCGCCTGTTACACTCAGAATCGCTCACTACTGACACAGCAACACATGAAGACGCCTTACGAACTGTGGAAAGGGAGAATTCCTTCTATTTCTCATTTTCATGTTTTCGGCTGTCCTTGCTTTATCCACAATAATAGGAAAGATCAGTTGAAGGTCTTTGATAGCAAATCTGATCAAGGAGTATTCTTAGGATACTCCCGAGTCAGTAAAGCCTTCAGAGTCTTTAACTATCGGACTCTTTGTGTGGAGGAAAGCCCTCATGTTGTTTTTGATGAATTTGTTACTGAGAACAGGAAAGATACAAAGTCAAATACTGAAGATGTCAGCAGCAAGCTACAGGATCTCGGACTGAATGATAAAGCTGAAAAGATCCAGCATTGTTGGGATGATGAGTCAGACGATGAAGAAATTCAGACTCAGCCAACAAGCAACGTAGCTGACCTAGTTGATTCTCCCAAACTGAATCAACAACAGGTAACATCGGTCGATGAGGAAGCCCCAGTGGTAACTGAGACCTCTACTGAGAATATAAACTCAGGGGGAACGATTAATGTTCCTGAGCTAAATGCCCCTGAACCTGGAAACTCAGTAGACCCTAACCTTCTTACTGAATTGCTTCAGTCACAGAACAGTACTACTGAAATGCCTAATACACCTACCGACGTGCGAAGTAGTATCGGGAAGAAGAAGCCCGACTCAGGCGTTCGTGGCTCGATGCTCATTCTTCAGATCTTATCATTGGAGATCCATCAGCAATTATAAGGACGAGATCAAGATTAAGTCAAGGAGAAAGCTCACTTTACTCTTGTTTTCTATCTACAAAAGAACCTCAGTCGATAGAGGACGCACTTAATGATGCTGACTGGATCATAGCCATGCAAGAAGAGCTGAACCAGTTCGTCGAAATGAAGTTTGGGAGCTTGTTGACAGAACTAGAACATCAGCACGTGATTGGTACTAAGTGGGTCTTCAAAAACAAGCGAGATGAAAACAACGTCATTGTCAGAAATAAAGCAAGACTAGTTGCAAAGGGATACAGTCAGGCAGAAGGAATTGACTTTGATGAAACGTTCGCTCCAGTCGCTAGATTGGAAGCCATTCGTCTATTCCTAGCTTATGCAACACATCAGGGATTTAAGGTATATCAGATGGATGTGAAGTCAGCTTTTTACGAACGGCGTGCGAAGGAAGAAGTCTACGTGGAACAACCGCCCCGACTTTCAGCGGGGACATCAGGTGTACAGACTTAGGAAAGCTCTGTATGGGTTAAAACAAGCACCCAGGGCTTAGTATGATACCCTATCAGACTTTCTACTTCAGAAAGGTTTTCAGAAGGGGACAGTAGATCGCACCCTATTCAACATAAAGTCAGGAGATGACATTCTACTGGTGCAGATCTACGTGGACGACATCATTTTCGGCTGCAGAAACGAAGTCATATGTCAGTAGTTCGAGAAGATGATGAAAGTGAAATTCGAGATGTCCATGATGGGAGAGATGAATTATTTCCTTGGATTTCAAGTGAAGCAATCACCTGAAGGAGTTTTCATCAATCAAGCCAAATACACTCGAGATCTTCTCAAGAGATTCGGCTGCGACTCCAGCAAGCCAGTCAAAATCCCCATGAACACAAACTTTAAAATCGATCTAGACAAAGAGGGAACTTCTGTTAACTCTACTGACTATAGAGCTATTATAGGCTCTTTACTTTATTTAACAGCTAGCCGTCCTGACATAACTTATGTTGTAGGTGTATGCGCAAGATTCCAAGCAAATCCCAAGCGAAGTCATTTAGACTCAGCGAAGAAGATACTGCGCTATTTAAGAGGAACACCCGATCTTTGGGTTATGGTATCCTGGCGATGATAACTTAATGCGACGGAGTTATTCGATGCTTGATTATGCGGGATGCGGGATAGATCGAAAGTCAACTTCAGGAACTTGTCGGTTCTAGGCAAAGCAAGCGATTTCTTGGTTTTCAAAGAAGCAGCATTCGATAGCAACGTCCACTCACGAAGGCCGAGTACATGGCTGCAGGAAGTTCTTTGTGCCCGGATCCTTTGGCTTCGACAACAACTTAGAGATTATGGTATAACTCGGGATGAAGTGCCCATCTACCTGCGACTCCACAAGTGCAGTGCCATAACTCGAGAACTCGGTTCTACATACCGGATGCAAGCACGTGGATATCCGACACCGCTTCATCGAGACCATGTCGAGAAGAAGGATATCGGGATGGAGAAGATCCATACCGACAAGCAAAGGGCGTAGATATCTCGACCAAACCACTAGGCGAGAACAAGGTTCAGAGAACTATCAGTTGAGCTAGGTCTACTGGATCCTACTGAGATGAGTCAGTAGATGCCGACTACTGAGAACATCATTGCCCAACAATTGGTAACAATTGGTACTAGCATAAGGAATCAGTACGACAGGTCAGATAACCACGTACAGTGACTCAGTTGGGAAAGTCACACTGTACACAGCAAGGGGGAACATAGTCATCAGCATGACAACCATTCTCCTAATACAGAACAGTAACCAGCTGATAAGTTCAGCTGAAGAGGTTTGCGTAATTTTGTGTACTTAAATTCTTTTGAAGCATGCTCGCATCTATTGCATCAGTCGCTCACACTTAGTAGTTAATGTGCATTCATTTCCCGCCATTAATAGTTTAAGGAAAGGTCAGTAGGAAACCTTTTCATTTGCATAAACTGAGTAATTAATGTTGTCTGTCGCGCATTTAATGCATGTCTTCTCACTTACCTTTATTACGTAGGTCTATGTTTTAGGCGGCTTTTGTAATCATTCTTTTTATAACATTAAATCTTAGCCGTTCATAGTTTTTGGAAGATTAAAACTCAGTCGTTGGATTGAAACTTGCAATCAAGCCAATATATACAAAATCTTTCATCTTCTATCTTTTTCCTCACTTTTCGCCATTATCAAATCCTAAGAGCTTTTATCGCAAATCAGTTTCCATCTCAAACTTCTTATAAGCGCTTTGCTTTGCCGTGCATCTCTCAAGCTCTCATACTCGGTAATGTATTCAAATCTGCGACAACTACCGACTTACTCTATTTTCAAGTGCTAACTGGTGTTTTGCGGATTTCTATGGCGGCCGTACGAGACTCCCTGAACCAATAGTGGAGATTATGGCCCTCCGTATTCGGTTCGAACCCACAATAACTCTTCGTCAGGTGGACATTCCGTATCCGGAGCCAATGTTCGATGCTCGGAGAGGTGCGGGTTGGAGACCACTTGTGACCAAGCATCCGCGTGCCCATCTGGCCAAGGCAAGTGGCGAGCGTATTTCAATTGGAACTCAGTGGCTGCCGGAGGAGAAGAAGCCTCGTTCTCATACATGAGAGAAACAACTCCGAACAAGTGGAAGGCGTCTCAGCACACCTTCAACATCCGAGAGGCTCTAGTCCTCGCGTTTCAGCTTCCTAGCTCTGGTATCTCACCTATCGGATATAAGGAAAGGGAGATCAATGCCATGTACAAAAGTTACGTGGACGCGGTGATCGACGTTCAAGATAGCTCTCCCGAGGAATCTTTTGCTACCTCGATACGAGAGGTTTAGCGTATGTGGTCTCGCACATATGCGACAAGCTCATTGGATCGTACGATCAACTGTCCAAGCCAAGGATTCACTGATGATGGCTATTGATGACGGAGTAGAAGTGGGCTGGGGCGACTATTACGCGACTCGAGATGAAAGCCCGGGCCCGAGAAATTCACTACTCTACCCACTGGCGAGAGGAGGTTGGCCGTGCGGGTAAGCTTCTATTCGGGACTAAGATGTATGTCCTAATAGAGAGTGTTGTACAGAGGAACTCAGCTTTCGAAGACTCAAAGCTGTACAACACTAAGCCGATAAAGTTTAAGACTAAAGAAGCGACGGAGAAGTCAATTGGCAAAGGGCCACCTTGAGCGGAAGAGAGTTGCTCCCCTGCCCGCCATCTCCCGCCGATGTGTCCAAGAGGAGGAGGCTTATCAAGCCACGACCGGTGAGGTCACCGTGGCTCGGCCGATAACCTGTCATAGAACAGGCTCCTCCTCCACCTCAAGATGAGCAAACCTTGGACTCCAGACACGGGGATGGAAGGAGCCACCCTCAAGGAGATCGGTCGGACATTCGAGAGCCAACTAAAGAGGCCGAATGGACAACAACTCATACCACTCGTCTACGTGCTACAGTTGAGATTCACGATCGGATTCCGAGAGATAGGCGAGCATGAAGACTTGGTTGACATTGCCATCGTGGCAAGAGTTCGGATGCTCTCGAGGTTCTTAAACCCGGGATATTCGATAGATTTTGCAAAAACTCGGTCGGCCATCGATCTGCGACGGAGGAGCAAGATTTACGAGGCGGAGATCGGATTCGGGGAGCCGGCTGATTTGGCGTCCTTCGAGGATCTTCGAGCTGCTATGCTCTATCTTCTTAGCACTGCGTACCACGGCTCCTGCTGCTAATGCTCCGCCTCCATCTCCTCCTGGCGATGAGGGTGATGACCAAGAACAAGATCGGGAGATGGAAGGCAACCCCAGAGGATGCAGAGTTGGGAGGCTCTGGCGAGGGACCAACTCCCCATGAGGAGAGCCAATCACCACCCCCCGGTACATCGGTGAGGCTCGGGGCGCTCCTAAGTACGGTCGGGAGCGGCTCCTCGTGTTTTTACGATCAAAGGCTCGGAACAAGCTCTTACCGGATTCAACCCATTGGTTCAGTGTCCTCCAAATCAATGAATAAGGCGATCGGACGCCAAGGAGCTAAAAACGAGACTTCTCGCCAAAGACGTCCATATCAAATGGGAGAAGTATACGAAGGCGCGGCATCGATAGCTGAATAAGCTAGCGGCCCGGCATCTCCACTCCTCAAGAGGCTCCTTCGCGGCGATTTTAAGGATATGATCGAGCGAGGTTTTGATAGCGCGGAAGCAGATCTATCCGCACGAGTCGATTCTTTGCTCCAAGCTCGGCCACAAAACATTTCTTGAGCAGTGACTCATGCTCTCACAACGATCCCAAGCTCAAATGGATGAGCGGAACAAGTTGGCTACAAGCGGCCTCAGGCTTGCTATTAAGCAACAGTGAGGCCTTGAACGAGATTCGGAAGGAGATGAAGGAATCCAATGATCTAGCCTGGCTTGAAACTCCGCCGGGAGTCGGTTGCTCATCTCAATCGATCTAGGGCGGATCAAGAGAAGGACTGGGAGCGATACGTGACTTGGTTAAGGACTTTGACTCTACGGTTACTCGAGATCAAGGACTCGGTATACAAGCTCGAGAAAGATGTCACGGCTATCCGTACCAACCTCGATAAGGCTGCCGATGCCAAAAAGGGGGAAGGTATAATAAAAGATGAATGCGAAACGGATACGGTGATGTACGGATAATCGGGGAAAGGGTTCGGGGGGAGAGACCCTCCACGGTGAAGAACCCGCCTGCACTCGAGGGGAAAGGGCTCGGGAGGAAGGACCCTCTACTACTCGGGATAAGAACTTCTTCGAGGTCCTTCTCCTAGATTTTCCACTTGACCCAACCCTCATCTCCTCTTCTGCTTGCTCACATTGAAGAAGTAACCGAGATTTATTGAGCGGGGAGACGAGAAGAAGAAGAGCCTGAGCCTGAACAATTGTCACCGCAGAGGCCGGGGAAGGAGACTGCAACTGTATCTACTCCTCCTTCCTCCCCGCTCCATAAATTCAAATCTAAAGCGGAGCAAGAGGCTTATGACCTCAAAATTGCCCAACATGCGAGGATAAGCTCGACCATGAGCGTCGGCTTGAAGAAGCGACGAAGCAAACAAAGAAGCCCAAGGGTAAAGCTGTTAGGGGCAAAGGCTAGAAAAAGGTCAAGTCAGTCGAAGAGCAGAAGAAGAAAGCCTAAGCAGATTTTGCTAAGGCTCTTTCGACTGAGATGCAAGCTACTGCTCAGAGTATTCCCACTTCTACTCTTAACACCTGAGCAGATAGCGGAAGATCAAGCGACCTGGGAGGCGACGCTGCAGGGTCTGAGTCTCAAGCGAGGAGATAGTAGAGCAGCCGCACTCCGCGAAAAGAAAAGGATGGCTGACTTGGCGAAAATGCGTAGCTTATCTCTCAAGCCAGCAGTTGATCCGAGGAGGCAGATCCCAAGAAGATCCAAGTTCATCAGGGGCCCATATGTTAAGAATATTCCTATCCCGCATGTGGATAAATGGGTGCCGGGCGATATGAACGTCCATTGGGAAAGAGCCGAAAGAGGATTTTATTAAAGGCTATTTTGTATGGCGCATTTATCCTCTCGGTCATCCGGTGATCGGTTATTCGACGAACTAATCTCGAGATTTGATGTCTCATTCGGAGATCGGTGAGGCAGTTATGGAAGAACGAGAATATTCCCTTCCGTGCCCCGGACTTTCCGACGTATTCCTCCGCCAAGAAGCGCTAGTGGGCTCGCCGTGCACGAAGGACATTGAGAGAGAGATAGAGGAAGGCCGCTTTCCATCTCGGGTTTCTTTGCCGACAATCCTCTTGACAACGAAGAAATCCAGGAGATCGGGATCGAGTTTACAAGTATTATTACACGGATCCTCTTCTTTGAGAAGTCTGCCGATTTCAAGAAAAGGACTCAACGCTTCAAGCGTCGGCAGTGATTTCTCCTTCTTTTTGATTTACGTTGTAATAGGCTGTAGGAGCTTGTACATCATTGATTATATATATCGGTTCCTACTTGCTTGTTAGACAATTACTCATTGTCTTCCGGCTCTTTGCATCGTGTTTTTCACGACCGATCACTAAGTGATCGACACACTCACACGATCGGTTTCTCGATTTTGCCTATCTCCCACCTATGAAGTATTGAAATTCCTTTATTTTTTCTTTCCCTCGGAATCTTGTAGAGGGGGAAATTGTTGTCGATAGGATAGCATCTTTTATAGACTTGAGAAGTTTAAGAGGTAGAGGTAGAGGTTTTGGCATCATCAATTAGGAGGAAATTGTTGGATATGAGTCGATCGATGATATTCGGTTGTTGTTCGGTTAAAAGAAAATTGGGGGAAATCATAGTAGTACTATGGAATTGAAGATCCCAAAACCTAGCTGATATCAGTAGATTAGTGTGTCGTTAGGATTAGCTGATGTATAGGTTAGACTTGATGTATTGTTTATTATTTTTGTCTAAGTCCTGTACGGGGTAGTTGTTGAACTGATCTTCTGTCGAAGATACTTTTCAGAACCCCACGTCATCAGTGTAATCGCTTGTGTTCTTCAGTCAGCAGCTGATCTTCCACTCAGTCGAAGACGGCGCATCGGTGACAAATCATCGGCAGAAGACTACTCCCGGTGATAGTCATCGGCGAGAAGAACATAAACAAGCACAGTACCTTCGCAGTCGCCAGCTGACCTACTCAGTAGATGCCCTGTCAGCCGACTCAGCTGAAGAAGACAGAGACTTTTCAGTCTACTGTATCCTACGGAAAGCGACCCAGCTATTCAAGTCTTTTTGAAAAGTTCAGCAGAAGACATACGAGGTTGTTGAACGGTCAACTCTGACATTCTCACCAACTACAAACCTCGACCAATGAGAAGCCGACAACGCTTACCTACTCTACACAGTAAAAGTTTGCTCTCATGAACGGTGCATTAAGCGCCCTTTCGCAACAAGTTCGAATTATGGCCGTTTTTCTTGGAAGCTTGTGACACGTGGCATCGTCGTCTCCAACGGACATATGCCATAGCTCACAACTATAAATAGAGAAGAATTTGAAGCTCCGAAAAAGAGACGGAATTTCGAAGGGACAAGCTTAAGTTCATAAACGCTCTAGAACACTCAAAGATCATCCAGAGGAAAACTTGCATACTTAGAAGATTTCTCGGTTTTTTCTCTCCAGAGTTCTTAGATCCCTTTCTTCTCCAGACTAAGCTCATTGTCATATTTATAGCTTAGATTCGGAGGAGTTCACATTTAGTGAATTGTTCTTATTGTAAGAACTCCTTCTCGGTTGGAGAAAATTCCCTTCCCTTTCGGACTTAGGTTTGTATTGTAAAGTCGCTAAGGACTATAACTTAGAGGAGCCGTCCAGGTGCACGTATCCCTGCAGAGGCTTACTCGAGAATAATCAACAAGTTCTCATGCCTTGTTCGGGGCCGTGGATGTAGGATCTTGCGTATCCGAACCACGTTAAATCGCTTGTGTTCTTTTCTTGTTTTATTGCATAGCATTCAACCGACTTGCAAATCATAAGCTTGCATAAAACGTATTTTATAAAGCGCACAACCAAAAGATTTAATTTGCTAAAACGTGTTTTCAAAAGAGGCGAATTCGGGCCCCACACTTTCCGCACTTGAGTCTCCGTCGATTCTCAAAGCATCGACAACGGTCGAGTAGGAGAGCTCGATAGGCCGACTCACTGTCCCGCGATCGAAGGCTTATTTGGCACTTGTTCATCGGTTGCAATCATCGGCTCAGCTAACCTTCATTGAGAAAAAAGCGAGCTCGGGTGTATTCACCCCCCTCTACACCGACTTATCGTCTCCGGACCAACAAGTTTCAATTTAAGACATATCACATTTAAATAATTATAATTTAAAGCATAAACTTTGCTTGTTTCGCTAGATTATTCCATAATAAAACTTCGATTATTTGAATTGAATTCCAAAAAAAAATCCCAAAAAACTATTACGAGACGAATAAAGATGTGACCAAAATAGTACAAAAAAACAAAAAGAACACAAGCATGTATTACCCGAGATTAAACATTAACCGACATAGTGCATAACATAGCAAAGTTAACAAACTATTACCAAAATAGCAAAACAACTTACTTACCAAATCCTTCGCAACCTTCTACCTAATATGAATTATCTAAAAAGACATTTATCCAGTCCAATCAAATAAAGAGGAATATAAAATTCAAATAAAATAATTAGAGAAATTTATTTAACTCACAAACATCTACTGAACAAGTAATTCCATAAATCTTTTTTAGCAGAAAAGAAGCAAAGAAGATAAGATATGGAGTTATTGAAGAAGAAATCAATTAAATAGGAACACAAAATCCCAAAAAGAATCGATTAAAGGACATAAATTCCAAAGAAGAACTCAAATTAAATTTTAAATAAATTATAAATTTATATTTATTTGGATTTTATGTTCCTCTTTATTTGATTGAACTGGACAAGTGTCTTTTTAGATAATCTCTATTAGGTAGAAGGTTATGAAGGATTTAATAGCTAAGTTGTTTTGCTATTTTGATCAAAGTTTATGTTTTAAATTGTGATTATTTAAATGAAATATGCCTTAAATTGAAACTTTTACAAAGTTTGTGCTTTAATCTGCCAATTTTTTTGAGGTACGAAACGACGTAGTTTCATATAGTACACGTAGACGTCCAACACAGCACTGAGGTGGCCGGAAAAAATTGAAAATCCGACCATGTCTTAAATTGCAAAAAAATAAAAATTTATGCATTAATTCGGCAAAGTTAAAAGTTCGTATTAAATATGTAAATCGGCTATATTTCGTGCCTTATTTTACTAATAACCCTAAATAAAATAACATTATAATCATTATATAATTTCAAACTTTTGTACATTTAAAAAAAGGAAAAAAGAAAAACACACGATCAGGTAGTTGGATTGGAGCGGCGTTGCCATGGGAAAGGATTTTGAGCGCAGTAATACAGTCGGAGATTACATTTTGAGGAAGAAGCTCGGAGAGAGCACGCTGTCCACGGTGTGGAAAGCGGAGCACGTAAGCAGCGGCGAAGCGTTGGCCCTGAAGCAAATAGCGGTGGCGAAGCTGACGGCGCACCTCAGGAATTGCCTGGAGTGCGAGCTCGCCTTCCTGTCCTCCGTCAACCACCCCAACATAATCCGCCTCCTCGATTTCTTCGAGGTCAGCATCTGAGCTCGCTTTCTGTTGTTTATTTGCTAGGGTTCCTAAATTCCAGTTGACAATGATTAAAGAGGTCTATTGGATTCGTCTTAATAATTCGATTGTTTATGAGACTAGAAGTAATAATTGCTTGTGATAATCTGAAGAACAAATTCTGATGAAGTGAATTTGATGATTCTGATTAGATAAAGTTATGCTCAGTGCCAGGATTTGATTATCCTTGTCATGGAGTTCTGCGAGGGGGGAAATTTAGCTTCGTGCATTCGACGCCATGGAAGAGTTGAAGAGAGTATAGCTAAAAGATTTATGCAGCAGCTCGGTATAATTCATTCCCCACACTAAATTAGTCATTCTTATTCTACATGAACTTGAAATCCGTAGAATATCAGGTGCTGGTCTCAAGTACTGAAACAGAACCATATTGTTCATCGTGACCTCAAACCAGAAGTATGCCAATTTTCAAGTGAAAAAGATATTATCTACCTTCTCATGTTGAAAAAACCGAAAGATTTATCATTCCTTCGATTTCGTGGCTCAGAATATACTGTTGTCTGGCTCTGAGTATGATCCAGTTCTAAAAATTGCTGATTTTGGACTTTCAAGGTAATATACAAAAAAAGAAAGATCTTCAATGCTAAACTTTTTGATCTTGTAAAAAGTTATGTCTATGATCAACTTAATTTGACTAATATTATATGGGGATGGTCAGGATTTTACTTCCAGATGAATCTGCACAGACAGTGTGTGGATCTGCATTTTACATGGCTCCAGAAATTCTACAGTTCCAGGGATACAACTCCAAGGTTTGTTATGTGATACGAGTACGACCAAACTTTTGGGACTTGGAACTGTTATGCTTTGTCTATTAGGACTCGAACAAGGGTTAGGAGAGTCCCCTTCTCTCGAAAAAGGGTTGCTGTCGTTCTTTTGTCTTTATTATACCAGTTTATAGACATCAATTCTTCGTTTCACAATTTCAGTGGTGATATTGGCTGGTTCATATCGTTATGTTCGTGTTTCTTGATTATACCATGAAACACTAGTTTTGAGCTTCTTGATAGGTTGATATGTGGAGTGTGGGTGCAATTCTTTTTGAACTTCTTAATGGCTATCCTCCCTTCCATGGCAGAAGTAATGTCCAGGTAGCATGTGCTCTCTCTCTCTTTGCTTCCCTCTCTTCTCAAAGATGGTTTTTCTTCTGAATTGTGTGTGTGATCCAGCTTCTGAAGAATATCAAGGAGTCAACATCTCTCCCTTTCACTCCTTCAATTCTTCCACAGTTGCATCCTGATTGCATCGACTTGTGCTCACGGTTGTTATTGATCAGTCCAGGTCTAAGTTATAAGTTATAACCAAATGACAAAGATTCTTGTCACGTACACATTAGCCTGAAACACCTTGAATATGTTGAGTCACAGTTGGCTTTCTTTGCAGATGATCGTCTCTCCTTCGAGGAGTTTTATAAGCACAGTTTCTTAAACCTTTGAAGTTGGAGCAAGTTTATCATCACAAGGAAAGCTTCATGATGATACTGCAGAGGGAGAGGGAGAGAGCAAGAGAGAGCAAGAGGAATGGAGCAAGAGGGAGAGAGAGAGAGCAAGAGGAATAGATCAAGAGGGAGAGGGAGAGGGAGAGGGGACAAGAGGGATAGAGCAAGAGAGAGAGAGAGAGTAAGAGCAAGAGGGAGAGAGAGAGAGTAAGAGGGAGATAGCAAGAGGGAAACGGTAGGAGGGAGAGGGAGAGGGAATCCTCTCTAAAATACGACATTATACTCGATCATCATGTTGTATATCAAATTCGATATTGGTATTCAAATTATTCGATTTTTTTTATTATTTTATTAACATGAGGTATTGGTTTGATTTCACTTGGTACTCAATTCAACTTTTATATTTATGTACTAAATTCTTAATAATAAGTTTGAAAAAGTATTACATATATATTTATATTTAATCGAATATTTATAAAATACATTTAAATATTTAAACTTCGATTTACAATCTAATTTCAAATTAATACTTGAATTAATTTATAATTTTTTGCTGAAATTAATTCTTATATTACATAATGTCACGAAAATTGATTTATTGGGAAAATTAGGTTTTAATGGATGATATTCGACTCATTATCATCAGTATTATAAATTGAAGGCGCCTGAACCATGCATATATAATGATTTCCGGAAACCCTCTTACATCAAATCAGTCGGCGCCGCCGCTTGACCTATCGACGACGAGGACGCCGCTCTAGAGTTTTCTGAAGTAACACCAATTCTCATCCCGTCGCAATCGCCGTATTTCCAATCTCGAAAAAACCCTAACTCATCAGCTGGAGAAGGATGGGGGACTATGGTGATGCCATGATGCGGAACCAGAATGCCGCCGTTCAGGCCCGCACCAAGGCACAGAACCGCGCAAATGTCATGCAACTCAAATTGGTAATCTTTACTTTCTGAATCAAACTTTTGCATTTATCAATTGCGATCTTGGTTTCTATTTTTTTGGTTGATGTGGTAGGATTTTCGGCTTTTATTGTTTGTATTGAGTTTTTTCAAACTATCTTGCAGTTTTTTTGAAAGTGAGTTTCTCACTTTTTCTTGAATTTGGTAATTACATTTTTATTGAAGTAGTTTATTGGGATTTATTATGCATAATTCCTTGAACTAGCGAAATTAGCATATCACTAATTGTATGGTTCATTATCTTCAATCTGCGGTAATGTTAATTTAGACATAATGATCTGCAGATTGGTCAGAGTCATCCAACTGGTTTAACAAATAATCTTCTGAAACTGTTTGAGGCCCGCCCACCTTTGGAGTACAAACCACCACCTGAGAAGAGGAAATGTCCACTATATTCAGGTATTTGCTTGCTACAACTGTGCTCAAAGTCCCCAAATGTAGACAGTATTTTCCTTGTGCTAAGATAAGTTATCTGGCATCCATTTCATTCTCAGGGATAGGTCAATTTGTTAGTAATTTTGCTGAGCCTGGGGACCCTGAATATGCTCCTCCAGTGCAGAAGGGCGAGATTCCGGTAAGTCTTTTATGTGTTAATTGATTCTCGTTTATAGGAATATTGTAAACGTATCCAAGTTTAACTTTGACTTGATGCTAAAGCTGAAACAAATTCTTGCCAAAATTGTGGAAATATTGTCCTGTATACCTGTTTAACAATTCTACATAAGATATACTTATTTATCTTGCTAATTTATCTACATATCAAGGATGTTCCTGATTCTGCTAGAAGCACGGACACCTGATTGATGTACTTTCTGTGTCTTGTTGTATTAAACTATGTTAAATTTCCAGATCCTGTGATGATAATTTAACATCTCAGTGCATAGGCCAATACTATTGCATGTCTCCAGTTGCGGATTTTGCTATGTAAAAAATTAATAAGGTATCCTATTAGCAGGTTTAGGTGGTAACCACCTCGTACTTACTAGTGAGGGTCTTTAGTTTCAATCGAGTTTTGTATGGAAAATTGTAATATTTTTCTAATTAACTGGGGTGTTCACAAATTTCATCTTGGGTTTATCCCCCTGGGTTTTGGGAGAGTGATAATTTGAGTGGTTTGTTGCACATAAGTTGCATTTTCCAAATTTAATTTAAGAGTGTTTCTGTTAAAATGCCTCAATTTTTTGGTTATTTCCCTGTATCCAATATATTAATATTCCATAATGATTATCTTCCACAGTGTAGTTTTAGAACTATCACTAGAAACCTGCAATACACAAATTATTCTTACTGTTCATTTATGCAGGCAGAAAGAAGGGCTAGGATTCACCAAATATGTTTGGAGGAGGGAGCCAAGAAGGCAGCAGAGGAAAGTGAGAAATGTAATTCCTGTTCCCTCTGTTTCTTATAGTTGTTGAAACAATGTTGTCTTTCTTTATTTATTTATTTTTTATTTTTTTAATAATTAAAATGTTTTAAAATACTGTCTGGATATATTTCTCTCTACCTGCAAATGATTCTAATAGTACAACTTGTAGGGAGTTTTATGTGAAAACTTGTGCATCTTATTAAGAGATTTTTGTGTGCAGATGATCCAAACAATGACCCCAATGCCTCTGGAGATCCATACAAGACATTGTTTGTGGCTAGGCTTGTAAGTAATGATGTTTATCAGTAGTTGTTTTTCTATCCGTTGTTTGGTACTGAACCTAGTCTCCTTACATGATTTTTTTCTTTTCAGAATTATGAGACAACTGAAAGCAGAGTCAAAAGGGAGCTTGAGGCTTACGGTCCTATCAAGCGGGTAGGTATTTTGTAATACCCAAGTGTGGGGCTTGGGTTGTTCGCTTTCAAGTTTGGTAAGAAATTTTGCTTGTGTCAGGGCAAGTGCCAATCTATACTATTTTCCCTCGAAGAAAATCTATGCAACAAAATTTTTAATCATCAATGTGATACAAGTCCTTTCAAAGACTAAAACCCCACCTCACAGAGAGAAAAAAGATAAAAAGGAAAAATTGAGAATAGTTCATGTAATGTTAACAAAGGTTATTGGTGCTAAAAGGGGCTGAGGTTTTTATTTATCACACCAGTTATGTCATGAAGGGGTTTTAGGGGTTTTGTTGTATTTTTTCAAGATATATTGTTGGTAGTATTTTTTTTTAATCTAAATAATCATCTTTCCTCCCATATAATGTCTGAAACAGGTATTAGTAATATCACATCGATCATTAATATTGAATATCTTTGCCTAATATGCTTGAATTATGAAATAGCACAATCCAGTAATGCAACTTTGCCACGTCAGTTCGTAGCATTTCCTATTTTTCACTTGGACCTCAGTGGATTGTAAAATCAGGTTTGGAAGTTTCCCAGGTATAATGTTTTCCACATGGTCATTAGGTTGTTTTGATAATTCCTATTCCCTTCAAGTCGTTTGGTTTTGGTATCCTACTCAGACTAGGATGGTTTTCTAGTTTTCTGTTCATTTTTACTCAATAGTTTAATACGTAAGTAGCAACCCTTGAGGGGAAGATCTTTTCCTTTGTGTTTAGTTCCCATTTATTTTCCTTAAGGAATCATTTCAAGTCAAAAGATGATGCTTCATTCAAGAAAAGGTAAATACAATTAGTTTGTAAACAGCAGTGATGCATTGTGCCTTCGACTCTTACATCAAAGCTACCTGGAGAGGGAAGTTTCTCACAGGGGGTAAAATGAACGGTAGTATTAGCATTTCTCTTTTCCTTCTTTTGCTCTCTCTAGTACAGAATGACTCCTGCTACTAAAGTGTTACTTTTGGTTAAAAAGGCTGTCAAAAAATGCTTCAGCATCCTCAAGGTATCCATCCCGGTATTGAATATTGCCTATAATCACTTTCAATGTTAATTTAAAAGCAATTCCCTGGTAAGGGGAGGTTAGTGTACATGTCAACTGGTAAATTGGCCCTCGATTTAAGGCACCTCTAGCAGTGTTGGTGATGCATCTCCCCTGGAAGCTATATTATTGAAAGGTGAGCACGGCTAATTAGGCATAGTGCCTGTCTGCCGTGCCCTTATTACGTAGTAATAGTAGGAAATCAAGTTGTGATAAAAAAGTTCACTTTAGTTTTATGTTTATTTCTATTTATATATTTATGGCTTACTAACCTGGACATTCTGAGTTTCAGGTTCGCTTGGTCACAGATAAAGAGTCGAACAAGCCGAGAGGCTATGCCTTTATTGAATACATGCATACACGAGATATGAAAGGTTTTTGCTTCCTCTTTCCCCCCTTTTCCCCCAATCAACCTTTTAGCTATAATTAGTGTGTATATGTCATAAAGCTGCATATAAACAAGCGGATGGGAAGAAGATTGATAACCGGAGGGTGCTTGTGGACGTGGAACGTGGTAGAACTGTCCCAAACTGGCGACCTCGCAGGCTTGGGGGCGGACTTGGAACTACTCGGATTGGCAGTGGAGATGCCAACCCGAGGCCTTTAGGGAGGTAATTGTAGTCGTGTTATATATGTCCTCACATTGCCTGCATAACAAACCCCCTTTAAAGTTTATGCAATAATTTTAGAATATAGAGGAAAATACACTCTTTGCATGATCATTGAGTCTGTGACCTTATTGTGTCTTGTTAGTTTAGGGTCAAGTTGGGATAGTATCTGTTTTAGATGTTAAGGAGTAAAAATGTGATCTCATTTGTTATAACATTAGCCCTATTTAATCCATCTTCATGCTTAATTTTTCAGTTTAATCCTCCATTTTATCCACAAGTAGTAAATGCAATGCTGACATATGCCACCCAAGACACATCTTGTGCCAATTTGTCTTAATGTGGGCTTTCTTTTGCATAACAAGCTTGTATTGAATTTGGATACATCTTTTTTAGTGAATGGTGTACCATGCTTTTAATACATCATTATCTACACTCTTCTGTTGATGTAAAAATGAAATGCCATACTTCTACAGTAAAATCGTTATGTTCGTTAGGATTTCGTATCTGAGTGAGTCATTTGGTTTTCGGCATGTTCATGTAACAGAGAGCAAGTGCAGCAGCCTGGAGGGATTTCTCGATCCGAGGAGCCAATGGGTGAAAGAGAATCAAGAGATAGGTAATATATGTGATGAAAACTCTGTCCACCAGCATGAATTACTCTCCATTTTTTCTGCTACTCCGAATGGTCTTTATAATTTTCCTTCAACAAATATCCTAAGCTCTCAAGATCTCCTTTCAGGGACAGAGAGAAGTCCCGCGAAAAGGGAAGGGACAGAGAAAGGGAAAGATCACGCGAGCCGTCTCACGAAAGATCAAGGGAACGCGATCACAGAGAAGATAGGCCCCATAGAGATCGCGACAGAAACAAAGAGAAGGAGCGGGAGAGGGACCGTGGTCGTGACCGAGACCGTGAAAAAGACCGAACACGCGACCGTGATCGAGGTCGTGACCCGGGGCCACGAGCGCGATAGGGTCAGCCACCGTGACCGTCATCGTGACAAGGAGAGGGGAAGGGACAAGGACTATGACATCGTGGAGGATCACGGTCGCAGCCGTTCACACGACAGAGAGTACGAGTACGATCATTCCGATTCAAAACAGGAGAGGAGAGAAAGAGACCGAAACTACGGTGTCGTAGAAACAGAGGGCAGTCGCGGCTGGCCGGATGAGCCTGAACACGGCCATGGACGTCCGGAAACCGAGCATGACCGCAGGCACTACGACTATTATGGTAACCATGGCAGGGAGCAATACGATAATACAGACAGGGATTATGACCGTGATAAAATGGACGAGGACCATTATGCTTACGATCGAGCTGCATCCGAGCCACAAGATAGAGATCACCGGCGTTCTGATCGGTCCGTTTCTCGTGAATACGAGTATTGAACTTATCCGCGACACCGGAGGTAACTGCCCTTGATCTTGTACGTTCTCTTGTCTAAATTTGCTTTACTCATCATTTCCGAACCTGTTAGTACTTGGCTTCATTGCTCTGTTTCTGTGTTTGTTTTTAAATCTTTCATTTTGTGCTTAAAAAAACACTTTTTTTTGCAGTCTTATGTATTTGATTGATGTTGATATCGAACTGCCTTTTTTCCCTCTATTTTCTTGCTATATGATGTGACACTGCTCTATGCCGTAAGCAGGGACGGAGCTAGAAGTTTTACTTAGGGGGGGCAATTAATCGTAACAGGACTATCATGAGCAGTGAGGAAGTTTTTATTAGATGGAAAAATTTAGAGAAAAAAAACCAGAGGAGGAAAAAGTTAGATTAAGGAAAAAGTTCTGAGAGGGAGAATGAGAAGAAGAAAAGAAAAAAACATAAGAGGGAGAACCGAAGAATACATAGAAGAATTTAAAAAAAAAAAAGAATATGATGTTGGAACGATTCGAACATGCTACCTCTAGGAAAAATGTCTAAATCCTAATGGCTAAAATTAAGACACTGTTATTGGCTTTGTTTTTCAATGTACAGAGGGCCCAGTAACACCCCTGCCCCACTCCTCCCTCCGTCCCTGACCGTAAGGTCTACAAGATCAGGTCTAGCGAAGCGACTTCTACGTGTTGCTTGCTATTCTTGCATTAATTGATTTGTGATCCACGCGAATTGAGTTGATTAAGCATGTATAGTAAAGTAGGACCGCGTCTTTCTTTCTCTGTCATTCTCTCTCCACCTCTTTTGATGTACGTTGAGGATCATCAAGTTCATCTTTGACATTGATTTTTTATTTGGAATAAATACACTAAATCCTCTCGACTATCAAAGTTTTTCACTTTCCCTCCTAAATTATTAAAAGTTGCATTTTGCCCTCTCAATTATTAAATTCGTTGTAGAGCACAACATTCCGGCCAACATTCCGGCCACAAACAAATTTAAGAATAATCTCATGAAAACATCATAAATTATATTTCAAGAATTTATACTTTATATCACCGCTAGGGCTTTTTCTCTCCCTCTTCTATGCCTCTTCTCTCGTTGGTTTCCCGAGTATATGTAGCTGAGAGATAAAAGTAATATAACAGCTAGTGTGAGCATCGCCATGGTAGTTAGGGGCTAGGGCTCCTATTTTGCTTCCTTCTTTACTACCGAATTCAAAGTGTGCATGTAAAATATTTGTTGTATATAAGTCGTCGTATTTCGTGAATTTCATCCTTAGAGATTTTTCCCTTAAATACTTGAATTTGTATGTATAGCCGGAATTTTGGCCGGAATATTGCTCTCCGCAACGTATTCAATAGTTGAGGGGGGAAAATGCAACTTTTCATTGTTCAGGGGCAAAATAAAAAACTTGAATAGTTGAGGGGGTTATTGTATTTATTCCTTTTTATTTTCTCATAGTTATTGCATATAAATAGCAGCGTAACATTTAGTTGTCAGAATATTAATGGGCCTAGAAGTAACTGCCAGTATATGTCAGACCACATGTGAAAACTTGGGCCTTTTACTTTCCCTTCTTGGGTTAGAAGATATCCAAATTTCTTCATACATCTCAATCAGTTTGCTTCCTTACTCTCCCGCTCTCCGCTCCATCTGCGTATGATTTAGAAAGTAAAGAGAGAGAGAGAGTAGTGAGAGAGTTTTAATTTTGTTAGTCAAATGAGGTTACCACATCACCTCCCCGGCTGCGGCGGTGGGTGGGCCCAGCCATCATGCATGACACGTCGATATACGGCGCGTCAATATCGCCGTCTCATGGACATCATTTGCTTTTAGATATTCTCGGAGTTGCGGAAATCAATCTCGACCGTTGGTTGTGGAAAGGACGGTGGGATTGCGTCGGCCACTTTTTACCGTTGGCGAGACAGACGCTTAACTAATCGTTGACACGTAGGCGAAGTGGGAATACGGGTGGGACCTACTTCTAGGGGTCCGTCAACATGAGACATCAGGGTAAAAAAGGTGAAAAACAAAGGCAAACGGACCCCATCCTCTGCTTTGATAATTATTTAGATACATAATTTTTAATTATTTATAACGTCTTCTCTTTAATTCAATTTAATAATAAAATAATGACATGTCTTCATTTAAGAATTTTTTATTTATTTATAGTAGTTCATCTATATTACTTTCTTCATCCAATTATTTATTTGTATCTTACTGTTTTAATTGAAATGTCTTAGTTTATTTTAAAAAAGGCTTGTGGACTAAATTTAACCACAAAAAAATTAAATAATTTAAATCACGAATTATTTTCTTAATTTGCGTGTCTCAAAAAAATTGGTTGCAAATAACAGGACCGAAAGAGCATATTTCTATTAAATAAAATTATGTATTTCTATTGTATTAGTGATTATAAATTGAACATCGTACACTAAGATAAAATATGCATTGATGTTAAAGGACGAAAAATGGACATATAGATAGTATTAAAAGATCAAAATTAATATTTCTCCATCTTATAGATTTTCTCCATTTTATTTGTGGTACGATTATTTAGAATATTTATTAATTATGTATAAATTTGTGGGTTTCTCAAAAAAAAAAAAAAGAAGAGATCTATAGGACGAAATGATATTTTATTGTTAAATAAACTGGCATGTATAAAACTGCAAGTTGCAATAGTTAGTAGGTGTCTACAATAGCTTAAATTATTCAACTGATAGCTTAATTTAAGAAAAATATATTTTTGGGTGTTTTCAACAGCTTAAATTCGAAAAAATTCTCTACATTTAAGTTGAATAAGTTGAAGTTGGTTAAGTTGGTTTTTACCAACTTCTCCAACTTAATGGTATATTTATAATTTCGGATAAGTTATGCTTTGACATTTTATTTATAAATCACAAAATAAGCTACTACAGTATAAATTTTGCAAGCACTATTTTTTCAATTTTTTTCGCTTTTAAGCAGTTTTTGCAAACACACCCCAAATTCTTTAATAAATTATTTTTACCAACTTCTCCTTAATTTAAGCACTTAAAAAAGCTTAAATTGTTCCAAACACCCTTTAGTGCAGTAACTTTTTTACTATTCAATAAGAAATGGTGAACAGTAAATCAGCAAAATTCAGAACAACCTTGCTCCTATTGCCCACAAATCAATCAAGCAGAATTTCTAATACCCCACATCCTTTCTTCCTTTAAATCTCACCACTCTCTCTCCTCTCTCTCTCTCTATCTCTAACTGAGCTGTGTCCACTCTACTATGTGAGGTTCTGAAGAAGACGAGAGGAATAACAAGTAGAGAGAGAGAATGGCATACATGTGTACGGACAGTGGGAATCTAATGGCGATTGCGCAGCAAGTCATCAAGCAGAAGCAGCAACAAGAGCAGCAGCAGCAGCAAGAGCAGCAGCTCCTCACTCTCAACCCCTTCTGCCTCAGCCCCTGGCCCTCCGCCTCCGCCTCCGCCGCATCCTCCGCCGCGCCGACCTCCGCCTCTCTCACCTATGGCGGATTCACCGATTCGTTCCAGGTCCCCTCCGAACCCGGCGACCAGTTCCCCAATCTCGACCCCCAATCCACTGGCTTCCGGTTGACGGATTTGTGCGGCGGCTCAGCCGCCGAGTTCGACTCGGACGAGTGGATGGAGAGTTTAATGGGCGGTGGAGATTCAACCGAGAGCTCCAATCTCCAGACCGATTGCGACGCGTGGCAGACTAGTTCCGAGTTCAGTCATCTCTACCCTAGCGATCCTTTCCCGAGTCGACTCAGTATCAGCTCTACTCCCCCTCTGATCTCAACCGAGTCCTCTTTTCGGAGCCTCCGGTGACGACGGCTTGGCCTCAACCTACCTCCGATCCGCCAGCGGCGTCTCGTCCAGCTTTGCCGGAATCGAAGCCAGCAGCTAAAGACGGCTGCGCTATCAGCGGCGGCGCCTCCGCTAGCTCGCCGAAAGCGAAGCCGATTTTAAAAGCCCCTAATTGAATGCGCTCGTTTGTCCGAGTCCGACCCGGAGAACGCAGTGAAGTCATTGATCCGCCTCCAGGAATCGGTCTCCGAGCACGGCGAGCCGCTGGAGCGAGTCTCGCACTACTTCTCCGAAGCGCTCTACGGCAGAGTCTACCGGCCGGAGGAGAAATCCGCCGCCGTCTACCCCACCGCCACCTCCGCCGAAGAGTTTACACTGTCATACAAGGTCTTCAACGACGCCTGCCCCTACTCCAAATTCGCCCACTTAACCGCAAATCAAGCAATCCTCGAAGCCACCGAGAAAGCCAACAAGATCCACATAATCGATTTCGGCATTGTTCAAGGCATCCAATGGGCGGCTTTTCTACAAGCATTAGCAACCCGACCCGCCGGAAAACCCGAACGGATCCGAATATCCGGCATACCCGCCCCGGCCCTCGGCGACTCCCCCGCACCGTCGCTAATCGCCACCGGCAACCGCCTCCACGAGTTCGCGAAGCTTCTGGATCTCGAATTCGAATTCGACCCGGTTCTCACCCCGGTTCCGGATCTCACAACCACAAGCTTCCGGGTCGACCCGGACGAGGTAATCGCCGTGAATTTCATGCTTCAACTGTACAATTTCCTCGACGGCAGCAACGAATCGGTCGAATCAACTCTCAATCTCGCGAAATCATTGAATCCGAGCGTCGTAACGTTGGGCGAATACGAAGTGAGTCTAAACCGGGTCGGATTCCTGACCCGGTTCAAAAACGCGCTCAAGTACTACACCGCCATCTTCGAATCGCTCGAATCGAATGTCCCCCGCGACTCACCGGATCGGATTCAGCTCGAGAGGTTATTGCTCGGCCGGAGAATCTCGAGGGCGGTGGGGCCGGACGATCGGAGAAGGGAGAGGATGGAGGATAAAGAGAGGTGGAGGGTTCTGATGGAGTCCGCCGGATTCCGGCCGTTGGTCTTCAGCCATTACGCGATGAGCCAGGCGAAGATTCTCGTTTGGAACTACAGCGGAAGCGCGTTGTACAAGCTTCTAGAATCTTCGCCGCCTGGGTTTCTTTCTTTAGCTTGGAATGAAGTTCCTCTTCTTACTGTATCTTCTTGGCGTTGATGGGATTCGGTTAATGCTGTTCGTTTACAACCCTAGTTAATCTTTATCTCGATCTATGGTTTCGAAGTGAGAAAGATTCAATTTTTATTTTTTTACTTGCTCTGATTTTGCCTAGCATTTTGGTACTATCTTGAATCATGAAGCAAAAAGTTTGTTTAATTTAAGTTGTAGGATAGATTAGTATAGTTTGATAGTTTTTGAGTTTTGTAGGTAAAGACTCATTTTGTTCATCATGATTTGTTGTTAGTTTTCAAGAAATAGTTGTGTGCCCTCTTTAATGATCGCATTCTAATTTATAGATAATTCGAGAAACTAATTAGGTGTTTCTGTGATGTGTGTTGTTGACATCAAGCTGCCATTTTTGTAGCCTTTGTTTTTTGCAAGACTAAGTGAAGCTAGTTGTTGAATGTGCATTAGCTAGATGAAGAATGTTTTTGTCACTCATGTGGTGGTATAAATTCTACTTTTTTTTTTCCGGATGAAACGTCCTATTTTTTTTTTGACGCGGTAGTTTATGTGGTGGATTTTTGTGCGTTAAGAGAGAGAATGGTGTGAAAGGACCCACAAAAAAGTGTGATTTTTTGTGAAAGAGATTTATTTCTTTTTTAAACAAGAGGATATTTATGTGGGACAACTCAAAATAGAATATATGACGTTTCATTCGGGACGGAGGGAGTACTATGCTAGATTTTGATAATGACTTTGTTTGAAATCTTTGCCATGTCAATTTCTAATGGTTATCAAGTAATTAGTGTTAGACCCATTGTGCTTGATATTGACATTTATTATTATACCATTTGTTACTTCTTTGAGAAATCAAATTCAACTTGCTCTAAATTGTTTGGAAAGGGGTTAATGGCGGGCGGCTAACCCTCCTTTGAAAATTCACCCATATAATATAATTTTAAAAGACCTTTCGAGATTCTTATGGTTTATAGAATAGTGCAATTTATCTTCTTGTAGTTTGACTCCTTTGGTTTTAGATAAGTGCAAATTCACTTATATAATTTTGAAAGGCCTTTCGAGACTCTTCATGATTTATAGAGTAGAGCAATTTATCGTATGTGGAAATTCTCTCACGTGATTTCACGCAAGTATACAGAATTTCCTTATGATTTATAAAGAATTTCAATCCAATCTCTAATCAAATGTGATAAAATACACGTATCAAATATTATCTTAATATATGTATTATATATTTAAGAGTGTCTCAATATTTATATATCGAAATCAGTTAAAATATATATATATATAGATAAATAAATCATAAAAAAAATTATTTAACTTTTTAAACCACAAAAATTAAACGAAACCACGGAGGTAAAATTCATCTAGCTCTTTCGAAAGATCAATCTCTCTCCTCTCTTCTCTCTCAACTTTATCTTTTTTGAAGCTAGTCTTCTCCGGTCCCCGACCGGGGAGACCGGATGACCGCATAATCCATCACCTTTTGTCCGATCACTCCACTAAATTAAAAATACTAATACCAATAATTATAAAATACATATCATATTTATTTAATATTAAAATTTGTAACTGTTTCAAAAGCCTGACACGTGTCGGCCCCAATCGACACGTGTGAAGATACTAGCATGCAGTAAGCCGACTTACTTTACCATCTCTTCCATACATTATAAATATCTCATTAGCAAAAAGTCGAACTTAATCAAGATATGCTTAACGCACTCAGATCAGCTAGACCACTCCATCAACCTTCTCTCTCTTCATTCTCTCTCTCCAACTCCAACACTCATAACATCACACGAACATCGCCGCCTTCTTTTATCCGGTTCGGGCAAACCGCTTCCGGCGAGATGGATCCGGAGAAACAGAGCAAGCCCGAATCCAAAACCGCGTAAATAATCCTCTCTTCCCTAACTTCGTATCTATATATGTTTGTATATACGTAGCTAGAGAAATAAATCATCAAAGTTGAAGAATCCGTGTGTGTGTATAGGGACACGATGTCGTGTTTCGGAGAGGGATACGCGACGAGGTCCGACGAGGAGGGGTTCGGCGGAATCTACGGTGGGAATCAGTATGTTAGCAAGGATGGTGAGGAGAAAGATGTATACAAGGAAGCCCAAGGTATGTAAGTATTTTAAACAAAGGTGGGTGTTAATTTTAGAAAAATGACAAAAATTGTGTGCCAAATTATGTATTTTGTGATAGTATTTGGAACTGTTTAAATAAGTTGTTTCTAGCTTTTTCTGTGTAGAAGTATCATTTTTTAGTGCTTCTATTTTTTCGGAGTTCAAATATAAGTCGGAATAGGTAAAAATTCATCAGCACGTGTTTTTTTAAAAGTAGAAGGGAAAAAAAAATTTGAAAAACAGGTTATGAAAGTATTTGAAATTGTTTTTGTTTTTTTTTTTTAAATTGAGAAGTTTGTTTTTAATATTATAAATTTTTTGCTTAAATTTTTTTTAATTAAAACATAAATAGTTAAAAGCTGTGTATAAAAATTATTTCTAACGTTGTTTATAAAATATTCCATCTATCCAATTATAAATAAGACATTTTATTTATTGGGCCGTTCGTGTTTTCTGAGATTTAATTATTAAAAAGTTAAATAAACAACTTACTCTACTAAATTCTAGTATTTTCTTAATTTTGGCGATCAAAATAAACATGTTACATGTAGTAGGATGGGAGGAGTATTATTTTTTAAATTTTCGTGTTGAAATTTTTGGGTCACTTTTATAGATGTGATGTATGATTTACAGAATTCGACCACAATCAAGGTTCGGAGGTGAAGGAGAAGGAGAAATCTCGACACCAAACATAGAGAAAGACTCCTTTTTAATTCTATTTTTATGTTTTAGTCTGCAAATAATATAAGAGAGTTTAGCCTGTGATTTTGAATCCACAACTTTATCAATACAACTTTATCGATCATAGGCTACTCACTTAAATCGTTAATGTTATTTTGAGGGGATCTGGTGGTTCCGAATTTTTATTGTGTATAGTTGTATATGTTGAATTATATTATATTAGTGTTCTTTTCTATATTGGTGGAGGAAGTATTATTTTAATTTGAAAATTAAAATGAACATTTAAGTGAGATAGTTTAAATGGATTTGTTATTTTTAGAGTGAGATAAGATTGAGTGGAATTAATTAGGAAAGAAATAAAATAAATGTAACGGAGAAAAGTGAAACAATGTTATTTTAATTTAAAAATTAAAAATGAATATTTAAGTGAGATAGTTCAAAAAGGAAAGAAAAGATGGAATAGAGTGGGATCAAAGGAGTATCCAGTTAGATGTTGGGTTCTTGAAATGCACATGATTGAGAACATGCCTCACAGTCACAGTCGGTCCTTAAAATCTTGAACGACAACATGAGCAGCATTGCGTCCCGGTGCACCCGTAACGCCGCCCCCTTTCAGTGGGGTCCTGTAGTTTGAGCTGCAACCAAAACTAAGTGTTACTCATAGCTCAATAACATTTAGGGTGAGTCTGCATTACCTTCCTTTCACTGGTCTCATGAGAAACAAGGAATCTAATCCCATGGCACCATGAAACACATTTCCTCCTACCAAAATCAGAAATGACAGACAATTCAAAATGTATCCATTAATTTGTTCTTCATGGGAATATCCAAATTCTCTTTCAAGGTCAGGTGGAGTCAGCATGTCATAGCCAACGATTGATGAGTTAAAGCCAGGGGCATACTCCTCAATCAAGTTGAAGCATCTTTGAGCAAATGACTTCTGCATCACAATTTCACCGTAACCACATAGGGAAGACAAAATGTAAACCTACTCCCTCCGTCCCATTTTTAATGTCTCACTTGCCTTTTTTGGTTGTCTTATTATTTGTGCCCCGTACCAAATAAGAAAATAAATTAGTTGACTACAATCAATCTGAACAAGCGGACTCCACCTCTTTATATTTTTACAACACATATTTACACTCTTACACCTACTTTTTTAATTTCAGTGTCCAATCCTAATGAGACATAAATAATACTCTCTTCGTTCCATTATTAATATCCCACTTGTTTTTTTTAGTTGATCCATTATTTATGCCCCACATCAAATAAAGAAATAAATGAGTGGACAACAATCAATCTAAACAAATAAACCTCACCCCAGGGAAAGAGGGGGGGGTAAAGAAGAGATTTGGGGTTAGGTTAAATAAAAAAGGAAGAAAGTTTGGGGGGGTTGGGGGGTTTGGGGAAAGGGAAGGAAGAGAAGGGGGGGGGGGGGGGGAGAGAGGGGAAGGGGGGAAAGAAAAAAAAAAAAAAAAAAGGGGGGGGGGGGGGGGGGGGGAAAAATTTTTGGGTGGGGGGGTGGGGGGGGGGGGGGGGGGGGGGGGGGGGGGGAAGAGGGAAGAAGAAGAGAAAAAAAAAAAAAAAAAAAATCCCCCTCTATACTTTTATAATAAAACTTTACACTTTCATACGAATCATACCCACTATATTAATTTTCGAGCCCAGTCCCAACGGGACATAAATAATGGGACGGAGGGAGTAGGACGGAGTGAGTATTACAATAGAACACATAAGGCACTCACTCTGTATTGAGGATCATCCCAGCTGCCATCACTAGGTTTGTAAGGTGTGTATTGAACAAATAGGTTGATGACATGCTTCCCTATACAGAATTGCTGTTAATAGTTGGTGAGAATTCAAGAAAGGCAGAAACAACTAACATCAAGATGCACTACCAGGTGGAGAAATAGTCTTGTCTAAAGCAGAAGGGATTGTCATTTCAATTATAGGCCTTCTAGAAGGTATCCCATTTGCAGAATCCAGACAAGTAGATTCAATCTTCTCCATACTGATTCAGACAAAAGAATGTCATAACATCAACATCACATACTTTAGGCAAAAAGGGAAGATTAGCTGCATAATAGAAGCAAATTGGAATCTAAAGTCCAAGAAATGCATGTTTGTACGGCAAAGTTGATTGCTTTATATCAGACCACCAATAAACTGTCATCAAGATTCATCCTTTTGGTGAATTACAACATTTCTTGTTGGACATTGCTGGCCTAATGACTTGAAGCCACGAAAGAAGTGGTGCTAGTGAAAAGATATATACAAGTGTTTATGTCTCAAATCCTAATCCTTTTATTTGAAATTTTTGGAGTCAAGCTGTTCTCCTTCGATTTATTTATGTTATTTATCTTTAAATTTTTCACCTTTATTTTAAATTATTTTTTTTTCTTTTCTTAATTTTAAGGTTTTTTTAAGTTTTAAGAGTTCTACGCATCATAGGTCCACATTTTAGTGGATTAGTTAGTTTAAATTAATAAATTGACTCAGATGGGTTGTTTTTTAATTGTGAGTAAGTACATATTTGCTTTTGGGCCTAGGACAATATTTTTTCGGAGGCCCATTTTATATAGTATTTCCTTATCTATTTTTTAGTTTGGTTTGGGTTTTTCCGCCACATTATGGGATGGTGATGGGGTGTCGGGGGTTATATTGACCGAACACGTTAAATTTCTTTTTTTCTTTTTTTTTTTTTTTCGTTTATTGTCTCCGTTGGGTTCCAAGAAATCCGTTTTTTTTTTTTTTTTTTGAGGAAGGCCGGGGGGGTCCTATCCTAACAACAAGAAAGAAAGAAACAAGGAATCAAGGAGTACCTTTCCAAACCAATGTGAATAGTGCCCGTATGCTGCGGCCCGGCATCCGGGCTACTTGATTCGAAGCAATGAAACTGTGGCAGTTTGTCAACGGCCAGATTAATTTTGGTTGCCGCCTGTCCAAGAAATTACAACCAACTTGAAATTCAGCTTATAAGAGATGCATGAAGAAACAGTTTGATAGAATCAAGTATAGCTGAGCAAAGGGAGACTCTGTTTTTTGAGTTATCTGAACTTACAGAGGTGTAATCAGAATTCTTGATTGAACCAAGAAAATCATCAGGAAGTACATTTTGTGGCACAAATTCCTGTGTAAGTGAAAGGCAATCTTTACTTTTAATCACTTGTCTTTGCTTGTATTGAAAATTGCTAGTTCAAAATGGTAAGGAGGATAAACTGAAAAAAACTTCACCATGAATGTCTTGTATGGAGTTGCATTTGATAAAACAACAGAAGACTGCACTTCTGTACCATCAGCCAGCAAAACCTGATCAAAACCTACCAAAATATATCAATCGCTACGCGTAATGCTCGTAATGTCAACTAGAAAACTTGGCATGTTTACCCCGGATACTTCGCCTGTATCCTCAATTTTCAATCTTGATACCTACAGAAAAACAACAGTTAAAGCAGACAAAAGTAATTTGCAGATCTGGTTTCTGATTGGGGAGACTAGCTAAGAAAGACTAATAGTTTCCACAAACTCACTTGAGCTTCTGTCACTATGGTAGCACCAGCTTCTCTAGCAGCACTTAAGATGGCCAATGACACTGAACCCATCCCACCTTCAACGTACCTGATGCAAACGAAAAATCACGAAATAAAATTAAGAAATTATCGAAGTAGTTTCAAGCCTTGAGCCTAAAATAGGAATGCGTCCTGCCCCAAAATCCCACTTGATCAAAACCATCCCAATAATAAAATAAGACTAACAACTCTAACTAACAAATATTACTACCTCCATCCCGCTATTTCCGGCACATTTCACTTGAGCACGGAAATTAAGAAAGTAGATGATTAAGAATGAGATATTGATAGATAATAAAGTAGGAGAGAGAAGATAAGTGAGAGTAGATGATAAAGTAAGAGAGAGAAAATAAGTGAGAGTAGATGATAAAGTAAGAGAGAGAAGATAGTAAAGTAAGAGAGAGAAGATGATAAAGTAAGAAAAAGTATGAGAAATAAGATGGTAAAGTATGAGAGAGATGATAGTTATTTCTAAATTAGGAAGTGTGCCAGAAATAGCGGGACGTCCATTTCGGGAAAGTGTGCCATAAATAGCGGGAAAGAGGTAGTACTTAATTAAGAATAAACAGTAAACTACTTAAAAATATAATCTTCATTTCAAATGGGTCTCTATGATACTTACCTATCTTGGAATTCATGGAAAAACTGGAGTCGGAAAAATTCCCGGAATCTCGACTATGGAAAGTAACACCCAGTGATCTTTTACCATGTTTACAAAGATACGTACGAGTTCAAACAAAATGATCCGAGTCTATCAACGCCGTGGGAGACGGGGGCGAGCCGCCCAGTGAAGAAATGTTACCGATCGGTGTTCTATCCCATTTCTATTTCTCTCTAGCCTTGGTTATCAACTTATTATTATTAATATATGTAGTAAGTGACACTGCGTGTCACTTGGTGGGACCCGGATGTGGCCTCTTAGTTTGTAGTATTTATTCTTTGGTTGTAGGACTTTTGGAGGTAGGCGATAATTGTTGTAAAACTTATTTGGCTCGGAGAGTTTGCTCTACTCTCGAAAGGGCGTGGCTTAATTCAATTCGTTCTACCTCATTCGAAGTGGATTTCTTTCATTTGCGAGTCTCAATCACTCCTTCGGTAAGACTATCGTTTCACGTGGTATCGGAAGCGGCACGATTCGGCGACATGACAACAACACGAAGAGGATCGAGGAGCTAGGCCTCACGATCAAGGGAAACACCTCCGCGCAAGCCCGACGGATCGGATGGGCGGTGATGCTCAGAGTCGCAAGGCGAGCTCGGTCGGTGCTCATCGCCCAAACTAAGGCGAAGGTGGCGTCCTCCGGTGGGACCAAAACCAACGGCCTGGGGGGCCAACTTCCAACCCCACACCACGAGACACTTCAAACCCGCGTTTCTCATCCCCCAAACACGTCCCCAAACTTCCCCCACAACCATACCCATCAACGCCGTATAATAGGGACCACCGCCCTCCCCCTTCGGACAACGACTATACCGAATTTCATTCACAATATTCCGATAGGGAAGAAGGCCGGAATCCGGACGACGGGCGGTATGTCCCGCCGACCTCGCGGCCCGTGCGGGCCGGCGACCCGATCGACGGAATGAGTTTCGCCCCAAAAAAGGCTGAGACCTCGCTACATTTGACGGGACCGATCCCGATGGATGGCTTGCTCACAGTGGAGCACGCCTTTCGAGTTAACCGGGTCCCCTACGAAGACCAGGTTAGATTCCGCGATACAAAGTTTCGGGCGGGCGAGCGCAGTGATGGCGTTGGAGAGAGAGTATGAGGCCGATTGATGATTGGGAAGAATTGCGGGGCATTACTGTTGCAAGAGTTTCGGTCTTCTCAAGGAGGGACCTTGTATCAACAATGGTCGCCGTGACTCGAGGCCGGATCGGTGGAGGAGTATATCGAACATTTCATGGACAAGGCGGGCGCCTGCGGGAACTTAGGGCAGAAGTGGCGCTAGGAAACTTCATAAATGGGCTAAAACCGGAAATGCGGGCCGAGGCGAAAGACGTAGGCCCAGCGGATTTATTTGAAGCATTGGCGGAGGCGTAAAATAAATGAGGCAAAAGGCCCACCACATAATAAGTCAAGCGAGGGACGTAACTTTTGCCACGAGGTAATGGTTCCAACCCAATTACGCCGACTTCTCAACTCGATGGGGCTGCTACGTACCACCAACATCGAAGCCGTGGGCACCAATAATGGGACCACGTTCTTACATACGACAGGACCACCCTCCATGGGCGATCGGCGTGAGTCCAGCCGGTAATGAGCGCCGCATGACGGAGAGCCGTATAGGCGGAAAAACGGCGATTGGGATTGTGTTATAAGTGTGACGAAAAGTGGCGATTTGGCCACAAGTGCCGCGTAGATTGTAATAACATTTTGGTATCGGAGGAAGGAGAGGAAATCGAAGCGACGGACCCAGGGACGAAGCCGATGGGGGAACGCCCCGTCGAAGCGAAGCAAATTTAGAGGCGGAAGTATCCCCAAATTCGGTGAAGCGGGGGTCGTGTCCCCCGAAGCCCATGAAGATCAGGGAGACGGATAGCGGGAAATTCGGTGGTGGTGTTAATTGATTGTGAGGGCAACCCATAATTTTCTTTCCGCGTCCGTAATTGACGCATTAGCCATTCGTCGAGAGGGAAAGGGGGTCTAAGGTTCGGATGGGTAACGGAGATCCGGTTTTATGCGAGGATTGTGTAAAGATGTACTCCTCTTGCATGTGGGGAAGTGGACGTCAATGCAAACTTTATTCGGTTACAATTGGGCGGTGCCGATGTCATCCCTCGGCATGACGTGGTTGGAGGCCTTGGAACATTCCCATCATTATTGGCGTCCCGAAGGTTATGGAGTTTTTGGTGGAAGGACGATTGATACGGTTGAAAGGGATCCGGAACTCTAACGCCGGGTTCAAGCACTCTTCCACTCGAGTCTCCTCGTGTGGAAATATGGAAGGGGGGAGGAACAGGGGAACATGCAGCGGAGTGTTAGGCGCTCATCGCAAGGTCTTCGCGCCCCGCCGAAGCGCCACCGTTTCGGGACCACGAACATCGGATCGAACTAAAGGAGGGGCAGGGTCGATTAGTGTTCGACCACCATCGCTACCCTCACCATCAAAAGGGTGAGATCGAGAAAATGATCGCGGACATCTTGACGGGAATCATCACCCGAGTCGAAGTCCTTTTCCAGTCCGGCCCTCCCTCGTGAAGAAGGACAATTCGTGGCGGTTACTGCGTCGATTCAGAGCACTCAGCCACGCCGCCGTCCCGGATAAATTTCCAATCCCGGTGATAGATGACCTCTTGAGTGAATTGCGTATGGGCACGCAATTTTTTGAAACCGGATCTTAAGTCGGGGTATCATCGGATCGGATGAGAACCGAGGACATACCAAGAAACGAGCGTGACGGTCATTCTGAGTTTACCGTGATGCCGTTTGGTTTGATGAACGCGCCGGCGACTTTCCAAAGTTTAATGAATGACATTTTCCGGCCGCACCTTTCGGCGGTTCGTCCCCGTCTTTTTTGACGACATATTGGTGTATAGTAGAGATGCGCCCTCACACGAGGCCCATTTGCTGCCTTGTTTTCAATCTTCTAGAGGAGCACGAGTTGTTCCCGAATGAAAAGAAGTGTGAGTTTGGCCGTGATCGACTCTCCTACTTGGGTCACGAGATTTCGAGTAGAGGGGTTTCAGCGGAGGCATCTAAAGCTGCGGCTATGGTCGATGGCCGTCGCCCGGACTATTAAGGCGCTGCGGGGTTTCTTGGTTTGACCGGCTATTACCGGAAATTAGTACGGGGGTATAGCTCCATCGCGAGCCCTCCCAACCGATCCCGGTTGAGGAAGGGACGGGTTTTATGGAACGATGAAGCCGAACGTGCGTTCGGCGCCCTAAGCTGCGATGGTTTCAGTGCGGTGCTAGCTTGTAATGCCGGACTTTTTCGAAACCGTTTTACGTGGAAACGGATGCTTCCGGTTACGGGTTGGGAGGCGGTGTTAACGGAAAGCGACGACTCATAGCGTACCCTAGGGCACGATTTTAGAGGCGGCAAGCGCGAGCGAAATCCATTTATGAAAAGGAATTAATGGCCGTTGTGAAGGCGGTCCTCAAGTGGCGACATTATCTTTTGGGTCGGCGTTTCATTGTGCGAACCGACCAACTTAGTTTGAAGTTCTGTTGGAGCAGCGAATGGTAGGTGCCGAGTATCGAGGGTGGATGTCGAAACTCCCTAGGTTTCGACTTCGAGAGTCAGTATCGATCGGGAGCAAGTAATCGCGTCAGCGACGCCTTGTCGAAAAAGACGAACAAGCTGCTGGGATAGAGAACCGTGGCTCGTTCCATGCTTAGAAATGTGTCGGGTGAATTCCCTGCCATTAAAGGGGGAAATTGACAGCCGATCCTTTCATTACTCGCGTCTTTGCAAGACTTGGCGATCAACTCGGAAGGACACGCGGGATTTTCAGTAGCCGAGGAGCATCTACTCTATAAAGGCCGGCTATGTTTACCAAAGGGATCCGCATCATTGCAACAAGTTACGAAAGTGTATCACGATACGGCCGTCGGGGGCACGGCGGCGCTCTTAAAACATATCAACGAGACGCGGCCGAAGTGTATTGGCGGGGATGCTGGCCATTCGGGATTACGTGGCTCAGTGCGAGGCGTGTCGGCGCAATAAAGGTTCCACCACAGCCCCGGCGGGCTTACTACAACCCCTACCAGGTTCGGTCCCAGTGTGGGGCGACATCACCATGGATTTCATCGAGGGCCTACCTCGATCAAACGGATGGGGATTGCATCCACGGTGGTAGTTGATCGACTCAGCAAATACGCCCATTTCATTTCCCTCGAAACACCCGCTTCACGACGCGGCGTGGCTAAAACCTTTATAAGGGAAGTCGTACGTCTACACGGGCGCAAGGACGATAGTCTCGGACAGAGATAAGGTCTTCGAAAGTCACTTTTGGACGGAAATTTTTCGTCTTCACGGGGTCAAACTCAAGAAGAGTACCGCCTACCATCCCAGACGGATGGACGGTCAGAAAGTCGTCAGCCGCGCTTGGAAACATATTTGCGATGTTTTACGCTCCGACAAACAGAAACGTGGCACCGGTGGTTAGCGTGGGCGGAGTTGCAGTGCAATACGTCTCACCACTCCTCGCTCAATGCCACTCCATTTAAGGGCACTATATGGTCGCCATCCCCACCGCCGATCCGGTACCTCAGGCAAGACACGTCCTCGGATCGGTTAAATGAGTATTTGCGGGATCGGGACGCTTTTTGGGACGACCTCCGAATGCGGTTGCTACGAGCTCAACGGGCGCATGGTGGATCAAGCGAACAAGAAGCGTAGAGATGTGCGATTCGAAATCGACGATTGGGTTTTCTTGAAACTCGACCCTACCGTCAAGCCTTGATCCCAGCTAAGCGGCGGTATGAAAAGCTAGCCGGCCTGGTATGGTCCCTTTCGAGTGATTGCTAAGGTCGGACGAGTGGCGTATCGCTTGGAATTGCCGCCTACCTCCTCCATCCACCCCTGTTTTCCACGTGTCACACGCGGTGCGTCCGGTGAAGGGGGAGGTACGGCTCAGCTGCCCATTCCACCCCTGACTAGGACCGGAGTTGGAGCTCGTAGTGCGGCCGGCGGCGGTGCGCGGAGTCCGAATCTCCGCCGGTAGTCGGACGAACGAGCGCGAAGTCCTCGTCTTTGTGGGCGGACACGGAGAAGATGACGCACGTGGGAGAGTTATGAGCGCATTCGAAAACAATTTCGGACTTTCACCTTGAGGACAAGGTGAAAGTTTGGGAGGGAGGTATTGATACGAGTTCAAACAAAATGATCCGAGTCTATCAACGCCGTGGGAAGCAGGGGCGAGCCGCCCGGTGAAGAAATGTTACCGGGCGGGTGTTCTATCCCATTTCTATTTCTCTCTAGCCTTGGTTATCAACTTATTATTATTAATATATGTAGTAAGTGACTGCGTGTCTCTTGGTGGGACCGGATGTGGCCCTCTTAGTTTGTAGTATTTATTCTTTGGTTGTAGGACTTTTGGAGGTAGGCGATAATTGTTGTAAAACTTATTTGGCTCCGGAGAGTTTGCCACTACTCTCGAAAGGGGCGTGACTTAATTCATTCACGTTCTACCTCATTCAAGTGGATTTCTTTCATTTGCGAGTCTCAATCACACTTTGCTTTGGTAAGGCTTATTGTTTGGATACTCACGACCCAAATACCACGACCACCATCCGTTTCTCCCATCATATGGTGTAGCAAAACATATCCACTACCAGGTGTACTGACAGTTCCCTATGATACAACATTAAAGAGACAAAAGCTCAAGAAATGAAGATTAAAGTAATTAAATTTGGATTTGTATCTTGTAAATAACAGAGAAGGTCAGAACTCGTAAATACAAAAAAGATCAATGGTCAGTTGATCGAACAAAGATGTACAAGTATGTGAAAAAGGAAAGAATTATTTTTGTTTGATTTTTTCTTTGTACCAGCAACGGGGATCGAACACTAGATCAACTCTAGATTAACCACTTACGTAGAAATGAGAATACCAACTACACTATATGTTGCCGGTACAAAGAAAAAGGAAAGAAGGAACTCGATTGATGCAACGTCGATACAATCCCAATTTTAACATGAATGGTGTCCATCTTTATATTTGGAAAGAAAATAAAAGTGTCTGAAAGATTTCTTACACAAATTGAGTGACTGATGCTCAAGAATCAGAAATGTGATTGATACCGAGCCACAACATTATTTATTGACGATTCATAGAAAAAATATAAAGATTTGAGATGAATGTTGCCTTCAGAACATCAGACTGTAATAGGAAGTCAAGAATGGAAGTTAAGAAGGAAGTAATGAGTAAAAATAAACAAGTTTTTAAAGCTATCTGGATTTTCTCGGAATCACCAAATTGAGAACTTCGATTAAAATAACTCATTTTTTAGTAATCCCTATGTTTCACTAATCAAGTCTCATTTTCTATTTTTGGGTGTCTCACTAAACAAGTCCTATTCCATAAATGGAAAGAAATGAGTGGACCACAACCACTCTAAATAAATAGATTCCACCACTTTATACTTTTACACCACACATTTTCTTTTCTATCCACTTTCTAAATTCCCGTGCCCAAAAGTAATGGGACTTGATTAGTGAAACGGAGAGAGTATTTTTCTGTGATGAGGAATACCCACAAAAAACTTAGTAGAACATTCTAATACTTAATTCTATGTAGTACCTCGAACTAATTGTTTAAGACCTTCGATGCGAGGGGACAACAAAAGATCCATAAAATCCCTAAAAGCTCAACAAGCAAAAGTAAAGGAAGGTAAGAAGCATACGCATTACTTAATTGAGTATCAACTTAGCTTATAATCTCTCCGTCTCATTTAATTTGTTTCGTTTCCTTTTGAGCCGTCCCATTCAACTTGTCTTCAACCTTTAATGGAAAGTTTATGTAGTAGGGCCTACGTCTTTATTATTAAAACCAACCTTTTAAATTGTAGGACACGTCGGAAAGTTTGAAGCCAAGTTAAATGGGACGGAGGGAAGTACTACTTAACAAATGCAAGGGTCTTTAATCTTTATATTATGATCCATCAAGAAAGATGAATTGAAAAAGTTAGCGAGATGGTATGAAATCTTACAAGTTCCCTTTATTGCCTTTGTATATTTGTTTTATGTAAATTTAAGGGAGAATTTTTTTTTTTTTTTTTTTTTTTTGGAAATTAAGGGAAGGGTGAAGTATTTTTTTTTGGGGGGGGAGAGAAAAAAAAAGAAGGGGGGTGGATTTTTTAAGTTAATTTTTTTATTTTTTTATATTAAAAAAAAAAAGGAAAGGAAAAAAAAAAGGAGGAGGGGGTGGAAAGGGGAGGTTTTTTTAAATTTTAAGTTTTTTTTTAAATTTTTTTTAGTGGGGTTTTAAAATTTTTTTTTATTTTTTTAAAAAATTTAGTTTTATTTTTTTATTTAATAAATTTAAAGTAGTTAAGGAAGGTAGGGAGGGTGGATTTTTTTAAAGTTGTGAAATTTTTTTTTTTTTTTTTTGTTTTTGTTTTTTTTTTTTTTTTTCAACACACAACCCCCCCCCAAAAAATCCATGTACTTTTCTTTTTTTCTTTTATTAATGTTTTTTTTTTTTTTTTTTTTTTTTTTTTTTGTTTGTTTTTTTTTTTTTTTGGGTGTTTTTTTTTTTTTTTTTTTTTTTTTTTTTCTTTTTTTTTCTCTTTTTTTTTTTTTTTCTTTTTTTTTTTTTTTTTTTTTTTTTTTTTTTTTTCCTTTTTTTTTTTTTTTTTTTTTTTTTTTTTTTCTTTTTTTTTTTTTTTTTTTTTTTAAGCTCCTTTTGCCCCTACGAAACGGCTCGTTGCATCAAATTAGCCCAAAAGACCGACTTTTGTAGATTATCCTTCATACGAGAATTAAAGGATGCGGCCTCGTGTAGTTTCTCGGGGAGGAGATGAATCGAAAAGGGGGTCCATGAATTTGCGAAGCTCTCTAATTGACTCTCATACCTACATCAAAGCATCAAAACACAAAAATAGTAGTAGTTGTTACAAGCTCTTAAAACTTCAGAAATTCGCCACGTTAACAATCAAATGCCACATCGGTTGCCTCGTCAGATTTAATTTGGTCGTGTCAAATTCAATTTCGTCAGATTTTTTTGCCGGTATACATATTTTTCATAAATCAAAACGAGAATTTGAAGAAAGTTCGTGTATTTAGAGGCTTAACCCTTCTAATAAACAACTATTCCACCGAAGTTCGAGATGATTCATCATTCATCAGTTCAACATCCCCTGACTAATGTGATTTGGCTCTTTGAGCTAGGCCTCAATGGCAAATCATTTCTCACTTCCAAACACATTCAATTAAGGAGGTTCAAATGTGAACAATATGTTATCGTGTGAACGTGTGAGTATGCACTTTAAAGACAAATGTACTGCATTTTAAAGTGCAATACTTAAAGTGCGGTATATTTGTCTTGCAGTACGTAAAGTGCAATATTAAAGTGCGGTATATTTACCGATAAGCCTCAGCATCCTGTTTGGAGAATTTAGAGATCTCAGAGTCATTAAGTGCCTTATCAGAGCCCAGCAAAAGATAATGCCCATCCACACAAGGTGTGAACGAGGATGGATTCCTCTTCAACATCTTCAATCCATGCCTCCCTAACTCCAATTCCCTATTCAACCATCACAACAAATAAAGCAAAAAAGACTAATTGATTCAATCAGAATTAGGGATTAATGTTGGGAGAATATGAATGAGAGAGAGAGACTTGATAACAATGGGGAGGAGCAGGCTTTGGAGGTAGCTGCAGCGAAAAAACTTGAAACCGGGAATGAGCTCCTCAGTAACGGCGGCGCCACCGACGACGCGGCGGCGCTCAAGCACGGCGACCGAGAGGCCGGAGCGGGCGAGGTAGGCGGCGGCGGTGAGGCCATTGTGCCCGCCGCCGATCACAACGGCGTCCCACTTTCTCTTCGCCAATTCGCCGCCGGCATGCCGTCGCCGCCACATGATCGCCGCCGTAGACCACAGCTGACTGCTTCTCTCACTAAAATGTTAAATTCAAGAAAATATTAGAAAAAAAGATATATCTATGAATTATTAATCACTTTAAATCATAATTACATAAAAATTCGGTGAGTGGACAAAAATTTGAGAAGACAAAAAGAAATATTTCACGAATATGATTCTTGATAATAATAATAATAAAGATACCGTTTTTATTTTGTGGGCCTTACTTATAAAACGAAAGTGGATCAGTTAATTCATATTCGTAGTAGTTGTTGGCGGCATTGTCCTCTTTCTTCCCGCCGCCGTCGTGCTTACCCTCGACGCTCACCGTCGTACGGATGGACGACAGCCACCGCAGAGTTCCTCCCAAGCACACCAGAATTTCCTCTCATTGTTGGTAATTTGATTTTACGTATGGTATACTTTTAGTAAATTTCATTATTACATGTGATGCTGTTTTGCTAAGTTGGACGTCTATCTGATAAGATCACCACATCATAAAACTAAAACGGCGTTGTTTTGCTTATCACATTAGATAAATTGAAACTTTAGAAGACACTTCATTGTCTTATTCTCTCTTACGACATCGTTTTATACAAGTTTTCATATGTAAAAATTGGTGTCATCTTATGCTGCATAGGTAGGTGTCTAACTCAGCATTCAAGTTGTCGGAGAAAACTGGGGATCAGAGCATGCCTTTAATTGTAAAAATTAAAAAGTTCGTACATTAATTTGTCAAGAGTTGGAGTTTGTGTTGAAATTGCAAATGAATTAAAGTTCGTGCTTTATTTCACCAATAACCCGTTTAGTAAATCTCATTATTACGCGGGATATTTCTTTCTTATCGAACATCCAACTTTTGATAATAATAATAATAAAGAGATAAAATTCTTGGTTCTGTTCCCTTTTTCCTCTTGTTCAACATAGTCGACAACACTTAAAAGCAAGAGCTCTAATATGCACTGTTCTTATGGTTTTCATATGCTTGGGAGTAGGGTTGTAAATGAATCAAATAGTTTTGATTCGATTCGGTATTCGTATTCGATTTTTAATATTCAAATTTGATTATAAATATTCGATTCGATTCGTTTACTAATCAAATACAAATACAAAATTGTAATATTCGATATTTGTAAATATTTGATTAAATACAAATTATATATACAATAATTATTTTTATATATAGTAACTTTTATAAACTTATTATAATTTTAATTTAAAAGATTTATGCTAAGGGCCTAAATCAAAATTTAATAACTCGTCCCCTCTTTTTAGTATATGTATTTGTTAAAATCAATTAAATGAATAAATTAAATCAATCTTATTTCGTTCGGTTGTAAATGAATCAAATAGTTTTGATTCGATTCGGTATTCGTATTCGATTTTTGATATTCGTATTCGAGATTTTGAGATTCGGATTCGATTATAAATATTCGATTCGATTTGTTTACTAATCAAATACAAATACAAAATTGTAATATTCGATTCGATTCGATTTGTTTACAATCCTACTTGGGAGCAGATCATTTGAGGTTAAGTCTTACCTGCATCTAATTGGTATTAAGGTGGTCGTGTATCGAGAAACTATTAGAGAAAAGCCATCAACCGAGGAAGAAGCACGACAGTTCATTCCGAGGTTCGTCTCTTAACATCTATCAGAAAATCCCCCACCCTACATTTTAGCCTAATTCTTCCATCCATTACATATTAGCCATTACTTTGCAGACTATTCCGTTGGCTCGGCCAAAGTTGTGGGATCCGTATTCGTAACCAACTTGGTGACCGGTAGTAGAAGAGGATGATGGGAGGCTGCAGAGGTACGCATCTCCAAGAGTTTCCCATATTTTACGGCAGCCCTAACCTTATCTTAGGGCAGAAACAGTATTTCGTGGCCAACCATTCTCTCCTATTTTAATGTAGAAAAAAAAAATTCCATAAATATTCTTACTTTTTTACTTTATAAATCAAATTAAAATGTAATTAATTCATATTATTAAATTATAATTAAAGTTAATTAAAAAAATCATAAGTTATATAACAATAAAAATTATAGGTTATATTAATGAAAATTCTATTTGTTTTTATTAAAGTCATACATTTAGAAAAAAAAAATATTAATCAATTTAATTGAATAGGGGGAATAGGGGAGGAAGAAATTATCCCTTATAGTAAGAGAGGAAAAATGGCTCCTTCAAAATAGGGGAGGAGAATTGAGGAGGGTTCGAGGATTTTTTTTTTTTGAGGGGAAAACCCTATTATAAGAGAGGAGAGAGGGTTGGAGGTGATCTTTATCATACACCCTTCTTCAAATGAGAAGCAGCAATCAAAGATGTAATTTTGATTAGAAAGTAATGTTTCTTAAAAAGCTAATTTTGAGATTTTTAAATCTTAATGCAGGTTTATCTCCTAGACATACCCGATTAAGTAATTGACAGTGTGGTAACTTGTTTGGAACAAGTTTAAGTACTCTTTTTCTCTTTGGGCAAATTGCATAAATGGACATATCGGTCGATCAAATTTAGCAAAAGTATGTAAATTGGACTCAAATTGCATAAATGGGCATTTTGACTTTTTTGCCCCTATATTTGCCTTCGTTTTGGGCTAAATAGTCCGATTGCTCATTTATGTAATTTACGCCCAATTTGCCTACCGTTGTAATTTGGTTAGCCAAAATTTTCAATTTCTGCAATTTGCCCTTTTATCTTCTTTTACATGGTTTAACCAAGATTTTGCTTTAGATTGAGGAGGGAGTAACTTTTAATGTTGCTGGAGGTTTGATGCTTGAACATCCACTCATTTTGCCTTTGGTAGACACTGTGGTTAGTCTCCCTTTCTCTCTCTCTCTCTCTTGAGGTCTCTCTCTCTCTTTGCATCAACATGGCCTAATTGTGTTCTTTCAGGTGGGAACTGGTGATTGTATGATGGGACTCTAAAAAACTTTGGCTGACAAACTTATTTATGAATCTCTTGTTGAGGAGGCTATTATTTGAACAAATTATTGATGTTTTGGGAAAAAATTACTTCATCTAATGTTGTAGATTTGTAGTTAGTTAACATATTTTGGAAAGACCTCCATGTAGGTATGTACCTAACATTTATGATTTGGGAGAAAAAAACTTATTTTTTTTTTATAATTCTGAGAATGTAAAAGTGTTATATTAGAAGGATAAAATGATGATTTTTAAAAGCATGAGTAGAAGTTAGTCTATTTTTTTAGAATTTAACGGGCGTGATAGTCTCTATACGCACCCCCTATTTGGTTGTACCTTCTAAAAGCATGAGTAGAAGTCGTCTATTTTTTTAGAATTTAACGCGTGTGATAGTCCCTATACGCACCCGTCCTATTTGACTGTATCTCCATGGTTGTATTAGCTTCTTATGTATTCGATGATTGTATTAGCTATGAGTTTTGTCTGTATATTATTCTCTCCGTTCCGTTATTATCGCCTTATTTCTTTTCGATAAGAAAATAAAGGAAAACAATATTTGTAGTTTATATTATTTAATTTTTAGTTAGTTAATTCTTGTTCATACCCTTTGCATTTTTAGAAATAATATATTAATGAAACTCAAAAATAAGAAAAACTAGTTTGTACTCCATGATGAAGAGAATATATTGAGGGCAACACGTACTAATTTGTATTCCATTCGTCCCACAAATAATGTCTCTTATACTTACGGCATGTGGTGGGGCCTTAAAAAGAGTGGTTGACATGTGTAATAATTTTTTATTTCTGGATAAAGAATATTATTTGTGAAATTATTTGTAGGACGGATGGAGTAATAATTACTAAAATTAAAAAATATGTTACAAGAGTAATACATTGATCTAATTTGGCATTTAAATCATTAAATATGAACTAGATAAAAAATACATTAATTAAAGAGTACTTCTTTTTACTATTGTTTATTACAATAATATTTCGATATATTTTAATGTACTAAAAAAATGAGAGCCGTACAAGCACTGCGTTCCCCGTGATTGCTAACTATGCTGCTAACTAAGCAGTCATAAAACACTGCATAATGTTTCTCCACTCGTGAGAGAGAGAAGAGAGAGAAAGTGAGAGAAATGACTCTGGGTCTGATCAACGCCAACCCCGTCGTCCACGCCAAGAGGGAGAGGCTCCCCCACCCTCACATCGAAGACGCCGTCGATCCTCTCGAAATTTACGATATCCTTTTCCTCTCTATTACTATTATGATTTGATCACTATTTTTTTGAGTGTTCGCTATCAATTTTGATATCTTTGACTGCTTATGTGCACACTATGTGAGAGATATACGGGATCCGGAGCATCCTTACTCTCTCGAGCAGCTCAGCGTCCTCTCCGAGGAGTCCATCACTGTTGATGAGAAGCTCGGCCGGATTTTGTGAGTTTTTTTATTTAAATTTCTGCTGATCTCTGCCAATTTTACTTGCTTCAAATTATTGCTGAGAATTTCATCGCGATCATGTAGTTTTGATTATTTAGCTTTGGCTTACATTCAATTTTGCTAATCTCTTTGTTAATTTTGAATTACTGATTTAGTCTGATTTATGTCATAAAAGTTGATGTTTGTTTGTAGGATAACTTTTACCCCAACTATACAGCATTGCAGCATGGCTACAGTGATCGGGTTGTGCTTAAGGGAGAAGTTGAAGAATCACTTTCCTCCACATTTCAAGGTTACTTCGGTTCAGCTTTAATCAGATTCAGATTTTATTAAATTAAAATGACTGTTAGGCCTTTTAAGTTTCTTATGTTTATATGATCAGTTGATGGATCTCTTTTCACTATATATTAGGGCGATAAATTCGCCTCGACGCTTTGACTGTGCTGAGTTTCATGTACAAGGATTGTGCTTTGTCTCCCTTGTTGGATCTGCTTAAGATAGGCCTTGGTTAACTTTCCTTCGTGTAATGAAGTAGTAGTTCAATGTCCTTAAACATAAAGAACAGACATTACTAAACAAGTTAAATTATTCAATAATCCGTGTCGATCATCAATCGTATTATCTCTTATTTCAGATACAGAAACTGTTGGTAGTCAGTTATAATAACTAGGAAAAACCAGTAAGTCACACTTATTTACTGTTGTGGTGGGAACTTGCTCTCTTCTCCCTTGGTCTATCCGTAAAGAGAGGAAAGTATAAACCCTTTTATGTTTGTTCGCCTCCTATTCTTGGTGTAGGACATGACTGTTCTGGTATAGGCGAAGCTTCAAAAGAGCTTTTCAGTTGCTTGTGGGAGTGGGACTGTGAATTTTAAAGATTTGTATCCGACGTTGCTTATTTTTATTTGCAGGTCGACATAAAAGTTGCTCCTGGATCACATGCCAATGAGGAATCAGGTGAAAGTCTTCTACATCCTATTCTTTTCTCCTAGCAAACATATCACTTGTCGAATTTCCACCTTTCTCGATGTTCAAAAGTGATAAGTCGTGCATTGACAGTGGGGATTATGAATTGAGCATGGAAAGATTATTTGTAGCTAGTTGTCATGAGGGTATATATATCCTTAACAATTTCTATGTGGAGATTAGATGATTTCATCTATGTTCACCTTCTATTAGGGGCTTCTTTTACAGTCTTAGTTCCTCTGTCCAAAATACTCCAAACTTATCAGTTGCTATTCCTTTGTTCTGCAGTGAATAAGCAGTTAAATGATAAAGAAAGAGTAGCAGCAGCTTTAGAGAATCCGAACCTTCGCCAACTTGTCGAAGAATGCTTGTATTCAAGTGAACTTTGAGCCGCCTGCCCTTTTTTTACTGCTGAAAAACTAACTGGTATAGTAGTAACTATTTTGTTCCTTACTTGTGAAACTAGACTCTGTTATGTGTTTGCACTTGATATGTTGTGAAATTCTTCTGAAATAAGCTCATTCAGTTATTACATCTCTGCTTATAAACCTCAATTAGTACATTAGCTTATAATCTGGGACACTTCTAACTTGCTCTAATTGCCTCGACATCCAATTCGGACATTGCGTTACCGTTACTCTTGCAACCGTTGCTTTGATCCAACTCCCAGTATTTAGCAGTCTTCACATCATCCTGAGCCATCAACCTTGAAAACTCTTCATGATCATAACTCAGTGAAGCACTCCCACCAAACTCACTCGGGAGATTCTCCGCGTCGAAGAACGCCTTCATCACCTCCAAGCTCTCTCCGTTATTCGGGTACACAAACTTTATCTTCTGAAACGTCTTCTGATCCACAAAGTACTTCACAACCTGCAGATACATGGAAGAATCAATCAAAACTGTGGATAAATTTTATGATCATAGATCAAGTGATGGCCAAGTTTGTTAATAGTTACCTTCCAAAAGGCCTCAAAAAGCTTTGGAGGGTTGTAGAGGACGACTACCGCGAGCCTCTCCGGGTAGTGGTTCTGCAAGATGTAGATGATATCTCTCGACGTTTTGATGGAGATGTCGGTGTTAAGCGACCATCCGTTGAAGTCTATGAGCCACGACATTTGCTCTTGTCCCTCGGGAAGGTTCAAGATGGCGTTCTCCATTAGATAGACAAGATGGCGGATGTTGCCCTCGGGTGATTTCGTGTTCTGCTTCCCGGGCCTCATTATGAGCACGGTTCTTCCACTCCGGTCGTGGAAGTTGGCTTTCGACACCTTGCCTGTCTCGCCTTCATGTGCCACTTCATGCTGAATGAGGAGGAAATGTGAAAAAGTAGTTCCATTCATTAATCTCTCTTATATGATCAAGATTCTTGCTATTTTTTCACAATTTTTTGAAACTCACCCAACGGATTTCTTCTGGTTTGAATTCTGATCTCCATTTAAGTGTACCCTCCAACATCGTCTGGGCTTTGCCAAGATTCCAATTCCGAGCTTCTGAATATCTCCTTAGGCACGCATCGTTGCAGAACTTTAAGCTTCGACCGGATAGTGGAGCAAGAGCTTCCTTCAGCTGTATTACCTGAGAGGAAAAAGATCGATAATAAGGATTGAACTCTGTTCATATTCATTTTAGTAGCTTTACCTCAAGAGGAGCTACACCAGATCAAAATTTACTAAGATGAGCATGAAGAAGAGAATCATATCAGATAATGCAGATACAAGATTTTAGTCCAAAGAAACAATGTTTGAAGAGAGAGAAGGGCAAATTGAAAAAAATGCCTTCTTGCATGCCAAGTAAAGGTTTATTTATATGACACTAGTTTGTTTGTTACCTTTGCATCTCGTTCTGCAGTGTCCATCTCCTTATGGTTTTGCGACTTTCGTCTGAACATTTCAGCTGCTAAAACGGAAAGAGGAAGAGTGAATGGCTGAGAGGAAGAAACAGAGTAGGCATCAGTAGTTTCATTTCAATTGCTATAAATATAATGATCATGAAAGAAAGGAAGGTCTGGTTGATTTTCAAACATGGAGATAGACCGAGCAGTAAATTCCATTTAATATACATATAATGAACATGAAAGAGAGGAAGGTCAGATTTCATTTAATATGCATATAAATGATCATGAAAGAGAGGAAGGTCAGGTTGGTTTCAAACATGATAAATTGAAACTGAGCAATGAATTTCATTTAATAATAATTACAGTTAAACCTCGATAAAGTAATAATCTTGAGACTAAGAAAAAATATTCATTTAACGAGGTTATTACTTTATCGAACATTATTTTAGTGCATTGACCCATATCGGGACTCAAGAAATTATTATCTTAGCGAGATTATTATTTTATCGAATATTACTTTATCAACACTTAACTGTAATGATGATGATAGAAAGGAAGGTTCTGGTTGATTTAGAACATGATAAGTTTCAATTGGCAGATACTGTCACCACCAAACACAAATAACAACCACCATGAGATGGGAAGATTTGAAAACACTAGAGCTGTAACTTGTAGCAAATCGGTTAAAGTTGAGAGAGCCTCTGTTATCAGGCTTTTTAGTCATTCCATTAATATAATTCCCTCCGTCCAATTAGAAATGTGACACGTTTTCCATATCGGGACGTCCCACTATAAACGATACGTTTCCAAAAATGACAAAGATTGTTTGGACCATATTTAACCACTAAGAAGTCAAACAATCTACATCACGTAACACGCCTTCTTGATTCTCGCACTCAAGAGAAACGTGTTGTCTCTAATACGACTACTCTGCCATCAGTAATTAATGATGAGTTCAATAAGAAACTAAAGAATTCAAGATCTGATATCTTTCCACTAAAAAGAAGCTAAACTGAATAGGCAGATTTATCTGCTTACAATCTTGAAACAGTGGTACACAATTACAGCAATATTGGAAGGTGGCATAGGAATCTAGCTCTCTAATTATCCTCTATTTCACTAATTTAATTAATAAATTCATAACATTTGAAATATTTTAATATATAGAGTTTATTTATTTGTTGTCCACGTCTTTCTAAAAATAAAATAAGTAATAGAAACAATGTCTTCCAATTATTTCTTTTAAATATCTTTATTATAAAGGTATTTGTGATAATCAGACAAACAAAAATAATTATTAACTTTTAAGATGATTTTAACGATATTGCGCTCAATTGTTATGATCACATATATAGTGTTCAAAGAACTCACGTCACTTCAATTATAATTAACATGAACAGCAAGAAGTAAACCAAAACATGTTTTTTTTAAAACAATATACAATCAATTTCAGATTATCCAATTTCATGAACATATAAATATAGAAATATTAAATATTTAAAATTAGTAATTCTGGATCCATTTGCGTCCAACTTTCCAATAATTCAAATTAAATTCAAGGGTAACGATGTTTTAGAAAGCAATGTTTTGAATCGACTCATCGAGTTGTTCTGTCCAATGCCCAAATTAATCTCCTACAGCTTAAGTTATAGCATGAAATCCTAAAGATCAACCAAAATCCGAAACGAAGAAAGACAATGCAGAGCATATATGAGTTATGTCGATAAGAGAGAGAGAGAGAGAACCTTGAAAAAGGCGAAAATCAGATCTCCAAGCAAAGGGCGGATAGATCGATCAGAGAAAATTGATCCAATTCGAGTCACTCCGTCTGCTCTCCTCTCCGAAATGCGATTCGAATGATCGATTTCTGGTTCTGTTTCAATCAAGTCTTCAATCCAAAATCTACGGCGCGGATCGGAAACAAACACGCAAATACTTCTGCGATTGAACACCTTCGTCTCGCCTCTATAAATATGTATCTCTATCTCTCTCTGTGTGTGTGGTAGTGATAGTCAAGGAAGAAGGGGGCTCACGCGTCTGCTTGGTCAGATATGGACTGCCGACCTGCCCCTCTCTTTCTATTTCTTCTTTCCTTCTACGTCGCTCGCTAGTCGCTACATCCTTTTTATTATATATTTCCTTTTATAAACGTGAAACTGATTTTTATTAGTTTTTGTTTGTAAAAATGTAGTAGTCAGTCTCGCCTGCTATTACTATCATATTCTATTTCTCAAAATGGAAAAAGTAAAACTGTTAATTCTAAAATAAAGTGATTCTCTCTTCACACATTACTCAAACCACATTCTTATACTTACTCCAATCGTGTCTCTCTCATAAGATTTTGTTACTGAATTCAAAAAATTTTAATTTTTAATTTCTTAGAAATTTTTAATTATTTTTTCAACTATAACATAAAAAATAGATGAAAAATAAATCAATTCACTCAAGGCAAAGCTAGAAACTTAGCTCAGGGGTAGAGGTCTCACCACTAGACCAACAATCCGTCAACAACTAATATTACATTCCAGTCGTTTTATTAAAATTATTTTGTTTCTAAAAAGGCAAACATGTGGACATAAAATAACACTTTCTTAATCTACTATTAATTTTCCAATCTCAGATGGCCCACTACCTCGATGCCCTACCACTCCCTCTCTCTGCCCTCAATTATGTCTTAATAAAACTTAGATGAGTCATTGGCAAAGTTGGTGGCACAAACCGAGGTTCGAATCCCTCCTGGTAGCTTTGTAGTCTGTCACAATCTAGGGTGGTTGAACCTCTCTGTGTGGTTTGCGATCTTGCTACAAGGATCTTTTGAAAGGTAGCGGCTGCGGGTTCCACGTATAAAAAAAAAAAAAAAAAAAAATATATTACATACGTCTTGTTTTTTTATTGGAGAGTGTCTTATTAAAATTATTTTGTTTCTAAAATGGCAAACATGTGGACCATAAAATAACACTTTCTTAATCTAATTTTCCAATCTCAGATGGCCCACTACCTCGATGCCCTACCACCCCCCTCTCTCTGCCCTCAGTCTAAAAAAAAAAAAAAAAACTTAGATTAATAATATTTATTCCTATCAACTATTACTAAAAATGTGTATATTTTTTTTAATGAAATTAACACTCATAAAATAAATATCTAAATAAATTTTTTTAATTTTGTGCCAAGAAATAAGATAGTAATAACTGGATCGACATAGTAGTGTAATTTACTTTGATGGCATATAAATTTGTTAGGGCCATGTCAATTAAATAGTGTGGTCAATTGTTTGATGCACTGTAACCGTTATGACTACTCCCTCCGTCCCATAATTCTTGTCCAGTTTGATTTCGGCACGATTTTTAGGAGAGCTGTTATTTGTGTAGTTGTGGTGGATCCAATTTTTGTTAATTTTTTTCTCTCTTCTCTCCCTGCTTTCTTTTCTCTCTTCACTTTCTGTCAAAAATAATGCTTCTTTATAGACTTGATATTTTTTAATCATTTTCTCATTGTCGATGCAAATCATTCTAATCAAATTTTTTGAGAACACTGTTGCTAAAATAACTTAATGAAAGTTAAAAAAAAATAAAGAATGTTAAATTGTTAAAAAAAAATGAATATTAAATAAAAATGAAGTAGAAGAAGAATCCATATTCCAAATGAACAAATTCAGAACGGAAAATCTGTACTTGCTATTTAAATGTCTATTAAGTAAATTACATTTTTATATAATAGACTACAAATCACATAAAAAATAGGAAGCGCCAAATTTGACAAATATACATAAAAATCTTCAACGAAAGAAAAACACTTATACAAAATTTCCATAGTTGTTACTTGAGATATTTATACACTTGATAAACTCTATTGTATATGAAAGCTAACAAACTATACTAAAATAATTAATTAATTATGTTGGACATACTTAATCTGAAATCAAACTACCGAAATGAACAAACATACAACTTTTGAGAATTTGACAAAATCCAGGGGCCCATTGCAATTTTCGGAATTTGATCCAATAATACGATCTTTCATGCTTGACTTGCCATGCGTCTTAACTAAGACTTTGCATGATTCATAATATTAATAAGTTATATTCGCACCTTTCATTTTTAAGAAGGATGTTTGGTTATGTTTGAATATTTTTTATGAAATACTTTCGTCTCATTTAAATAGTTCAGCATAGGACAGTCCCATTGAAATTATTTAGTTTCCCTTTTTAACAAATTATTATTCATACTTTTTTAAGGAATCATAACTTTACACAACTCTACACTCATCAATTATTCTCTTTAAAAATCATGTCGAAAATAAACTGAATAATTTCAATGAATTTATCATAGTAATAACATTTCTATAAAGTATATAGCCCACCGGCTTAGTAATAACTATAATAACTAATAAGTGTCTCTTTTTTTTATTTTTATGGATTTATGATTGTGATAATATGATTATGTAGTATAAATAATGAATCACAAATAAGATTTCCATATTCTCTAAATCATTACACGCGCACACAATGAAATTATTGTAAATAGTTACTAAAATAATTATCAGATATTCATAAAATGGATTGAAATCAGATTATCAATGATGATGGTGATTATGACTATATGTCAATTAGTGAACAAACATTAGTAAATTATTTAGCAATTCACTGCCCTCATTATCTTATTATATACGTAGATCATACCAGTGCATGTACACTTTACTACTAGTCATGTATAAATACATTATAAGTAACATTAAAGCATCAGAAAATCTAATTGTATATAAAAACATATTGAATAATCAACTAAATTTCAGATTCTAAAAAGTATAATATAAATTGGAAAAAAAAAGAAAAAAAAAAGTATACATGCACAAACTGGGTTTGTTTTATGCTGGGGGTGAGTGACTCAGCAAATGAAAGTGTCATCAAATTTAAAAGATGGGGTGTGAAGTGTAGTAATTTTTGTGTTGATGGAATTTGTATTTGCTGGGGGTGAGGTAGTGCTCCGATAAAAAACCCACAAACTGCAACACAAGATTGTTTACCTTACCTGCTGCAGGTAAATTTATTATAGCTGTCAGTCACTTGATGGATGTAAAAAAAATCCTAAATGATTGATCATCCTCATGCCGAATATGTACAGTAAAAATCCCATCATTTCACCTCAAATATCCAAAAGAAACTAGAGAGAGAGAGAGAGAGAGAGAGAGAGAGAGAGAGAGAAGCAACAAATTTTGATTTAGTGGCAATGAAGAACTATTTTTTCATCTTGCATGTAAACTTCTCGTTCACATACATGATAAACCTAGCATTTATATTTACATAGAAAGAGGAATTGGAATCAAAATAGCTATAATTAATTAATTAATTAATTGGCTAATTAAACGAGCTTGCAGTTTTTGATCCAAAACAAGAGAGATGAAAGCCCATACATCAACTCTACACCAGAAGGCAAAACTATTTAAATCAAAATGATTCATATAATCGACAAACCTTCTAATCAAAGCCCCAAAAAAGATCGAAAAAACCACTCTATGTTAAGGAGATCTCAAGTTCTGCAAGCCAAGATCGTTGTGTTTTCTTGATGGGGCTGAGGCCGGAATCCATCTCTTCGGCATCAAATTCAAGAAATGCCCAGTCGAATCATGCGGCTCCGCCTTGATTCTAAATACGTTTATTGATCTTGAAGCGTTGCAGTTGACAAAAGCCAAGATCAGAACCACCGCCCACAAGAGCATCACCCTCCTCAAATTTTCCATTCTTCCCATAACTGCAAGAGGAAAAGAGAGAGATTGCAAGAGAGGAAGAGGTGAGAGAGAGAGAATTTGAAGAAATGAAGGGTCCTTCTAGTAGAAAGAGTTGGAGAAAAGCTACGTAGATATTAGCTTTTTGAACAAGTCTAAAATTAGGGTTCTCTGTATGGTCATGAATTAAATCATTAAAAAATTAAAAAAAAAAAGAGAAATTCACAAAAATAATGAATTTTTTATTGGCAAAAATCTTGACGTACATACAATACTATAATAATGAAAAAGAGAGAGACAATGAGTCCCTAAAAGATATGCAGGCATGGGTCTGAATCTAAGCCAACATGAATAATCTTTTCACTTTAATGAAATTGGATACTAAAATAGGGAGGCAAATCAATCAAGGGTAGCGTACTACAATCCCACTGTTTTCTTGATTGCATTAAAATTTCATACGTCAAACCAAAAGATTTTTCTTTTTCTAACTCTACCTAAACTCTACCACTAGTCAATTGTTTCTTGGTAATGATTACGTGTACCTTAACATGGTTTGTAATAAAAAAAAAAACAAAGGCTAGCATTATTCCTCTTTTTTTTCTTTTTTTTTTTTGGGTGGGGGGGGGGATGAGAGATTTTGACCCCAACAAAAATCGAAAAATTAAAGGCCGAAGGGGTTTAAGAAAGGCCCAATTGATTTAGGCCTAAATGTAAGTATTTTTGGGCTTATAAAGTTTAACATGTAATGAAAAATAACCTGGTCTTAATTGGGTTTGGATGAAAGTTTAGTAACTTGGTCAACAAAAGAAAACTACTCCCTCCGTCCCATCAAACTTATCCACTTTCTTTTCGGCGTGGTAATTTAGAAAAATTGGTGCAGGTTGATAAATGTGTGAGACTCATACAATAATTAATAATTTATAATTGTTTGTGAGGTAGATGTGTGAGACTCGTTTAATTAATTAATATTTTTGAGTTGATTTGAGTTGTTTAAGATGTGAGCGTACTTTATTTTTTTAAAAGTGGACAAGTTTGGTGGGTGGAGGATATATTAAATATTATTTCTCCAAACTATCAAAGTTGGTTTGAAATGGCCCAACCTGCACGTAATTAGACCGATGTAAAGGAAATCAGTCTTAATTAGGCTGACGGGCCAATTGAGTTTTGGACCGAAAAACTCTACGCTTGCCCAATATATACCTTGCATGCTGATACTTCCTCCGTCTCATTATTCGTATATTAGTTGCGTTCAACACACAATTTTAAAAAGTGTGTGGATGTGCGTTAAGGTGGGTGGAAAGTGCGTTAAAGTGGTGGGGTCCATTATTTAGATTGATTGTGGTCCACTAGTTACTTTTCTTTTTCGGACGAATACAAGAATAGCCGGACAAGGACAACCCCAAAAAAAAAAACTAATTAAGACAAGAATAGCGGGACAAAGGAGCATCCCATATAGTTCAGAGATTCTAACACCATACTTCTCAAATTAAAGTAGCCTAATTACATTATACCAAGACTCTTTATTTTGTATCCCCTCTGTCCCATTATTTATGTCCTATTTGCTACTTTAGTTTGTCCCACTATTTATGTCTCATTCCAAAAGTCAATATAAATGAGTAGTCCACAATAATCTGTCCACTTTATACCATTCCACAACCCATCTTAATCTCCTGCGTCAAGTCTCTATGGGATATAAATATTGAGATGTAGATAGTATATACTCCCTATGTCCCGCTATAAGCGTTCACATTTCCTAATTAAGCCGTCCCACTATAAGCTTCCACTTTATAAAAATGGCAAAAATTACTATTAAACATAAAATAAAGTGGGTCCCCTTACTCAATACTCAACCCACGTTTTTATACTATCTCTTCAAAAATCTATCTCACACGATTTCGTTCCACTTCGAAGTAAAAAAAATATGATTTTTAACTTTTTTAAAATTTCAGATTATTTCTTCTATTATAATATGAAAAAAAATATAGGAAAAAAATTATTGCCTTTAATAGCTATTGCAAAAATTTGGATCATTCTCATTTTCTCACACTCAGTCACTCTTTGAAAATTGTGTCAACTTCTTAATATAATTAAAGCTAATAAAATATACACTAAAATAAATTTTCTTGATTTCAATGCCGAATTTAAAAGGGACACTTATAGCAGGACTGAGGGACTATAATATAAAACGACGGCCCTAATTATGCCCTCCAAGTTGAAAAGGGCTGGGCTAATTATTTTCTTTCAGTAATCCGATCTATTTATGGGCCGAACTGACCCAATTAGGAAAATGAGATTGATCCGACCCATACATTTTCAAGCCCTAATTATGCAATATGAGTTTTGAGGGCACATGATTTGTTGAAAATGGTCGCGAAAGTGAAAAAGTTAATTTTCAGTTGAAAATCGACATAATTTGTGATTTTTCTCATCATTAATCCTTCAAAGTTTAATATCTAAGTATTAATTATTATTATCATATAATAACACAATACAAAAATAGTTGGAATTCCCCAAACAGTGGGTAGCACAATTATGTATATGTATAGCCCCAAGATTCATAGGTTTAGGATCTACTGCTATATATATTTATTTACTATATATCTTTTTATATAGTAATTAAATCCTAGGGCAAAATCTTAGAACGGCCCCACAAAATCAAAACATTTCAATTCATGATTCATGTGCATTAAAGTAAACCACCTCCAACTTTTACCCATCTACACTAAGGACGGTGGCTTTTAGTTTGCAACACAAACTCAAATTACCTACCTCTTAAATCATACTCCCTCTAGAAGCGATACGTTTCTTTTCAGGCACGAGATTTAAGAAATTGATGTTATATTTGTTATATATATATATATTTTTTAATTAAATACGGTCTCCGCAATCTTTGTCATTTTTGAAAAAATGTCACTTCTATTTGGACATCTCGATAAATAAAACATGTCTCTTTCAATGGGACGAGTACTTCTAAGTTCTAAGCATTACAAAAAAATTCCATCCGCAAATCAAACATGCATTAATGTATTTCACCGATAATTTCGACTCGTATACGAAACTAACAAGCCATGAGTTAAATTAGAAGTTCACCAACCCTAATCTTGAGATAGTAAGCAAGTTAATTACAAGCTAGATGCTTTTTTTTTTTTTCGAGTCCAAAAGAAAGCTTGAGCTAATTAATGAAAAAAAGTTAAATTGTTACCAAAATAGGCACTGAAATTAGAGAGGAGTGACATATATAGAAATGGTGGGCTCGTATAGCATGTAGTCCCTCAATCCCTTAATATTATATATGTCACGGCAAATATATATATTAAGCAAAAACTGCGCAACCACCGCACCATGTCGAGCCTTATTTGATTGATTCTTCAAGCTAAGTTTGACTGCAATAAACAAACTGAAACCTTTAGAACCCTAAAAACTACTCCCTCCACTTTTTTCAAGTTATTCCGTTACATTTATCTTGTCTTACTTCAAAATGGTAACTCGATCCACCTATATATTTTCTCATGACTAGCAATTCTCCTTAAGTAACGTGTAAAAAAAACGAAACAAACTCAATAGGACATCGGGAGTATTTCTACAAACGAAAAACTAGCATTTTTGCCGAAAAAAAAACTATATTGTAATAAATTATATTATCAACTATTCGCAACAACATGCAGAATGTCAATCTGGAAAGCCACTATTATTCTGTACCACACATGCTTCAGAAATGAAAAATATTTAGTAAAGAAATATATATGCCATGTTGGTACGTATTTATATTATAAATCTCCAACCAATGAGGACATTATATTTGTTCTATAAATAGGCAGGAGAATTAGGGTTTTCAATTCAACCTTCTTGAATTTCCTTTCTTCTAACCCCAAATAAACCCTAATCTTTCTCAAATGGCCCAAAACAAGCTGATCCTTGCATTCTTTCTCCTCACCATAATTTTAGCCCTCAAATCTCAATCTACACATAGTAGAAAGCTCAAGTTCAGTAACAAGAATGACTTTCCGGCTCACCGTCACGTAAGGGTTCCGGTTAAGCTTGGTAATGAAGCTGCATTGACACCCAAAGTTGCAACACCACCACCGCCGCCGACGACACCGGGACATGCAGATGACTTCAGGCCTACGGCACCTGGTCACAGCCCAGGAATTGGACACTCCATGAATCTTAACTAGATAACTCCTGTGTTATTATCTGCTCATGCATTTATGTGTTGTTAATTTGTTCAGTATTTTATGTTCTAATTAATTTCCCCTGTAAGAATCTCATTGTAAGTTTATTACTACATGTAAAATATCTATGTTTATGTATATTCTCTTCTTCTTTTACTTCTCCCATAATTAAACACCTAATTTTATGTCATTTCATCATCAAATGCTCCAAATACACACAAAAGATGATAAACTTTAGTCTAAACCTAACCCTAGCTACAAGTATAAGTATTGATAAGATGGTTTCGGAATTCTGAATTGGTATAAACTCCATATAAGGTGTTCGGATTATGAATATAATACGTAAGATTTTGTAATCATATAGAAGAAGGTTGAGATTTTTCAAAGCCCTAGTAATTTGACGGGTTTTATCCAAAATCCGCATCTAGATGAATCATTCTGAACTCAAATCCGAATTCAAACCGCGAGCATAGTAATTGAGTAGAATGAAAGGGCAACTAGATTCAAAGGGAATGTGGGAAGATCCACTCCATGCCGCCGGAGTCACTTTCAAACATATACTTTTGCACGTTGTATAGTGTATTTCTTAATAACCCACTACAGCCTAGCTTAGCTAGCACAAGCCCACAAGAGAGAGAATCTAAATGTCTTTATTCACTCCTTTCATTTTCAAAGTGGGTGGTTCCAAGTCTCACGGAACCAACTATATTAATGTACCTTCATGCCCTTTTTCAAGAATCTCTTTCCTTCTCTCCCTCTCACCCTCTCTCTCTCTCTTCATGCCTATTTTCAATGCAGAGTCAAACAAAATGGAGGGTAGAGATACACCACTTTAAAAGTACTACCATTTCCAGCCCTTGACTTTTCTTTCACAATCTTAATTCATGGGAAAATAACTGTATACTTCTCTAGTTTTTTTTCAAAAGAGAAAGAGATGTGTAGAAGGCATATACTCATTCGATCCCATTACACTTGTCTTATTTCTTTTCGACGTGGCTATTTATGTGGGTTGGTTTGGATTGGCAAATATGTGAGACCCATAAAATTAAATTAATAGACGAACTACATTGTCGGAAGGATTGGCATGCCTTGCAGCAGAAATAAGCTTGAATATCAAGAATTAAACTACATCACATTATATTTGGAATAAATTTTGGAGAAGAGCATCAATCACTAACCAAAATTTGTTCAGAATATATATTTTATATTATTATTTTTAAAACCTTGTCCTCTTTAATTAAAATCTGCATCCGTCCCTTGTGGAAGGTAACCTAAATAAGCCCAATGCCACTAGTGATATGCTTATCAAATAATTAGGTAGGATAAAAATGCACCACATAAAATGTGTAGGGTCAAATGCTACATGCTGAAATGTAGAATATCAAATCAAATCCTCTGTTACAAATTCAAGAAAATGGGATTTCAAAGAGTAATTCGGTCTGATTGCTACACGAAGAAACATAAACCGGATGGCGGATCGGGAAGCCCTAAGTGAAAAACATCAGAATCACTAATAGGCCAGCAAATTTTATGCTAGACTTCAGAACATGCGCAGCAAAGTAGTGCATGCTTTAAACTAAGTGAAAAAGTTCAGCCATGATATATAATATATGAGCAGCATAACCTTGACCGATTTTGCAACTTAAAAAAGATTTATATTATAACCAAATGACAGATGTGTTTGTCGATTTAAAGAAAGTGAAGCTTTGCATATGAGCCATCCACATAAAGTAGACATAGCTAAGTGGGCAGTACACAGAATCCATGCCTTAATAGTATAATAATAATAATTTCAAAAAATCTAACCCTCACATCTTATTTGCCAAAAATATATATAACCAGCCTAAAACAACATTCAGCAGCAACATTTGACCGCAACGAAGGGCCAACTTTAATTGTCCTGTTGGAATGGCCTACAATTGGGAGGTAGTATATTTGAAAAAACAACCGCGGGTTTCCCTTGTCATACAAAAAGATACGAATTCTAATTGTCCAGTTGGAATGACCTAAGGGCGGATGTAGTATATTTGAAAAAACGACCGCGGGTTTCCTTTCTCATACAAAAAGATGACAACTTTAATTGTCCCGTTGGGATGATCTAATGACGGAGGTATACAAAAAGATGCCAACTTTAATTGTCCCGTTGGAATGACCTAATGGCGGAGGTAGTATATTTGGAAAAACAATCGCGGGTTTCTCTCGTCTTACAAAAAGAAGCCAATTTTAATTGTCCCGTTGGAATGACCTAATGGCGGAGGTAGTATATTTGAAAAAACGGGTCTACCTCATCATGCAAAAAGATTCCAACTTTAGTAGTCAATAGTGTATATTTCAAATTTCATTTTTTTTGCTTCATGCACACTAAACAAAGAACCAACTAATGTGGTTCTTGAATATCAGCCATCCAAAGCAGCACAACATCAGAGACTTTCATGATTACCAAATTTGATGGTTAAGATGCTGCACTGAAGATTATAAATACCACAAGAAGAGAGAATCAACACCATTCTTCTTCAAGCAAAAACACATCTAAAATCAAAATCTTTCTCTTTCTCTTGCAATGGCCTCCATCCAAAACATCCACGTATTTCTTATCTTTCTTGCACTCACATCTTGCCTAGTGTCTCAGCTTGCACATGGAAGGCGGTTGAAGGTAATGAGTCCGGCAAGCATTAGGGAAGAAAGCATCTCGCCTCCAACTCGAAGTGATCATGGATTCACCACTGCTTCTGAAGCTTCCAAGCCAGATACTTTTCAACCAACTACACCAGGGAATAGTCCTGGGATTGGGCATTCTCTTGCAGGGCAAAAGAGTAATTTCGCCACCATGGCCGGGAAAACAGATGGATTCCAGCCTACAACTCCGGGGCACAGTCCCGGAGTTGGCCATTCTATTGGAAATTAAATAGCTAGATATATTGCTTGTGTAGTTGTGTAACCATGCATCATATTTGTATTTGTGTAATTATTGTGAATTAGTCTTATTTGTAGAAACCAGTTAATTAATGGTTTCTAATGTTTAATATAGTAAACTCTGGTTAAATGATGTGCATGTAGTTGGTGTCAATGTTTTGGAAAATTGTATATATCCCACAGAACTAGGACAACTGCTGTAATAATTCTTGCTTATATATATATATATATGTATGTGTATGTGTTTATGTATATTCCACTATAATCAATCTACATTATGACTGTCACATCTCCCAGATACTACCTTTAGGAAAGTGACTGAACTGAAAATAGAATGATCCTCTTTTCTGCACTTTGTGGGCTCTGATTTTATAGGCATACTATTTACATTAAAGAAATCAAGCCGTTTTGGGCCGCATGGAATTAAGAAAATGATACTGTGTAGTATATTTGTATATGTTGTTTGATTTTTAGGTAATTAATTTGTGATTGTAAATTCTTTGTCATGTATAGAAACGAACACATTACTAATGGGCAATTCGGATCTTTTGTCCAACTTTCTCGTGTCACACTTGTGTACCACTAATATTTCAACTCTAAGCACCTAAGTGCTTACAACAACCCTAAACTTCCAACTGTAAGCACGTAGATGATTACACTAATGGGACACGAAAAAATAAAACAGAAGATCTTGTGCGACTAATGAGAAACTCCTTTAAGAAATACAAGACCCTACTAGTAGGACGGAGGGAATAGTTAATACCAACGGGCCTAACCATCATTAGTAAAAGAAAAATGATGAATCCAATCTTTGAGGTCTTGTTAGTTTTCACTACAAGAAATTCACCGTACACTGACGGAAAATTCCGTCGGTAAACCCCTTAATTCCGTCGGTAAAAAAGTTACCGACGGAATACCGACGGATTGAATGCGTCGGGTCAGGCTTTATCGGTAAATATTACCGACGGAATATTCCGTCGGTAACTTTTACCGACGGATTGCCGACGGAAAATAACCGTCGGAAGTTTGTCCCCGAATATTCCGTCGAGGAGGAAATTAAAAATAAATTTTTTGTTTTTTTACCGACGGATTATTCCGTCGGTAAATTTAAAATAATTTTTTAAATAATTTATTTGTTTTTTTACCGACGGAATTTTCCGTCGGTACAGTTAAAATAAATTTTCAAATAAATTTTACGTTTTTTTTACCGACGGAATTTTCCGTCGGTAAATTTAAAATAATTTTGTAATTTTTTTATGTTTATTTACCGACGGAAATATCCGTCGGTAAAACGTCGGTAGATTTTTTTTTTTTTAAATAATTTTTTTTGTTTTTTGTACCAAGTTATCGACAACCTGCAATTTTTAACCAACCAACACATCATATACAATTAACCAACCAAGACATCACATATAACGATTCAAATCAACTCAAAAAGCAAACCGAAATATAAATATATAAATCCTAAAATCAAAATATTCAGTATATATACATAAACCATAAATAAATCAATCATAAAGAGGTGGGGGGAGGGGACTGATCAGCGCTGTCGTCCGGAGGCTGTCGTCGGCTAGAGGAGCCCATCATCTCCATAAGCTGGGTCATCTGCGCATTCATAAATGCGACCTGCTCCTCGAGGCTCCTCCCTAGTCGCCGACTCCTCCTCCGGTCGGTGCATGATCTCGGCATTACTGCAGGATGGCCCCGGTGAGGAAGTAGAAGAGCGGCTGGCGGCGTTGATGTAGCCGCTCCCTTCCTCGCCGGGAAACCGTAGAGCCGCTTCTTATCCGGACCTCCTCCAACCGTAGATAAATCGCGTTTTTATCCGCGTTGGGGCCTTCTTCGGCCAGCAATCCGCTCCACCTCCGCCTATTACAATATTAAATAGAAATTAGTCAAACTCAAAATTCTAGAATAGTAATCTATATATTGTAATTGTGTGCTTACATGAAGTCTCGCGACCTTCATGTTGGAGAAGTCTCCACCTTTGTAATGGAGACTACGGAAAGTGTCAAAGGCGGTGGACTCTAAGGAGCATCTCCTGCGAAGCCTATTCATAACATGCATAAACAAAATTATGTCAAAAACAAAGACATAAGAAGCTAAAAAACATATAAAATGAGACTTACCGTAGGCCCGGGAGTACTATATGGTGGCCGGGACCCTCCTTTGTGCTTGCTCATCCCGGCGCCCGGCTCGGGCTCGACTGCGGCCTTTGGGAAGCGATCTCGACTTGGAGCACCTCGGCCGCGAGACAATTGTGAGTAGGTCTTCAAGTTCATCATACGAAGCCTTGTAGACAATTGTGAGTAGGTCTCACAACCGGGCCACAACTCCGTGTCATTTGCCCGCAACATTTCATAGATCTTGTTTGCTTCATTATTTGGCGACTCCTCAATGTCCGCATCATTATAATTTGGCCCAACATGATCCATTACCATCCTCGATAGGAGGTCGACGTGTCATTTTGTGCATTTCTCGTAGCTTGTTCATTTAGGGTTACATGTTTTTCCCCATGAGATGACCAAACTTTATAATTTTTAACGAATCCTTTCATATAAACGTGCTCTCTTACAACTTGTGTAGACAAAAAAACGACTTATTCTTACAATTTTTACACGGACATCTAATTTTTTCTCCGTCCATATAAGTTGTCACGGCTACTTGCCCAATCAATGAAATCCTCAATGCCATTCACAAATTGAGGATTCAATGAACTGCTTTCTTGTCCACCGTGTATACATCCACGAGCGACTCATTATTTCAAATCCCGATTTTGTCGAATAATAGAGTGAAGTCGAATACTATTCGAAAATGAAACACTAATAGTCACAGATTCCTAGTTAATTGGCAGGGTTGATGCTTGAAATCCAGAAGATAAGGTTGTCCCAACCATGTTATATGTACAACCATTATCCACAAGAAATCTTTCATAATAGAATCCATTAGTCTATTTAAACACCAGAATTTTCATTTAGATAAAAAACCATCTATCATGAATTTAATTGATCTGCAGACTTTAGTTAATCTGCAAAATAATACCTACTTCAGGACGAACCAACACGAAATAACGACCAATTAATGCGTAAATCTGACAAAAACCATCTATCATGAATTTACACATTATCATCTAGCTACATGCAGAGAACCAGATACAAACACCAAAAGGCACACATGTTCTCCCCCACATAGTATAAATTTACAAATAAAGGTGGTAGATTGTGGTAATTTCAGTCCGGTTTGTGTGGTGGGACTCAACAAGAATGTGGAATAATACACAGCGGAATGTAGTTGACAAAGCACAGAAGCAAGTCACAACATCTCTACAATCACAACATCTCTACAATCACAACAATAACATCTCTACAAGCACAGAAGCAAGTCACAGAAGTAGTCAACAATAACATCTCTACAATCACAACAATAACATCTCTACAAGCACAGAAGCAAGTCACAGAAGTAGTCAACAATAACATCTCTACAATCACAACATCTCTACAATCACAAGAAGCACAGAAGTAGTCAACAAGAACATCTCTACAAGGCTGAAAAATGAGCTACAATAACACGAAAGAAACCTCCATAAGAGACGATATTGAAGGAATGAGAGAAACTAACCAAGGAGACGGCGGCGGCGGCGGCGCGAGGAAGTGGGGCGGAGGCATTCAACGGCGGCGGCGCGCCAGCGGCAGCGGCGGCGGCGCGAAACGGCAGCGGCGAGGCGGAAGGCGCGACGAAGAAGACACTGTTACGTTCCGCGGCCGAATTAATTTAAGTTACGCCGACGGATTTACCGACGGATAATTCCGTCGGTAAATTTATAATTTTTTATCCGTCGGATTATTCCGTCGGTAATCGTTGGTAAAATAAATTAATTTTTTTTAATAAATTTAAATAAATTTACCGACGGAATATTCCGTCGGTAAATATATTTTAGTTTATTAAAAACTAAATAAATAATAAGTTAACATTACCGACGGAATATTCCGTCGGTAAGTATATATTTTAATTAATTAAAACTAAATAACTAATGATATACCCTTACCGACGGATTATTCCGTCGGTAATATATATATTTAATTTATTAAATACTAAATAAATAATGATATACCGTTAACGACGGAATATTCCGTCGGTAATATGACGACGGAAATTATCCGTCGGTATTCCGTCGGTAAATTGAGCATCCCAATTTCCGTCGGTAATACGACCCGTGTTTTTTATCAGTCGGTAATTCCGTCGGTAAATAGCATAAATTTTGTAGTGTTTTGATATGTCTATAAAAAAGTGTAGGGCGAAATAATTAAAATGGGCCCTCAATATAGAAAATTGAGCTCTCAAATTAAATCAATATATTCTATTTTTATAATATAAAATACAAAAATGATGCTTTAGTCAGTGAATAGCGCACCCGGACCTCCTAGATGTCTAGCTACGTTTTATATAAAACTGAGAATTCCGAGCAGTTGCCAGATTGGTCTAATTGTTTTATGTAAAATATATGATGTGTTGGAAAAATGAATGATCAATTTTGATTTCCTATATGATTATGTTGGGTTTGTGTAGCATTTTAATTAAGTTTTCTTGAAAAATCAATAGATTTCTTGTCGATCAAAGCACACGATGCATGCACTCCCAATAATAAATAATTACACACGCTAGCAAGAAGAGATGAAAATGAATAAGTTAGAAACTTAATAAAGATTACTCACCCCCTCCCATTAATAGTGTTTGGTTTCTTTTGAACATGAAGATTAAGAAAATGATATTGTGCGGTGTATGTTATTTGACTTTTGGATAATTAATTTTTGGTCACGAATTCTTTAGCCCTTTTAAAAACAAAATGTTACTAACGAAACTCCTTTCGGAAATACAGGGCATTACTAATGAAACGGATGGAATGATAACAAAAAATAAATAAATAAATAAAAGAAACAAGTTTATATAGCTGTTAGAGGCAAAGGAAGTGTGGATCGAGCAGCCTCTTCCCATGCACCCCCACCTCTTCCATCGAGCAAAACCTCCCAATTTAATTTCTTAATAAAATTAACATATATTTCTTCTGAAAAAAAATGAGTTTATTTCAGACACAAAGATCGTGGTGTATTTCTTGAGATTCTCTGCCATGTTTCTCCAATGACGGAGGTACATAAATAATGAAAAATATGTTAATTAAGTAAATGAACGGCCGTTATTTCACCATAATAAAATATTAATCACGAAAAATAATAAAGCTGCGATTTTCATGCAAGTAGAAAATTCCACATGTGAATGTCTGCTGCACATGAATTGAATCCAAGTTGGCCTCCCCAAATAATACTATAAAAATAGTTACCCACTTGTTGAATGAAGGATATTCTTATAGTTCGATATTACATTCACCGAGTTAGATTCTTGATGTTCACGTGAGAAAAATACTACCCGTCCGTCCCACTAGAAAGCGATACGTTTCTTTTGGGCCTTGGGAATCAAGAAAAGTGGTGTTATGTGGTGTAGATTGTTTGACTTTTGAGTAGTTAAATGTGGTCCATATAATTTTTATCATTTTAGAAAACATGTTGTTTCTAGTGGAACAGTTCAATAAGAGAAACGCGTCGTTTCTAATAGGATGGAGGGAGTACAACACTTTTAGATCGAGTCTGTTGAAATATAGCTAGACTTAATAAAATTAGGGTTTGTGGGGGTGCATGTGTTCACATTCTTAAATCTATTTTTGCAAGCTTGCATATTGCAATAGCCTCTTATACTAATACTAGTGGTTGCCCGAGCATAGAAGAAAAATTATTTTCCGTGAGTTGTCGAATAAGCACAATTTCCCCCATACTAGAACATAGTAAGCGAAATTGGAGCTGGTTGTCAACATCAAGTTGTAGCTGGAGCCAAAGCGGGTCGGTTAGTTTGAGAGTTTATACACGTGGCGAAGGCGGCGACGTCGAAGAGGTTGGCGGTGCGATTCGTATGGAGTAGGATGTGGTGCAGCCGCAATTTTACATTGTAGCCCAGATTTCCCGTATCCCTTTGAAGCAATAGCCTTATTAATCGACCTAGACTTTCCAGGAAATTTCTTAGGGGCATTTTTAACTGTAGCCACACAGTGAATATACACACACATATATAGCCTATCACTAAAAAAAAACACAAATGTAGCCATTTTGTCCTTATACGGCGCAGGGCCGATGGGGCCGATGGAGGGCCGATGGAATCCATAGGCCCTCCAATAAAAAAAAAATAAAAAAAATAAATTGAAAGGGCATCGGCCCTGTGAGAGCCGATGGCCCTCATAGTAATTTATTTGAGATATATCACTTTAAATGGGATCGGCCCTCATATGTATACAAATTAGTACTTTTTTTTCATTATTTTTTTTTCTTCTTTGAGGGCATCGGCCCTCATATGTATACAAATTTAAAAAAAAATTACTAAGAAGGAGGGCCCTCATATATATTCAAATTTTAAAAAAAAAAAATTACTAAGAAAAAAATAATCAGTAAGAGTCTCAGTAGAAAAGAAAAAAAAAAAATGAAGGAGGGCCGATGGCCCTCAAAGAAGAAAGGAAAAAAACAAAAAAAAAATGAAGGAGGGAAGGCTCCATCGGCCCTTGCGAAAAAAACAATAAAAAAATACAAAGGGCCGATGGATCCATCGGCCCTCCATCGGCCCTCCCATCGGCCCCGCCGGATAAAGACAAAATGGCTACTTTTGTGTTTTTTTTAAGTTTTAGGCTATCTTTGTATTTTTTTTTTTTTTCCATTTTGGCCCCCAGTGGGTATTACCACAATTTCTTAAATGCCATTTTGATTGACAACAACAAATACAGAGGTTGACGGCAAAATGGAGAATATTTAGCGAATGAGGGTATTTCTGGTATTTTAACGGAAGCAAGTAGGAGGTCTGGAACTTTTCAGTATAATATAGATAAATGAGTTTTGTGGAATGTTTTTTATTTATTTTTTCTCATTCCTTGACAATGGCCGTATGATCGTATTTGTACATTATTCATCTAGAAAGCATGAATACTTCAAAAAATTTAATATATGTAAACTCATTTATATATTTTTTTTTCTAACAATAAATATGCCACCTTCACCATCATTTACATATTTTCTAAAATAATACACAATTTTAATTACTATTTTCACTTATTTGTAATGTGAAGATTTCCTTGTTGTTTTACAGATTTTGATTTTTGATTTTTATTTTACAAGTAATTATATACTTTAAACAACGTGTCATATTGATTTTTTTTCAAAAAAATTATGTGTCATATGTCAGTATCGAGTCGTGCTTCGTTCTATATTCGTACAACCTAGTTATTCCCACTATCTTACATACAAGGAAAGAATCATACAAATACGTTTCTTTGTACAGCTAAAGCTAAACTAGAAAATATAACCAAAACAATTAATCTACTTAATTACAAAGAAAATAATAAGATAATACCCTCGAATACTAATACCAAGGAATCTTCCCTAGGAGTTGGGAACTCGATCACATGCGTTTTTTCAACTATAAATACCCCACTTCAATAACCTATTTCTACACACTAATTTCATACCTCACTTTCTCTCTCACAGTCTCTTGATTCCTCAATATTCCCTCTCTTCTATCATTCTATAATTTCTTAAACATCTTAACATTCTTGATATATAACAAGTGCTAAATAAATGGCGTCGAAAATTATTCATACTTATTTTGTAGTGTTCATACTAATCGTTGTCTCATCGAACCATGTTCTTCGTAGCGAAGCACGAGTTTTGTCCGTCGATAATGCGGAAGGTACAAGCTATGGGAGCGTGCTTAGCCCTTCCGAGAAGGATGTAGGGAAGCAAAGGCTTAGCGTGGACGACAATGGCGGCGTGGACTCGTTCCGACCGACGACTCCCGGTCATAGTCCCGGAATAGGTCATCCCTAAAAGCATGCATGATTAAGAAATTAATCATGTGAGAAATATGATTAATTGTCATGAGTTTCATTACATTGCTTTTGTTTTTCAATGTTTTTTTGACGCATGCAAATTGTAGATTTGTATTCGTGTAACGTGTAATAATGCTTCGAGTCTACTTATTAAACTCCCATGAATTTATTCGTGATTACATTTATCTCTTCTATATAGTTTGCGAGCTATATTAAAAAAAATTGACAATAATAATAGTAATAATAATCACCGCAAAAATTTCGTGGCATGCATGCATGCAATTTCCTAATAGTTTTTGTGGAACTAAAAAAGTTTGCTTTCTTATTCAAAAGAATAAATCAATGAAGAATTATTCGCACATTTTGAAATTTAAGTTGAATATTTATATGCAAGAAATTAATTCAAACGATTAATATACTCCTACAAATATCTAAAAGGAGTATCTAAAAGGTATAAATATCTATAAAAGGATATACAAATGCATTTTAAAAAGAATAAAATAAAATTCAGACTGCATCTTTGCCTCTATATGCATTAAACTTCTACAAAACGAAAGCAACTTATATTAGTCTTTGAGCAAAAGACAATCTTATACATAAACTGATAGAAGAAGAACACACACAAAAAGAAAGAAAGATAAACAGCAATTTCTTTAATTAATTATAAGTTTATAACGTTACGTGAGGTTTAATGTGTTGTGTCTTTAATTACGATAGCTATGCGTACGTAAATTTTGTAATATATTATACTCCCTCCGTCCCATTATTAATGTCTCACTTGTCTTTTTTGGTTGTCCCATTATTTATGTCTCATACCAAATAAGGAAATAAATGAGTGGACCACAATCAATCTAAGCAAGTGGACCCACTCATTTATACTTTTACACCACAACTTTACACCTTTACCTCCACTATCTTAATTACCGTGCTCATTCCCAATGGGACATAAATAATGGGACGGAGGGAGTATTATTTTCAAATATCTAGTGGTTGAGTCGATTATTTTGGAATTAACGACGTCACTTCTGCATAGAGTTTATCGAATGCCCTCATTATTTCTTGTGAAGGCAAGTAAATGGTCTTCCTTTGGTAATTTGGTTAAATCAAATTAAAAATTACTCCTTCCGTTCTATTCATCTTGCAACATTTGAGATTGGACGTGGAGTTTAAAATACTAAGGTAAATGTTTAATGTAGTGGTGTAAAGTAAAAGATAGTAGGGTCCACTTGTTTAGGATGATTGTAGTTCACTCATTTTTTCTATTTTAGGAAACATTGCAAGTTGAATGAGACGATCCGAAAAGAAAAATATTGCAAGATGAGCGGGACAGATGGAGTACCTAAATTGGAAAGTAAACTAAAAGGTTAATGAGAATTACTCCCTCTGTTCAGCTCGACTTCTCTTATTTCTTTTCGGACGGAGATTAAGATGAGTGGATGATTATGTGTAGATGTCAGTAGTTGTGTGTAAAAATATAGGCCCCACAAAGAAAAAGTGTGAGTTTGTGTAGTAATTTTTTTTTTAGGAAATAAAACAAGTCGGATGGGACAATCCAAAAAGGAATACAAACAAGTCGGGCAGGACGGAGAAGTAATTAAGTAATTGGTCCCGGAGGGGAGTTGGGAGATCTAATAAAATCTTTGACCAACCCCTTTCAAAATAAATATAAAATTGTTTCCTAATAGAATCTTGATGTAATTGGCGTACAAAGGAGCCAACTTAGGTGGGTCCCATTCAGCCAACCATTCTCTTATTACAACTAAAAACAAATCAAAATGTAATTAAAAAAATAATTATGAGTACTCTTTTGGCTTCTAGCTGCCCTCCCTAGGCTGCGGAGGACCATCTTTTAGTGCTCCAATTCTTTTAACCGGAAAAGAATCAAACTTTGCCCCACACTAACCGCTAAACTCCACCACCACGGCCAGCGCTAACCGCATAACATGTAAGGAAGATATATTATATTATACTCATTAGTTCGAATTAAGTATCTTATTATTCTTGCGTTTTTTATGAATCTTGGATCCATTCTTGATTGTCATGTTAGAATGATTAATAAAAGTAATTGAAAATTCTTCCAGCTCACTTTTAATCTTGGAGGCGTGTAAAAAATCAAATGACTCATTTATGCTTCCGCGCTTACTTTCCAAGTTGAACCAAAACTCTCAATTTGACATAATGAAATTACAATTTTTCATTGTGTGATTTTTATAGAATCTAGGGGGTGTTTCATTAATCATCACTCACTTAGGCAGATATAGCGGTCTTGGTGTGATTTGACATGACCTTCCAACCACAGATTACCCACCTTAATCGCTATGTCATCCCAAGGAACCAAAAGAATCGTCCTTTGTTATGAAGTGAAGTGGACTTTGGCTGCAAAGTAGCGGTTGTCTAAACAACACAAAAACCAAAGGCAAGAGGGCGAGCACCCTCCTTCAACTCAAAGGGACGGTCCAAATTAAACAGTCTAAGTATTTTATAATAAGGTTTATTTCATTTGTAGCTTTAATAACGTTTGGTAGTTAATAAAAGTGCAAATGACGGCACATGTGAGAATAAAAATAGTGGCAAATTTAGGTTGGCCCTTGAAGTCTCCAGAGGTAGTTTTAGGTCACTGTCTCTTTCTATATAAGTAATTAAATTAATAATAGTATAATGTGTAATCATGTAACATCCAATAGACTTGGAAAAGATCCTACCAAGTGTTTCAGACTTTCTATATTTTCAATGCCCTTGGAAAAGATCCTGGCTTAAAAATGAATTCTTTTTGGAGGCTACTTTTGGGTTCAAAATGGGGAAATGACAAAAAAAAAAAATACATATATACTATAAGTTTAGGTGAAAATGCATGAAACTACCATATATTTATTTTAGGTAAATTGACAAAAATAGTCCTCAAACTTCGCGTTTTTGTGAATTTTGTCTTCAAGCATTTATTTTTTGTTTTTTTGACCCTCAACTCCTTGTTTTTGCGATTTTAGTCATAGAGTTAGATTTTCGGTCCATTTTAACAGCAATTCAATTTTAATTTTAAAAAATAAAAAAATAAAAGGATAAAATCGGAATTTTTATTTATATGGACCAAAATTGAAAATGAAGAATTATTTGAGACCTATTTAGCAAAATTAAATAGTTTAAGGACTGATTTCACAAATTTTACACAAATAAGCTAATTGATTCGTATCGACGAGATTTTGCACCGGGAGAGCCGCCGCGAGTGCAAAACGACGGAGCATCTGCGTGCGACTGAACGAGCAGTCGCCGCAGCCGCCGCGCGCTCTCCGCCTTCGCTCCAGTCGTCCTCTACATCCTCTCGGCAGTCCCGACATCGCCCAGACGTCTGCCGTGAAGAATGGTGGTCGACGTTCTTGCAGACGCGAAGAACAAGCGTTGTCCGTCGCCGTCCAAATTCTCTCTTTTTGAGTTGTGATTCGATCAATTGAAAGAGGGAAAACGTACTTGGAACACTTACGACCACCGTGTAACGGATTCCGACCGAGATTAGTTCATCAATTTACCGAATTTCAAACGATTCTCCAGAAAGAATTCATGGTGAGTAACAAACTTCAGACGTCGATTTCGATCCCATCTGGGATCAGATGACCCCTTACGACCTATCAAAGCGAAGTTCGTGAGACGAGGAATCCAGCGGTTTAAGCTGATCGTCAATCAGACACCAGACGTGTCACGCCCAATTCCCGAGGGAAGGCTAATGGGCCGGAGCGCGACTGGGGAGGGGTGAAAGAAGCGGGAAAGAAAGAGGAAGAAATTGAGACATCTGAAATGGCAATAGCACTTGTATTTATATAATCTAACTACCTCAGTAGAAACAAGAGAGGTAGAGCTTAATGTACATAGCAGAAACGTCTTAAAATAGACGAGTATTTGTACAATAACATTTCAGACCAACTCAACACCGTCACCTTTACACTATCATCTTCAGCCTGCAAAATCATTTTTGAAAATATTTGGGCTGAGCACTAATGTACTCAGTGGGTAATGCAGCTGATAATAAACCTCCGAAAATCCTTTTTAAAACCATGAAATGTTCATGCATTACTGGTATCACATAGACAATTTTAAAATCGAAAGCAGTCTATGTATACCAAAACTTTCACTTGGCCAAATCTTTCTTCCTCAGCTATTGGTGCATTCTATACTTCTCGTTAAACTCAGGGAAACACATTCAGCTGAGAGTAACCTCGTTCCCTTCATTAGGCTTGGGAAAAACAGATTATCCCAAGGCTAACTTCGTGACGTTTGGTGTACACTAACCCTAGCTACGTCTAGCTCAGGATCCGATCGTATTCAATACTTATGGGCAGAGCCCATTTTCATTCAAGTAGATGCACAATTCCAATAGTGAGCGAAGCAATTTTCATGAACATTCATAAACTTTAACTTGCATAAATATCAGAGCTTAATAACTCAAGCATAGATTTCGTAAGTAAAATATAATCCACCTTGCACCTTTAAGTGTGACCATGTATGTTAATTAACTTGCCTTCAGAGCAATTCTACCTTGCTTTCTCAATAGCGCCTACAAGAGAATCTATTCTTAATTGTGATTCAAATAATTAAGCTAAAACAACATAAGATTTAAATCTGGAATTAAAACCAATGCGACTACTTCCGACTTCAATTCTAGCCATCCGACCATCGGTTTATGGAAACAAGATTATGGTTGGAATATACGCTATTTAGGCTATACAATCCATAAACTAACTTGCCGATCCGACATCGATTTGATGCTCGAATCTCGACTCGAACCTGCGCCAAACACCTTGTGCGCAGTTCCGTCACATGCTTTTCAAAGGCTTATAACTTTCGGGTTTGAAGTCCAAATTTGAAATTCGAGGATAGAGTTGTAAAGCCAACGACCAGAACTTTCCAACGGTATATAACATGATAGGGTTTGGATAAAAGAATAGATCAGAAGTCGAGATGATACATCCAAAGGAAAACTGAGTTTCATCGACAAACCCACCACTTGTAGAACTTATATTTTTCACCTCCGAACTCGGTTTTACAAACCGAAGGTGTTTCTAGAAAGCTAATAGTGAGAGGTTTCCAACGATATATCATACATCAGGATTTGATTATTGAAAACGAGTAGAAACAGGGCTGAAGGAAACCGACATGTTTCGGCAAAAGCAAAGAACACACAACTCGTCACCCCAACTTTTAGGACCCATAACTTTTGAGTACGATTTCTGATTTACAAACTGAAAGTGGAGTTGGAAAGACAATGAAAAGAGCTTTCCGATGATATATAATATGTCAGATTTTGGATAAAGAAAACGGGCAGACTTGGGTTTCAAAGTCGCTGCTCTGCTCACGGGAAAACAAACCCGCAGCCGTAGTCTACTAACACTACAACTTTCGGGAGCCATAACTTTCAAGTCCGAACTCAGAATTACGAATAAAAGATGGCGTTGGAAAGCCAGAGACGAGAGATTTCCAACGATATGAATTTCAATAGGTTTTGATCAACAAGGACATTCATAAACTGAGCTTAAACTTGCTGCCCTGCTACTTACGAACATAGACGAACCAACAAGATTTAACCATGGCGGCAGCTACCAACTGCCGCCTCCGCCTTTCCCCTCCGGCGGACCCTCCTCCATACATAACAACCATGAGAATTCAACCACAAAGCAACACAAGACTACAAACCAAGCTCAAAGGGATGAAAATGATAACCATTGACCACCAACTTAGTTCTTACAAATTTCAGAAAATGAGTTGCAGCATGAGCAATAAAAGATGAAACAAAGAGTATTTGATTACCTGGGATTTCTCTGGAACTGCTTATAGTTTATGCAAAAGAAGGACGAGAGAAGAGAATTTAAAGAAGAAATGAGGCGGTGGAGATGGTGAAACCGAGAGGGAGATATTTGAGAGTGAAGTGGCGGACGGTGGCAACATCTATCTCCTTCAATATCTCTATTCTCTTGATAAACACAAAAGGAGTCTAAGGGATGAGGATAAAATTTAGTCGGCCAACCTCATCTAGTATTTGCTATTTTTAGTAAATACTTTTATTATTATATGTTTTCTTCAAAATTTAAATCTTGAAGGAAATATACTTTATACTACATATGAGGTTCAAGATAATGAGTCAAAAAATAATTATTTTCCGGATATAAATGCTTAACTAATAATTCATGTCTATATCTTTAGAGATTTGAATCCACTAATAATTTATTTAACTCATTTATTCTTATTTAACTAAATCGAGAATTTCGGGATATCACAGGACGTGTCAGGAATCGCCGCCACAAGATGCGGCTGAACCCTAGAAAACTAATGTTTTCATCCAATTTGGGGTTTCTTCTCCATCTCGAATTTTGAGCTTCCCGGACAAAAAAATATATATATACAAAAATGTTACAAAGGGCAAATAAAAGTATACACATTGGTCTTATCAATTACAAATTGGCAAATTTAATGCAAAATCTTGTCGATATGAAGCAATTAGCTTATTTGTCTAAAATTTGTGAAATTAGTCCTTAAACTATTTAATTTTGCTAAATAGGTCCCAAATAATTCTTCATTTGCAATTTTGGTCCATATTAATAAAAATTCTGATTTTGCCCTTTTAATTTTTAATTTTTAAAAATTAAAATTGAATTACCATTAAAATGGACGGAAAATCTAACGGTAGGACTAAAATCACGAAAACAAGGAGTTGAGGGTCAAAAAAACAAAAAAAAATGTTTGAGGACAAAATTCGCAAAAAACGCGAAGTTTGAGGATTATTTTTGCCAATTTGCCTTTATTTTATTGTAAAAAACATTTTTGTGTTTTACAAAATGTTGCATGAAAATTATCCCATCAAAATTAAGGGCGTGTTTATTTCATTTCCCTTAAATCTTTAACATTCTTAGCATTCAAATGAAATTACTAAATTAGGCGAGATATAAAACACTAAATAAGAATGAGAAGAAAACGTGAACTTTGAAGAACTAAGAATAAATTGATTCAAAATGCGAGCTACGTATGCTTGTGAATTTATGAAAATTAAACATTATGTGCACATTGTAAGATTATTTTAGACATTGTATTTCAGAAAAAAATGTGCAGATCTTGTCTAAACACACTCAAAACGATTGAAATACACGTCTATAATGTTAGGGGTTTTCTTGCAATAAGTTTAAGAAACATAACTGTTTTTTGCAATAGACCAAACACAAAATAGTTTACGCATTTTAACTTGAAAACATGGTGATTTTTTTTGTATTATCAGATTTTCTGTATATTCTTTATAATTATAATTTGGTTTCGAGAAATTATAGACTTATAAGAAAACTTCAGTTTTGATCTTATGATGTACATGTGTTCGATTTTTATCCTGTAAAATGAACTATTGTTCATTTGTCGTCCTTCAATTGAGAATTTATACCTTGCGCGGAAAACACTTTTGACTCAAAAACAAATTAGTAGAATTACTATCCGAGGAAAAACTAAAGAATACCAATTCGGATCTTTTGGCTCATTTTTGGTGGACCACTCAGTGGCCCACCAATCACACGGTGCCACGTGTGTTTTTATCAGTAAATAAACATTTTACTGGTAAAAATATGGCTCACCAATGCACGCGTGGCACTGCGTGATTGGTAGGCCACTGAGTGGTCCACCAAAAATGGGACAGAGGATGTGCAGTGAACGAATACCATATTACATGAACAAAATTGGAACTTTAAATTTGGCTCCTAATTAAGCGGGATTACATATACATTTGATTTAAAATATTGCTAATTTTGTACATTATGAGTTGGATGTTGATTTTACCTTGGGCCAGAATGTCAATTTGGACTCGCAAGACGGCCCAGTTAATAAACCTTTGTAACCCAACATTTGGTGGGCGCGAGATAAAGATTCATACACAAAATACATTGTAAGAAAAAGTCTAAACCATATACTCCCTCCGTCCCATTAAACATATCTTGTTCTTTTTTTTCGGCACGACAATTAAGAAATTGGGTGGAGATGTGTTAAAATAAAGGGGTCCAATATTTTAAGTGATTGTGGTTTACAAATTTTTTTTTCCCCTCAGAAACAAGACAACAATAATGGACAGTCCAAAAAGGAATACAAGACATGTTTAATGGGACTGAGCAGGTATAATATTATAACAAATTAAGATTGAGATATAATAGTAAGTATAATGCAAGGATAATCGATATTTTCATAAAATCAAATTATATAAAAATCATATAATACTAAAAACAAAGATTTTTTCAAAATAAAATTCCCTCTGTCCCGTTATTCTTATCTTAGTGGATTCTGTCGCAAAGCTTAAAAAAGTGAATATACGGATTGAGATGTGGTGATACCCACAATTTAGATTGATTGTGGTCCATATATTACTTCATTGTTTGGATGAATAATGGACAGTTAAAGAAAATTAAAATAAGAATAGTAAATCGGATGGAGTATACCTCAATTGGACCCACTTTGACTTGAAATTCAGAAAGGGTGGTAGTTATATCTGTTGCTAACTTTATTAAGCACTTTGTATGAATTTTCAATTCAGGCAAAAATCTTGATCTCATTAAATCACCAAGATTTTGTAGGGTTGCTCATTTTGATTAATGCTGTTATATTTGACTATATTAATGTGGGTCATTTTAATTTTTAACACATATTTACAAGGTTTTTGATACGATTTGATTTTGAACTATTGTGACGAATGGGCCATAGCCTCATAATAGTCTAATTGAATGATATGGGGAACCTGATCATTATTCTTTTAATATTATCGAGCGAGATTTGTTGTCCAAAAAATTTCATATCTATACATTTGGTAGAAACGTATAATATGCAATTTCATCATGAAGAAAATTGACATGGAATCCTAGGAACAATACATTTCATCAAATATTCTTGCCTTGGAATCTCTTAAATCTAGTTTAGTTGACCAGATGGACAGTGTAGTATCAATCAATTAAAATTTCCCTTTGATGTGAGTTATTTAATTACTATTCCCTCCGTCTCAGCCGACTTGTCTTATTTATTTTCGGCACGGATGTTTTGGTGAGTGGGTAATTGTGTGTAGAGGAGTAGATAATTGTGTGTAGAAAGTGGGAGTTTGTATAGTAGTTATTTTCCTTTTTAGAAAATAAGACAAGTCGGGTGGGACGGTCTGAAAATGAATACAAGATAAGTTGGGCGGGACGGAGAGAGTATTATTTTATTATATCTGGGCTTTATTAGTATTGGTGGGGGCCCAAATTAAATTGGCATATGAAAGAAGTTCAAACTCTTATCACACACGAAAGATATACCTATTGATTAGAAATATTTTTATATTTATACATCTCAGCCAGTTTAATTAGATAAATCAAATATATAATCATAAAATTAATTACGGAATGGAGAATAGCAATGACCTCAACTACCAACAACATAAGTAGGTAAGCTACTTGTAACAAGAACTCGTGGATATTAATGTTTTTTCTTATAAATTAAAACATCAAAAGAATAATTTCCTAAGACGATGCATGCCTAAATGTCGGAGGGAATTTTAAAAATTAGGAGACAATAACGAATCAATAAAAAAAATCAGTATTAAAAGTAATTTCGTTTGATTTATACCTACATGTATATTACTCCCTCCGCCCTACCTCAATTGTCCAGTATTCTTTTTCGAATTATCTCACACTTTCCTTTTTTTTTTTTTGTAAAGTACTCCCTCCGTCCCAGTCGACTTGTCTTGTTTGATTTCGACACGGATATTATGGTGAATGGATGGTTGTTTGTAGATGAGTAGGTGATTGTGTGTAGAAAATGAGAGTTTGTGTAGTAATCATTTTTCTTTTTATGAAACAAGACAAGTTGGGTGGAACGGCTCGAAAAGGAATATAAGACAAGTCGGGTGGGACGGAGGGAGTAATACTCTATATAATTTAGTGAACCCCACTACTTTATTACTCTTTCACTCACAATCAACAATTTTCTTAATTTACATACCGAAAAGATTCGACAATATATTGAAATGGGACTGAGGGAGTAATTCACCAATCACAATAATGATATTGCCAAGAAGAATAACACGAGGATGTTAATAGGAAGGATGATCAAATTAAATAACGAATTTTAAATGATTACAAGAGTTTAACAAAAAGGATAACTAAATAGTCAATGTCCAACACACAAATATGTAAATATGAAAATCCACAGATCTGGATTTGAGTGAAAAATACATGAGCAATATAGATATGTATTCATATATATTAAATTATATTTAATCGTTATAATTATAATTGATTAATCCTTAAATATAGGGAATATTAGACTTACAATAGTGCTACTATAAACTAAGAATCCATCCAGCCCACCTAATTAGCTAGTACTATAATAATTGAAATTTTATACTCATGTTAGTTATCCAATCAAATCTATAATTATCATAGGATATGTGATTTCGTGCAAGTAACAAAGAAATTGGTGGCGTGGCAAAGATAATTAAGAATGTATTGGCCACATGGTTGTTCAATTTGTGCATGGCAGGGCCCTCTCTTAATGAAAATACTCTGTCTAGAAAAATTTCTTAATCCCAAATTTTGCGCCCGATAATGATATTGGAATATTGGCGTGTTAAGCGAAGCGGCTTATGCGTACCACTTTTGTATATCATTATGTGTACCACACCAAAAGGGTATTGATATATGACATTTCTCATTAAATCAAGTGGGTCATATTTAACACATGTCAATACCCTTGTGGTATGATACATATAAGGGTATACGAAAATGGTACACACAAGCTTTTGTGGTTAGAAAGAGTTTATTTTAAGTATTAGTATCTAATTTTTTTCAGTATAAACAATTTTTGTAATGTTAACAAAATATGTTTTTTGCATTAGCTTCTCTAAAGTTAAATAATTAAACTGTTTAATTAAATATTTTCTTTTAAGAACCAGAAATATCTATTTTTCATATTAATTCGAAAAACTATATAATTTTGCTTAAAATCACTTCATCCATCCCCATTAATAACGTCATACTCCCTCCGTCCCGCTATTACTGTCCTATTTGTCTAATCGGGCTGCCCCGTTATTACTGTCCTCTTTCCTAAAATAGTAAAAATTACTATTAAATATAAAATCTATTACTCACTACTCAACCCCCACATTCTTATGCTCTCTCTCTTCAAAAATCTATTTCCCACTCGATTATGTTCTGCTCCGAACTCAGAAAATTATGATTTTTATCTTTTTGAAAACTTTAGATTATTTCTTTAAATACAATATTAAAAAAATATAAAAAATAAAAATCGATTGCCTTTTACTAGCCTTGCAAAAATTTGGATGATTCTTATTTCTTTCCACCAACCACTACTCGAAAACTGTATCATTTTCTTTATACAATTAAAATTCATAAAATACACACTAAACTAAAATTTCTTAATCTCCGTGCCGAAGTCAACTGAGACGGAGGGAGTATTTCTTTTATGCACGGAGATTAAGAAAGTAATGTAGAGTATATTGTTTAACTTTGAGTAGTTAATTTATGTCCACATATTCTTTGTTTTTTTTAAGAAATAAGACATTTATAATTAGATAATTGTTATAAACTAGAAAAGAATGCAAGAATAATAGAGAGAATGAATTGAAGTGTATCTTATTATGAGAGTGGAGACCTCTATTTATAGAGTACAAGATGGGCTCTTGGGCCGACATAAGATGGGCTAATGGGTTGCTAGGGTTTACATGTGGTCAATCTATATACGGTAAATATTATTTACAACACTCCCCCTTAATTGACCATCCTTAAACAGAAATTGCTGCCTCGTTAAAACCTTGCCAGAAAAACCCAATGGGATAAAAACTGGTCGAAGGAAAAAGAGTACAGCTGCTCCCCCTCAAAATAATCATTGTAAATCCTTGAGACGGCGCATACCGATCTTGTGTACCAACTTCTTGAATGTTGATGTCGGTAGTGCCTTCGTAAATAAGTCTGCTAGATTATCACTCGAACGTATCTGTTGAACGTCGATATCACCATTCTTTTGAAGTTCATGTGTGAAGAAAAACTTGGGAGAAATATGCTTTGTCCGGTCGCCTTTGATGTAACCTCCCTTCAATTGCGTGATACAAGCAAAGCATTGTCTTCATATAACGTCGTTGGATTGTCCTTTGAAGAAGCTAATCCGCACGACTTTTGGATATAACTTGTCATATTCCGTAACCACACGCATTCTCGACTTGCTTCATGGATTGCAATTATTTCGAGTGATTTGAGGATGTTGCGGTCAAAGTTTGCTTAACGGACTTCCAAGATATAGCGGTTCCTCCACGTGTAAAAACATAACCGGTTGTGACTTGGTCGTATGTGGATCGGATAAATAACCAAGCATTCGCATACCCTTCTAGAGAAAAATCGGAACCTTGTTGAGTAGTATAAACCAAGGTCAATGGTACCCTTTAGGTAACGTAGAATGTGTTTAACACCATTCCAATGTCTTAAAGTGGGTGCGAGCTATATCTTGCGAGAAGATTTACGTAAAAGCTATATCCGGTCTTGTGCAATTAGCTAAATAAGTCAATGCTCCGATTGCACTAAGATATGGTACTTCAGGACCAAATATCATTTCACCATCTTCAATAGGTCGAAATGGATCTTTATGCACATCAAGTGTTCTAACGACCATTGGTGATGATAATGGATGCGCTTTATCCATATAAAATCGCTTCAAGACTTTTTCTGTATATGAGGATTGATGAACAAATAGTCCTTCAGGGACATGTTCAATTTGCAAACCAAGACAGAATTTTGTCTTTCCTAAATCCTTCATCTCAAATTCATTTTTCAAGTAGTCAGCAGTTTTATTGAGCTCTTCAGGAGTCCCAATTAAATTCAAATCATCTACATAAACTGCTATGATTGCAAATCCATTGTTTGTTTTCTTAATGAAAACACAAGGGCAAACATCATCATTTTTGTACTCTTCTTTCAGCTGTACTCTTTTTCCTTCTGTCATTATCAGAACTCAATCATTAATCAAAAATACGTTGTATAATTAAACATTCAATTAATGAAGATTGGAGAATGAGTACCTTTCGCTTTCAATCTTTTTGCCTTTCGCTTTCGATTTCGTTTTCTTGCGTTGATAGAAGAGGCTTCTCGTGCTGATAACGTGTTATAAACTAGAAAAGAATGCAAGAATAATAGAGAGAATGAATTGAAGTGTATCTTATTATGAGAGTGGAGACCTCTATTTATAGAGTACAAGATGGGCTCTTGGGCCGACATAAGATGGGCTAATGGGTTGCTAGGGTTTACATGTGGTCAATCTATATACGGTAAATATTATTTACAACAATAATCAAATAAAGAATATAAGACATTAATTACGGATGGAGTATTTTTATACCTTAACCAAAAATGAAAAATGAATAAGAAGTATTAATATCGCAAAACACACCCTAATAAGTGTTTAAAATTAATTGTAGTGAAATTAATTAATCAATAATCAATATTAATATTAATATTAATTTGAGAAATCACTCATACTGTATATACATATAGTGCTCAAATTAAATGGAGGGAGCCGACTACCTAACTCCCACTATCCCTTTTGTTAGCTGATCAAACTTGAGAGAGAGAGAGAATGGTGAACCTTGTAGCTGCTCAGAAGCCACTCTTACATGGCCTGATGAAGATGGCCGGCGTAATCCCTCACGCCGTCGAGATCGACGCCGGCACCGTCATGAACATTTGGGTCCCTAAAGAAACCCTCAAGAAATCCACCACTTGCTCACCACCCACCAAGCCCGCCGTCGTCCTCGTCCACGGCTTCGCCGCCGAGGGCATCGTGACGTGGCAATTTCAGGTCATCAAAGTCAAAATTCCAATTTTCGCGCGAAAATCGAATCTGAGATATTTCCCTGTTTGTTGATTTGCAGGTCGGATCGCTGACGAAGAAGTACTCCGTCTACGTTCCGGACCTCCTCTTCTTCGGCGGCTCGATCAGCGACAGTCCAGACAGGTCGCCGGCGTTCCAGGCGGAGTGCCTCCTGAAGGGGCTGAGGAAGCTGGGAATCGTGCGGTGCACGGTGGTGGGGTTCAGCTACGGCGGGATGGTGGCGTTCAAGATGGCGGAGATGCAGCCGGAGGTGGTGGAGGCGCTCGTGATCTCCGGTTCGATCCTCGCCATGACCGGCTCGATCAGTAAGGCCACGCTCGACGAGCTCGGCTTCTCGTCGTCGTCGGAGCTCCTTTTGCCGACGTCCGTCAAGGGGTGCAAGGCGCTGCTTAAAGTCGCCGCCTATAAGAAGCTCTGGTTCCCCGATCGCCTCCACAGAGACTTTCTCGAGGTCTGCTATCAATTGAATATGGCGGATTTAGGGGACGTGTTGATTAATCCTAAATTAGGAATTTCCCCCCATTTTGTTCTATTTCTAAGATTTCCTATTTTATTTTCCAAAATTACAAAGTTGCCCTCCTTAAAATTGCATATTTTGCTACTTATGAACACGTCCCCTAAATCCGTAATTGTTGATTTCGACCCTTGAGTTTAAATTTTGGATCCGCACTTATGAACAGGTTATGTTTAACAATAGAGAGGAAAGAGGTGAACTACTTGAGGGCCTTGTTGTTAGCACTAAAGACACAACCATCCCCAAATTTCCACAGGTACACTTGCATATACACACATATATATACTTTAAAAAATGATTAAGTAAATGATGAAGTTATTTTCTTGTAGAGAATACATCTGCTATGGGGAGAGGAGGATCAGATATTCAAGCTGGAATTTGCTCAAAAAATGAAAGAGTAAGTTATCATTCCGTTTCTAGAGTAGAATCTCAGCAAGGGTCAATTCGGATCCCATGTCCCACAATCTCGTATTTACTGGTGTCCCATTAACATTTAAACTGTAAACACAACCCTAAAATTCAAATGGTAAACACCTAAGTGTTTATATTTGAAAGTAGTAATGGGGCACAAGTGAAACACAAGAATATGAAACAAAAGATCATGAAGGTTGGGGATTTCTATTCCACTTTTAGTGTCTCAATACATATCCCACCTAAGAGTTAATCAAGACAATTAATTAATTATGAAACAGATATAATTATAGTAAAAATACACTTGTCACAATTTTATTGGTGGAACATGTATTAGAACACCAAAAGTGAGATAGCTTATTTTTTGCTGTTTAGGAACAGGGCAAATCCATGATTTAGTATGGGCTGAACCGGGTTCTTTCCCTATTAAAATCAAGTAAAATTGAATTGATAGCTAATTGAGCCGTTTCAGCCCAATACAGCCACCATTAAGATTTCATGAATACATTTTCAAGAATATTTATTTGATATAATTAAAAATAAATACTCCCTCCATCCCGTCCGACTTGTCATGTTTCCTAAAAAGAAAAATAATTACTACACAAACTCCCACTTTTTACATACAATTACCTACTCATCTATACACACAACCACCCACTCACCAAAATATCCATGTCGAAACTAAATACGACAAGTCGGTTGGAATGGAGAGAGTATATGATGTTTTTGTCTTTTGCACTAAATTTTTGTAATTGGAAGTTTATATATGGTCGTATAATGTTTCAGACAACTAGGAGACAAGGCGACATTTGAAGGCATAGAGAAAGCAGGCCACCTGGTTCACCTCGAACGCCCCTGCGTCTACAATACTTGTCTCAAGAAGTTCCTCGCCTCCATGCATCCGAATCAACCTAAAAAAACGAAGCTAAAATCGAAGCTAAAAAGTATCTTCGTTATCTTCATTTCCAAGAATTAAAACCTTCTAAATTTACTCTTTTCAATTGTAGCTTGGGTTTTCCAGGTACATGTTACCAAATTTGTGAAATAAACCTTAGTCGATTTTATTTGTAAGAGTATTTGGATTTCGAAATTTGGAATTGATATAAATTTTATTATCAAGATTTTAAAATTATTTGTGACTCGGTGTGTTGACCCGTCGAATATCACATCCGCTCTGCATCGACTGACAAATGTTTAAGTGTATCACAATTCTACCTTTGTGTGTATCACACCACAAGGTATCGACACGTGGCGCTTTTCATTCAAAATAAGAGGCCACATACGTCATATATCGACACCTTGTGGTGTGTACACACAAGAGGTATACAATTATAGTAAACACAAACCGCTCTACTTCTCGGTGTGTGAATTGCGAACACAAAGACTTGTGTGTCACACAATATACTCCCTTGTATGTCACACTTTATAAGGTGTTGATATGTGGCATATGTGGCCCACCATAATTGATTTTGATTTAATTATTTAATTAAAATATATTTCACATATCAAATGATTTGTGGAGTTGACATATAGTGGAGTATAATTGTCTGACACCAAAGTCTATCAGAACTGCGAACTGTTTTTTTTTTTTTTTCCAAAAATAAATTAAAACTGCAAATTTACCGCAATCGCCCCAAATAATACCGAGTTTCCCTCTTTCGCCTTCTGAATCCCTAGGCCACCGCCGCTGCCACCGCCTGCACGCCGACGTCGCTGTGACTGTTTCTGATGGGTGAGCAGACTCACACCCAGATCAAAACTCTACCCAAACCAGAATGCCAAATTGAAACCGCCAATCCGCTACAGAATTCCGAGCCTCAACCACCACCGTACAAATTGTCACCGGATTCCGACCCCAATCTCCAAATCTCTCATCCTCAGCCAGCATCCGAGGCGTCTCACGCTATCGCCACCGAGATCTCGCACGATAATCCCCACAATCCTTCGAAAATCCCAATTCGACCACAGAAGATTCGTAAGCTTTCGACTCAGATCGCCGCCGTCGAGAAGTCCGCAACCGATGATTCCTCCGTCTCCGCTTCATCTTCGTCAATCGTCTCCGCTACATCTGTCTCCGTTGCTTCCGCCAAACAGCGGCGGCGCAGCGCCTCCAATGTTTCTCGAGTTATCCCCCAAATTATCAAACCCCTAACCGCCGATGGAGTGATTGAATTAGCCATCCGCCACCTCCGCGCGGCTGATCCCTTGCTCGGCCCATTGATTGACACTCATTCGCCGCCGCAATTTGAGACCGACCACATCCCTTTCCTCGCCCTCACCAAGAGCATTCTATATCAGCAGCTCGCCTGTAAAGCTGGCACTTCTATCTACACTCGTTTCGTCTCGCTCTGTGGCGGAGAGGAAGCAATTTGTCCGGATTCAGTCCTTGCTCTCTCTTCCCAACAGCTTAAGCAAATTGGGGTTTCTGGCCGCAAAGCTAGTTACTTATACGATCTGGCAAACAAGTATAAATCTGGAATCCTATCGGATGATACAGTTGTGAAAATGGACGATCGATCATTGTTCACGATGCTTTCCATGGTGAAGGGGATAGGATCGTGGTCGGTCCATATGTTCATGATATTCTCACTGCATAGACCGGATGTTTTGCCGGTGAGCGATTTAGGGGTTAGGAAAGGGGTGCAGTTCTTGTACGGCTTGGAGGAGTTGCCACGGCCTTCGCAGATGGAGCAGTTGTGTGAGAAGTGGAAGCCTTATAGGTCGGTTGGGGCGTGGTACATGTGGCGGTTTGTTGAAGGGAAAGGGTCTCCTGGTGGAGTCTCTTTAGTGGCTCTTGATGGTGGCGTTGTGCAGCCGCTGCAGCGGATTGAACTGCATCAGGATGAGCATCAGCGTCAGCTGCAGTATGTGGAATCAGTTAATGGAATTGGCAACATGGGGTACTCACTTTTCTGCTTATAATATGTTTATTGTTGTAGTGCATTTCCTCATACTTTCCTTTATGTGAACTTATGGGGTTAAAATAATTAAGGTTTGATTAAATTGGCCTTACGACCTTTACCACGGTGGTCGTCCGTAGATTGAATTATGTTGTGGATTGAATTTTACTCGATTCTTACGTTTCCATTGTATGTTCTTTGGTAGAAGTTTTGTATAAATGTGTCACCATGCTATTAAGTATTTTGATTAGGCTCTTTTCTTTATAAGAGGAGTACAAGATCCCGGTTGAAGCATAATGATAATAGGTTTGAAATGGGTACCACTATTCTACCATTTCCGGGACCTCGAGTTAGACCCAACTTTAGGCCTTCCTGTAGGTTTTAGCATTTCCAAGGAGGTGTATATAAGCTGTAGCTAGATATCCTTTGGTACTGACTACTGCCATGTAGTTTTTCATCTATGTTTAACTTTGGAATGCAGGTGGAGTTCCACATGTGCAATGGATTCATAGCATAGTGTTTGAGATGCATATTTATGATTTATGTGTGGTTCCTAACAAAATCTTAATGCATGGTCTCCATGGACAGACCATGTTATGACTTGTTTTCTTGTTCTAAATAACCTTTTGTATGATGCAATGTTTAGATTCATTTTGCTATTGATATTGTCTACCTTTATTGACATGCTTTTTTTTGGGAAATTAGACTCGTAACGTTCTTGGTAATATAATTTTTAAGTTTATAGATGATTAGTTTCTGGAGGAAACAATGCCATTTAGTGTTTTTTATTATTTATTTTTATTTTTTTCTCAAGCTTAGAATTTGCTTGCACATAACATGAATGAATGAATTGGGATTAATCAACCAATGTAAGCAACGTTAATTCTTAGCTTCTTGTACGAATGACTTAAGTGGGATCGCAGTTTGTTGGATCAGGTAATGTTGGAAAATCTCTTGCTGCTTTATTGAGTATTTAATTGATGGGAAACTTTTCAAGGAGATTTACCTCTGATTCTGTGAATTTTCCTATTAGCATTTCTTTTGATTTTTACTGTTTTCATTTTCTACAATTTCCTTGAGGTTTTCTTCTCCGACATGAACTCTCAGACCTCCTGAAGCACATATCAGAGTTTCTGTAGCTACTCAGTTAAACTCAAGTTTTCTAAACATAAGTCTAAGCTCCTGCATGCTACTCAATTGAACTTTGGTAGTTATTGACATAGTAAGTTACTCCCTCCATCCCATTGCCTTGTCTCATTTCTTTTCGGCACATATATTAAGGAGAGTTGTTAGTTGTGAGTGAAAGAGTGTGACCAGTAAAAAGAAAGTGGTTAATTGTGTGTAGAAAAGTTGTCATTTTCGGGACAACCCGAAAAGGAAAGCAAGACCGGATGAATGGGACGGAGGGAGTACTTAATAGTCTTGAGCACTATCGGTGTTAGAGAATTGAAGAATTGTTGTTCCGGTAGGATGATTGAAGATGTTGCTACACAACTAAAGAAAGAGATGTTTCAGTTGTATTGCTTGGCTGCTTGTAGTTGCAGAAGCAAGTTATGCTCTGTTTTCCTGCTTTGATTTGTCTTCTTCTCTAATCTCAGGTCATGCATTTGGAACCAATGACTACAAAATGCCAGCCTGCTGCTGACTTAATGATTGAGAAATTTCTTGCTTCCTCTATCCCAATGATAGAATCTCAGCATGAAGAGTGAAGAAATTTTCAAGAATCTTGGCACAGAGTTGAAGTATTTATGATGTTAGTTTTTCCAAACAATAATCATGTTATATTATTAGCTCAATTGTATAAACTTTTTCTAGAGTTGATGGAAGCCGCCAGGATTTGTGGAGGATTTTTCTTATTTAGATTGTCATTTTGCATCTAACACTTGATTCCTTTTCTTCCGAAATATACCTCGTGTTCGTAGAAGATGTTGCACGAAAACCCTACAACAATTAAATTTGACGATGGAGATTTCCATACAACCCTACAACTTTTGATTTTTCTTTTTTAGCATTTAGATTTTGATGAATGGTTGGTTGTGTAGATGAGTGGGTCTCACAAAGAAAAAATAGCAGTTTGTGTAGTACTTCCTCCGTCCTATTAATATTGTCTTGTTTTCCTTTTCATGTCGTCTCACTAATACAGTCTTTTTTTCCTTTCGCGCCCCTCGTTACTTATTATCTAACCCGCATTTTTATACACTCTCTTTCTTTGCAAAAATTTCTCTCACACGATTCTGTTCTATTACGAACTTAGAAAATTGTGATCTTTAACTTTTTGAAAACTTTAGATTATTTCTTTAATTATAATATTAAGAAAAAAATATAATTTTTAACTTTTTTTTAAACTTTAGATTGTTTTTTTAATTACAACATGAAAAAGAAATAAAAAAAATAATAAATTGTCTGTCTTAACAAATTTTAGATGAATTTTCATTCATTTCCCATCAATCATTCCTTAAAAATTGTATTAATTTATTAATAGAATTAAAATAAATAAATAAAATATACAATTAAATCAATTTTTTTTAATCTCGTGGCAAAGGAAATCAGACAATATTAATGGAACTTGAGAGAGTAATTATTATTTTTCTTTTTAGGAAATTGGATATGTCAAGCTAGACGGATTGAGTAATATTTTTGAGAAAATAAATAAAATTTAAACATTTTCTTTTGTTTTCTTTTTTTGGTCATAAACTTGTGACGCAAACAGTATTCAACAACTAAATCCATAGCACATTACCACGAAAACCAAAGGAACTAATTGAACCGATTCAGATTCTCTATTCCACTTTCTTGTCTCTCATTCGTGTTTCACTAATACTTCTATTATAAGCACCTAAGTTCTTTCAGTTGAAAATGTTAGTGGGTTACGAGTAGGATAGCGAAAAAGTGAGAAAAAAGATTCTGTGGGTAATTGAACGCCGGCAATGCGGCGGAGACAAACAACACACGACGGTTTGAAGGCGGCGGAACCACGGCGGTTTTTGCGTTAGTTTATTCGGCAGTTTGATTAAGTCAAAATTATGATGTTAAGTTTTAGTGGAGAAAAGTGAAGTGGCCATTTACTCCTCCCCAAAACCTGACACACGCACAAAGCAGTCCCCCACACCATTGCTCCATCATTTTCGCGTTTCATTACAAAAGCCCACAAATATTCTCTCTCTCTCCCCTCTCTCTCCCTCCTGCACTTTAATCAAAGATGATTAGTAGATGACAAGCCGTGTTTAGTTAACACGCATAAAGTGTGCTTCCTTGGATTCCAAATGAGATTTATGTCTTATCAAATTCCATTCTTGCTCTTTATAGAGTTGCAAGTTTAGGGTTTATAAGAAAAAGGGATTTGGGGGGTGGTTGTGGGGGGTTAGGGGGTAACGAAAGCAGATGCAATAATGAAGAAATGGACCATTGTGCAGATTGCGGAAGAGAACCAACATGACTTTGTCGGTCATTTGCAGAGTATAACTTCCTTTTCTCTTTTGTATTTCTTTAGGTGTATTTTTGTTTTATGGCTTAGATGGTTGTTACTTGTTGGGAGACACTATAATATTTTATTTTATTACGGAGTAACTATAAATCTTTTATCTTATTTTTAATATTTTTATATATATACTATTAATAAGGTGGTAATATATCTATTTTTATTATTATTGTATATACATTGAAATTTAATTAATTTTTTAATTAATAATTTTCTTGAATTAAAAATATACTCCCTTCATTTCATAATTATAGTCCCTTTTCTTTTGGGCACGAAAATTTAGTAGAATGGTTGGTTGTGAGTAAGATAATGACCCTTAAATAAAGTGTTTGTAATAATTTATTATTTTAGATAAAGAGATAAGAATTATGAGGACGTTCCAAAAAGAAATAAGCAACACGAATTGTGGGACGAGAGTATATGTCACCATCTTATTAATAAAATATATATTAAAATATTAAAAATATAATAGAGGATCCACAATGATTCGCAAAAGTGTTGGTTTGATTTGAGGGAATTAACTAACACATTAATTTAATCCTTATCACAAATCTGCTCTTCTTTACATGCTGATTCTCAAACTTCATTTGCTGCTTGTGGCGGTGCTTCACTGACATCTCCAGTCACTTATGCAGGCAGGGTTAATTTTCTTCTTTTTTATTCATTTTTTAATAACTGGGTCCATTAAAATTTAAACCTTTTATTATAAGCTGATTTGAGATTATACTTGAACACCCTCTCCATCTCATTAGTATTTTTTTTTTGAATTATTCTATTATTATTGTTATACTCCCTCCTACTTTTATTGTAAGACTTTTTAGGTTTTTAACATTTTGTTATATTTATAATGTTTGGTATTTTATTATTTTATTTACCCCTATTTATTTAATAACTTCTCTTTATTTTATTTTATTTGTTGAATAGATTTGCTGGTTCATCTCATTTACTCATTTATTCATCATTAATTAAATTTAATTTAAAGATCTTATTTTATTAATTAATGCGCAAAAGTGTAGAACTTCATACAATAAAAATAGGAGAGAGTATTGCCGCTATCAATTATTTTATATATATGTAGAGTACACTATTTTTAATACATTTTTATATTTATTTTAATATTAATGCCGGAAAAAAATAAACCAATAATAATGGGACGAAAAAAGTTTGTGTTTTGTTGATAATTTGTGGTGAATAGGGTTGAAAATTGACGAAATGGGGTGGAGGGCTTTCACCCAAATCATCCAAGAGAGAGAGAGACTTGGATAATGGTTTAGAACGAGGAGAGAGATTAGCAGTACGAAGAAGAATTAGGATTATGGAAAGAAGAGGTGATGAATCAATGGATTTCAGTTCACCACAAGAGTCGCCGGCGGAGTTCTTTTCCGGTCGACAACACGGTAGCCACGGCGGGAGCTCAATTTTCACCCCGGACCAAACCCTAGATCCTCCTCCGCCGGCGCAGAACGGCGCTACCCTAAATTCAGATCCGCCCATCTCCGCATCAGATTCAAAGAATAAACCTCCACTACCTCAGCCGCTGCCGCCACCCGGCGGCGCCACAACTAGCTCAAGCTCAATTAGATACAAGGAATGCCTCAAGAATCACGCCGCCGGCATGGGCGGCCACGTCGTGGACGGCTGCGGCGAGTTCATGCCCGCCGGAGACCCCAACACCCCGCAGTCCCTCCGCTGCGCCGCCTGCGACTGCCACCGAAACTTCCACCGGAAAGAAGCCGAAGGGTCGCAAACACAGGCGCCGCCGCCGTTCCACTCATACGCTTACACCCCCAACTCCGGCCAGACTCCAATGCCAACCCACCCGCAGCCGTACTACCGGCAAGGCGTCCCCGCGCCGCCGACGACGATGAGCTTCGGCGGCGCGGCGATGGAGTCGTCGAGCGAGGGTCTCAACATCTTCCAATCGAGCCACGGCCGTCACGCGAAGAAGAGATTCCGGACGAAGTTCAGCCAAAATCAGAAGGAGCGGATGCATGAATTCGCGTCGAAGATCGATTGGAGGTTGCAGAAGCAAGACGAGGAAGAAGTGCAGGAGTTCTGCAGCCAAGTGGGAGTGAAGAGGAAGGCTTTCAAGGTATGGATGCATAATAATAAACAAGCCATGAAGAAGAAAACATCAGAAATTTGATTTTTTGAGGCTAACCATTCGGAATCATAGTAGCAAGATGCATTTTATTATTAGCTTAATTATATTTCTATGATCATCTGTGTAATGTTTAATTAGTTTGCTAAAATTAATTAATTAGCTCACTTTTCATTGATTTGAAGAGTCGAAATCTACAATTTTAAGGTTTATCTTAATTTTGGAAATATCTGGCAATTTTAAAAATTATTAAGAATATAAGAGTCAAAATTTACTATTTTAAGATTATTCTTAATTTTGGAATTTTGTGACAATTTTAAAAAAGTAAGTAATTTGTCAGGTCACAAAGGTTTGTTTATACCATTTTTGTATACCTTGTGTGTACCACACTATAAGAATATTGATATGGGTTAAATATGACCCATATTTTTTAATAAAAAATGACACATGTCAGTACCCTTGTGGTGTGGTACACATAAGGATAAACAAAAGTGGTACATACAAGCCGTTTTGAGTGTAAATATACAACTCAAACACCCCTTAAATATGCATATAGGCCTATATTTGAATAAAAATCTAAACCACTGTGTTTAATCAATGAAACCACATAAGTAACACCATTAATTCGGTCAATGCCTGCCTAAATGACAACAAAATTCCAAACCAAAATGTATTTCAATTGCACTTATTTATTACTAATACTTCTTACTTATTTTTAATTAAAAATATATATATACTGTGCATTTTTTAGAAAGACAAGGTTCTTGGAATAATATTAAAAAGTAATTTATATTAAAAGAAATTATATCATTTTAAGCAATAAAATCATGTTAATTATTTAATTTGTAGAAAAATCTATCGAACAAATAAGATTTCCACACATTAAGAATATTGTTAAGAATTTTTGTGTTGAAAGCAGGCTTATTTCGAAAAGCTTATATTCTATGGATTGTTCTGCTGACAAGAATCATATACACATGCAAATAAATCGTACTCCCCCGGGTCCCCCCTTCCATCCTTCGACACATGAATTAAAAACAATGGTTGATTATGAGTAGATAGGTGAATCTCACCAAGGAAAAATGAGAATTTACATCGTATTCTTTTTGTCTCATTCGATTTGTCTTTTTTTCCGCCACGGAGATTAAGGTAGAGTTTTGAAGGGTTTTTATAAGTTGTTTTTAGTTGCTTATGTTAAAGTTGTTTAATGTTGTTTTTAAGCAAAAATTGTTAGTATTTGCTATATTAGAAAAAAACCGCTTAATTTTAGAAAAAACAGTTTTGCTTTTTATTTTTTATTTTTTAGGGCTTATGCTTTTAAAAAGCAACCCCTGACCAACTTATAGGCTTTTGCTTTTTCTGACTTATTTTAAGCTCTGAAAAAGCAAAATCCTATATTCCAAACATTAAAAAAAATGCTCATGCGGTGAAAAACTCAAAAGCAGTTTATTTAAGATGTTACAAACACTATCTAAGAAGAGTGGTTTTTTTTGTGTAGAGAGAGAGTTTGTGTAGTAATTATTTTTAATTTTAAAAAATAATACAAGTCAAGTGAGACAACCTAACAAATCAAACAAGACAGAGGAGTAATTATTTTTCATTTTCAAAAATATGAGAAGTCAAGTTAAACAACCCAACAAGTCAAACGGGACAAAAAGAATAATTATTTTTCATTTTAAGAAATATGAGAAGTCAAGTGAGACAACCCAACAAGTCAAACGGGACAGAGAGTAATTATTTTTCATTATTAGAAACAAGACAAGTCAAGTGATACAATCCAATAAGTCAAACAGGACAAATAAAGTAACTATTTTTTATTTTAAAATATATGAGAAGTCAAGAGGTATAAAAAAACAAGAATAGTTAAAGAGCATAACGTATAGACGCTTTCGATTCGTAACAAATTCATGCTCTTATTTACATCAAAATCAGCATGAAATACATGAATAATTTGATTATCTATCACATACTAAGACTATACTTGAGCCGGTTCACAATACAGAGCGGCACATCACAAACGACATTATAACTAACTAAGCAACGTATAAATAATAATGCTTCCCGTACAACAGAAGCCAAATCAATCCGTACAAGTATATACGTATATCGACTCAAGCGGCAGCCTTCTTCGCCTTCTCCTTGGCCTCCTCCAGCGCCTGCTTATCCTTCTCCGACATCTTCCCCTTCGCCGACTCATACGCCTCGTTGAGCTTGTCCTTCCCCTGCTTCGCCGAGTCGCCGGCCTTGTTGTACGCGTCGGTCGCCTTCTGCTTGATCGCGTCCTTGTTCCCGCCGGCCTTGTTGTACGCGTCGGTGGCTCCCTTCTTCATCGCCTCCTCGCCGCCGCTCGCCATGGAGCCGGCCTTGTTGAACGCCTCGTTCGCCTTCGACTTGGCGTCGCCGGAGGTTCCCGAGGCGGCGTTGATCGCGTCGTTCGCTTTGTTCTTGGTCGCCTCGGAGGTTCCGTCGTAGGCCTTCTTCGCCTTGTCGGTGGCTTCCCTGGCGAGATCGGAAGCGGATTTTCCGCCGGATTGCTGGTTGTATGCCTCTTTCGCCTTCTCCGCCGCTTGCTTCACGCTGTCAGCGGAGCCTCCGGCGGCGTCTGCGGAATTTTGATTATGACGGTGGGGATAGATCTAGATCTAGATCTGGAGAGGGAGGAATTTGATTGAGAGATTGATTTCAATTGATTACCTTGTGCGGCCTTCATGAACGAGTCGGTGGATTGGGAAGCGGCGTCGGAGGTTTTCTGGACGACATGTGCGGCGGCGTTCTTCCCCTTGTCGGATTCCGGATAGCCGATTCCCCTAAATTGAAAACCGAATCGATTAGGGCAAAACTAATCATCCAAATGTTGTGAAATTGAAGAGAATAATTGAGATTACTCGGATAGCTTGTTCAGAGCCCAGCCGGTCCAACCACCCTCAGCGTCGGTTCTCGCCACCGCATCCTGAGCGAAGCACCGCCCCACCACGGCGAGGCAAACCACAGCCAACAAAACCCTAGTTTTCACCGCCATTGTCATTAGAGAGAAATATAAAAATTTGAATGTTTGCGAATTGCAAAGATGATTGAATTTGGGCGGGTTGAATTGGAGATATATAGCGAGAGTTGATGGCGGTTGGGATGAAACGTGGATGGTTGCATGATGACCGTTTTTTTCTGGGAAGGTTGCCACGTAGGATTTGTTGTTCCTATCTCTCTCCTATTTCTCTCTCTCACTAAAAAAGATGGGTTTCGGTCTCCGGAGGATTGGGATAACGGAGGAATATGAAGCCACCCGCTTGCGTTCCGCAATGACGCAAATATTTCAACTCTTTTAATTTTATTTTTTTTTAGATTCTCGTATTTTAAGCTTTTTAATTTATTTTATATTTTTTAAGGTTTAAATTGGGTTATTCTCCACTAAATGCACCAATTTTTTTCAAATTTCCTTTTTGCATACAAACTTTCAATTTAGCACATCAATACACAAACTCATTATTTATTTCAAATTGCAAACATATCAAAAATCCGACGAAATCAAAGCTGAAGTGGAATTTTCGAGGGTGACGTGACTGCTGACATGTCGGGTGAGTCATAATCAATCTTATTTTTTCAATAAATATACAAATTCTTTACAGTTTCTCTTTTGCACGTGAACTTTAAATTTGATTTGTTTTTGCACACAATTGAAATTTAGAATTTTTTAATTATTATTTATTTGTAATAAGATTTTTATATTGAATGACCGAATTAAGTTGAACAAACCGATTAAATAGATTTTTTAACGATGATTAAGAGATCATGACAAAAGAAGATGACAAGATGATCGAATCTAACATGTCGATTTAGTGAAATAAAATGGTACAAATTGAGTTATTATAGTGATTCAATAAATGGAATCAATCATTATGTTCTAATTTGTTTGGTTTAGAATCGAGAGAATCGAATCTCCCTTATTCTTTTTGTGATTATTTTTTGTCAAAAAATGAGGTTTAGAATCAAAATTGAGAATTGATTTCAAATACGTGTGGTGATTGGGCAATGTATAATAAAGAATTAAATACAAGAAAATAAACACATTAAGAGAATTAATGTTAAGTTTGGTTTGGTTAATTGCCTATTTAATATATTAATAATTTATTTTGATCGGTTACGATAATTTAATATAAAAATCTAATTAGATATAAATAATAATTAAAAAATATTCTAAATTTCGATTGTGTGCAAAAATAAATTAAATTTAAAGTTCATATGCAAAAAGAGAAACCGTAAAGAGTTTTTGTATTTATTGGAAAATCAAATAATATTGATTTTGACTTACCTGACATATCAGCAGCCACATTATGCCGAAAAATACTACGTCAACTTTGATTTCGTCGTATTTTTGATCGGTGTGCAATTTGTAACAAATCAAGAGTTGGTGTATTTATGAGTTAAATTAAAAGTTCGTGTGCAAAAAGAGAATTTGAAAAAAGTTCGTGTATTTAGAGGAGAATAACTCTTTTAAATTCTCATATTTTCATTTAATTATTATATATTTATTTGTTACAATAATACACTATACATAGTAGTATTATTTTCGTTGCTGATAATATGGAAATATTGTTGGTGGGTCTAACTCGTTTGAAAAAATAACTTAATTAAATTCTTAAATAAATATAAAATAAATTTAATAAGTTAAATAATAACTTAGATGTATTTAATTTATTTTATCTTATTACTTGCATTATAAGTAGTATTTCGGGAATGAATTTTAAAATATAAGTAGCATGTATAATGTTAAAATTGATTATAAGGAATATGAATAAAACAAATCAGGATTATATATAGTTCCTATATTAATACTAAATCCATTAGTTCGAATTATTTGTCTTACTTTCTTGTCTCTCATTAACATTTCAACAGCTGACATCTAGATGTTTAGGAATTAAAACAACCCTAAAACTCAAGTCATAAATATCTAGGTGCCTCCCGAAATGTTATTGGGATACGGAAAAGTCGGACAAAAGATCATGTGGGTGTAAATCCACACCAATATGTATCTTTAATTAGGGAAATATATAAATAATCATTTAAACAAAGATTTTTTTGCCACAAAATAAGTAAGTCTAGTTTATTAGCAATTATTTAGGTTAATGTACAATTTATCAAAATTAAAACCTAATCCTAAATTTGAAAGAATGAATTATAAACGCCTAAGGATCCTCTATCCCAATTTTTGGTGTCCCATTCGGTGGCCCACCAATCACGCGGTGCCATGGGATAAAAAGATCCGGACTCATTATAAACCCTAATTTTGATCGATATCTCGTCACTCGAACGCAAAATGTGTTTTAAAATTGGTGGCTAATTCTCCTAAAGAAAAGGAAAAAAAGAAATAATTGATGAGAGATTGAGGTCTTCTGGCCAATTTATGCTTATCTTCTTGGTTCTACAAAAGAAATTTGATTTGTCTGGTAGCAATTATCCATCAGTATTCAATAGAACAGATTAGGACAAACGGAAAGTTTGAATTTGCGAGAAGAGTGATCTGATTTGCAGCGGCGGTGAATGGCAGTTCATAGATTGGTGTGGAGATTCAGCAGCTTTCCGGTGGTAAAAGTAGAGCAACGGCCGCAGTTAACAGCAGCATCCCTATATTCTACCGTTGAAAAGAGAAACGGAATGCCACTCTCTCACGAAAGAATCACCGTTGCCGCCGCTGCCGGCGGCGACAGCCGTGCGCAGAAGCTGCCCGTACTGCTTTTCGACATTATGGACACAGTCGTCACCGACCCTTTTTACAATGACATCCCTGCTTTTTTTGGGTACTTTTCCACTTACTATTCTTTGCTATCTTCAATTTTTCCTCTAATTAATTGATTGTGTTTTTGATGATTAGTTTGGAATTACTGAAGCAATTGTAATTTGGATTGCTGAATTACATAGATTGCATACTTACTTTCAATTTTGAATAGTTTAGATTGCATTAGAATTGGCATAAATTTTATCAGCTATGATGATTGTGAAGAAAGGCATCCCCCCTACCTTTTTCTTGCTTGATGATTAGTTAGAAATCAGTTTAAGGAATTGCAGTTCGGATTCTTGAATTGTGGCTTGAATGGTGGAACAGAGAGTGTGATTTTGTCATGAATATAACTAAATCTAAATGGTTCAACATGCCAAATGCGAATACGATAAGATTAGATGTTAGAATATATGCAGAGCTCATGTGTTTGTAATCATTAAAGTTTTAACAGTTGAAAACAATTAACCATTCCCCATACCTCTGGCAAATGGTAAAACAGATTTCTGGATTCTACTGCGGAGTTTTACGTATATGCTTAGGGATGTATCGACTGGTGTAGCAACCGAATGTTGTATCTTTTTGTATTTCAACATATATGGTGCAGCAAGAGTATGTAGTGATTTCCGCCTGATGCACGAGCATCGATCTAATATGCAAATGTCTCTTAATGTTGTAGTTTCTGCAGTACTTCCGAAAACTTTTTCTGTGCCTCCCCCTAGACTTGATCTTAGGCAGTGTTTGGAATGAATGCTTCTGCTTTTTTTTTTGTGTTTAAAATAAGTCATAATAAGCAGAAGTCCATAAGCTGGTTAGGGGATGCTTTTTAAAAGCAGATATGAAAAAAACTGAAAAACTGGTTATGAGAGTGTTTGCAAAACTGCTTTCTCTAAAATTAAGTTCCTTATTTATTTATTTATTTTTTCTAATATTGCAAACACTAATTTTGTTTAAAATCAACTTTAAGCAACATTAAGCATAAACAACTAAAAGCTGTTTATAAAAGCTCTTCCAAACACTACCTTACTCTCATGAATGGAGCTTTTTGTACGCACCGTCCCAAATGAACGTCTTTTTTAAACAATTGGGATTACTTTAATTTTATTCATTTGTTTTTCTTATTCAGAATGTCTATGAAAGAGCTTCTAGAGTGCAAGCATCCTTCTGCCTGGATTGAGTTTGAGAAAGGCCTTATAGATGAGGTACATTGAGAAACTATGGAATTTGCTATCTTGATTGGGATTGTGTGTATGAACAACTGGACTAGACTTATACATAAGTTTCTTTCTGTTCGACTTAACTCGGCTGGTACTGGTAGTTGTTTTAGAGCGTTGTATGTAAGGTACAGGCAGAAGTGGACTATTCTTCGTGCATACGTTATTTGAAGGGATTGATTTTAGTATAAGCAGAAATAATCAAGATTTTGTGAAGAAGAATAATAATAGTAATAATATGAAGAGTTTAAGATGAAGCAGATATTGTAATATATTTCCTTTTAATTTCTTGAACGAAGCCTATTAGTGGATTGTACCATTCATTTTTTTCACTTGAATTTTAGTGTTCGTAGCCATAAGAACGTTTTTGTTCTCCTCAGACCGACATGCCCACATATACGTATGTCGTTTTACATTAAAGTTACTTCTTTTCAGGAGGAGATGGCTCAAAAGTTTTTCAAGGATGGGAGGCCAATTGATTTGGAAGGTAAAGCTAATAGCACGACGAATAAGTTGTGGCCTTACTTTTTATTTTTTTGGCATTAGACATAGTTACGGTTGTGAAGTTCGGATCAATAATTTAATTGCAGAATCTCATAGTAGGATCTTAATCATCGATTTTTAGGTATCGATTTGAACTTCTAAAATGCTAAACGGGTCTGATTATATAAAGCTCTAGTTCGTGTACGACATTAATAGCATCATGATAACAGGCCTCAAAAGCTGTATGAAAAGAAGATATGCCTACATTGAAGGAGTTGAAGAATTGCTTATTGATCTAAAGAACAGTGGATATGAAATGCATGCTGCGACTAATTATCCCGTTTGGTACGTTAAACAAACGGGCTTTTGTGAAACTCTGAGAAACATTGTAATCTAGTTTGCGTAGTTTTGCAGGTATGAAATTATTGAAGAGAAGCTAAAGCTCTCATCCTACTTATCTTGGAGTTTCTGTTCATGCACCATGGGTACCTATGACTTCCCCGACCTTTTCTTTCACGTACTTATCCCGTTACTGGAATGGTGGCGTAAGTGAATCGGGTAGTCACGTAGCTATAAATGCAGGGAAGAGGAAACCCAATCCTGATTTCTATATCGATATCTTGAAGCACTTGGATGTTGAGCCATCATGCTGTATTTTCGTCGATGACAGGTAATGTTACCATTCTGCTCATTACTCGTTACTCCTTCTGTCCCATTGAGCTTGTCTCTTTTCTTTACAGCTCATATATTTAGAAGAGTTGTTAGTTGTGAGTAGAACCAAACGGTTCCGGTTCCGGCGCGGTTCCGGTTATGGGCCCGGTTCGAAAATTTGGAACCGAAACCAGCCCGCCGAGGGATGGTTCTCGGTTCCCGGTTCCGGTACGGTTCCGGTTCGAACCGTCGGTTCAGATATTTAATTTAATTTATTTTTTTAAGAATAAAAATTAGAAAAAATGCAAAGGTTCATGAAAAAAAATCATCTTAATCTTAATTATATTAAATCTACACCTAATTTAATCATTTATCACTATTTTTTTCATTTTTTAACTATTAAAATATTGTTTTTAATTATAAATATATATGCAAAAAAAATTTAAAAAGTTAATCTTGAACGGGCGGTTTTTGCTGTTTAAAGTCTATTTGTGAGTGAAGGGGTGGGTCCACGAAAAGAGAGTGGTTAATTGTGTGTAAAAAAGTTGCCATTTTTGGAATTATACAAGATGAATAGAACAATTCGAAAAGGAAAACAAGATAAGATGAATGAGATAGAGGGAGTATTTCAGTTTCACGACTTGTACTGCCCGAACGTCTACATTGACCATCTTCACAGTAATGTGCCAATGCCTTATCGAATTAAATAACTTCTCCAGGGCGAGAAATGTTGAGGCCGCGGCTCGTGTTGGCATCAAAGGCGTCGTGTTCAAAACTGCCGATTCGTTGCGGGAGGATCTCTCCAATCTCGGGCTTCTCACACAGACAAACTGATCACTGAAAAACCAGATTTCTGTGAGTATTCTTTTCAATTTCCTTCATAGATTTTTGCTCTGCTGTGATTTGGTTTCTTGGCAATCTCTGTCCATGACATCAAGAATTATACATTCTCTTAGATTTTTGCTCTGCTAGTGAATTATACATGTCGTCATGTTGTACATATGTTTTACATGATTAAATATACAGTAAAACCTCGATAAAGTAATATTCGATTAAATAATAATCTCGTTAAGATAATTTCTTTTGGTCCCGATATGGGTCAGTACACTAAAATAATGTTCGATAAAGTAATAACCTTGTTAAATAAATATTTTTTCTCGGTCCCAAGTTTATTACTTTATCGAGTTTTAACTGTACTCTTTATGTACTTTTGACTGCTGCTATGATAGTTGAGACTGCACATGTCTTAATTCCAATTAAGATCTTTTGTCCACTTTCTCCTGTCCCACAAAGTTGCTTACAACAATCCTAAAATTCCAATTGCAAGTACCTAGATGCTTACAATATAGTGGGATACGAGTGAGACATGAAAAAATGGGACATAAGATCCCGTACATCTTAATTCTTTATGGAATTGTGCCTGTGCTAGTTGTTAAAGTTGAAGTTTTATTACTTTATCTGGAAGATGAAGGGTAGTGTACCGTTGAACATACATACTACCTCCGTCTCATTAAAGTTGGCCACATTTCTCGATTGTGACGATCCACTAAAGTTGTCCACTTTCTGAATTTAGCAAATAATTAATATCATCTCTCCTAATTTATCGTATTCTCTATCCTACTTCAAGTCCAGGAGAAGTATATCATGAATCCGATTTATCTCAAATTTATCTCATACTTATTATTTTAATTCCCGTGCCGAGTGACCAACTATAGCGGGACGGAGGTAGTATAAAACAATGAACATTAGTAATAGTAAAAGTAGAATGAACTGTATCGAATTATTAAGAAGCAACAAATCAATGCACGTTGCAAAAGTAGTTTTCTTACTACGAAATTTGCTCCTTTGAACTCCCCCCCCCATATAGAGAGTCAAATTTAGCTAATTCATCATGCTCTGTTTAAATGCTATATTGGGGAATTCCCGACTATGAACATGCTGTAAAGGAATGCAATTAGTCCACGAGCTATCCTTCCCAATTATAGTAAGAGATGGTCTTTTGTGCAATCGATTGCACATGCAACCGGGTTGCCCCAACACCCATGACTCTGATATGCAATTCGGATCCGTGTCCATTTTTATTTATTTTTTGATTTTTTAATTCAATTTTTATAATAACAAAATATAAGAATAATTAATAAATTAGGTGTAGAAATATAATAACAGAATTAACGCCATTTAAATCGGCCTATGTCTGACAATATAATACTCCATCTATCCTGAATATATATGACTATTTGATTATTCACACATATTAAGAAAAAAAAATTAATGATATGAAAGTTAGATAAATGTTGGTATTGGAATATGAGTAAATTAAAATAAATTACTAAAATGTTAATGATATAATTGTATTTGCTATTATAAAAGTTGGATAAAATGGTCTTTTGCTATATTATCATATTAATTAAATTATGAAAGTTAGTGAAATATTTAGTTAGGAACAAAAAAATTGTTATTAGGCATATAAATTTGGGACAGACGAAAAATGAAATGAGACATATATTTGGGATAGATGAAGTAACAAATTTCAGAACCAAAATTCATTTAATACTATTCGATGATCTGTCAAATTCTAAGTTTAGACTTCGGTGAAGAAGATTGTGACCATTTAATTTGACTAAAAAAAATCAAATTTTCAAAATTAACATATTTATGAGGACCATACCACTTTTAATTTAATTTTCTATCTTATTTAAAAACTAAAAAACTATCTTCTGAAGTGTTTATAGAAAATTAAGCACGTGACTTGTAATTAAAAATGTAAACAAACCATGTGGTTGAAAATAACTTTATGACCGAACTCAAGCTTTTATTTTGTACTTTATTAAACAATCTCACAAGCTTGTAACAAAAAATGTAAGCAAACCATGTGGTTAAATTATTGTGTAGGTCCAATTTAGTAGAAGTATGATTAAATATTTTATTTTACCTTAAAATCTAAAATTCAATGCAACTTAATCTTTATTTCTATAAAAATAAAGACTCGTACTGTACAAATAGATGCATAGTGTATATATATATATATATATATATATATATATATATATATATATATAGGTGGTGGTTCAAATGTGAAAATTCTATTATCATGTGAACTTGTGAACACTACATTTTAAAGATAAATGTACTGTACTTTAAAGGCAAAGATGTTGCATTTTAAAGTGCAGTACGTTTGTCTTTAAGTACAGTACATAAAGTGCAGTATATTTACCTTGAAAGTGCAATACGTTTGTCTTTAAAGTGCAGTGTTCACACGTTCACATGATAAGGGTTGTTCACACGGAACCACTCCATCCATATTTATATATATGTTTATATATATATAGATATACACACACGTCCCATGCAAATCATCAACACATAATCACTCCATCCATATTTCCAAATCCTCCGCCACCATAATCATGCTCTCTCTCCTCATCATCGGAGTGGCCTCCACTCCAGCGCTGCCGCCCGACGCCGCATTGTTTTCGGGCGCAATTAATGGCTACACTATCAACATACTCAGCATGAACATCGACTGCAACAATCCGGTGATACGTCACTGCTACTCCAAAGACGACGATTTCGGGGACAACGAGTGGAATTTTAGGGCGGACTTGTTCGGGCGGAAGGTATATTCTTGCTCGTTTACGTGGGGCGGGAAGACGAAGGCTTTAGAGGTGTTCGATTCGGGGTTAGGTTCAAAGTGTGTTCATCGTGATCTTTTCAGCCCGCTAAATGCTTTTTGGCTCGTACTACAGACGGGCCCTTCTATTTCGGAGGGGATAAGTTGCATGATTGGTGAAATTGGGATGGAATTTGATTTCAACGATTTAAAAAAAATGAAATATTGAGTAAAAACTATGGGATTAGTACGTACGTTAAACCCTCCCCATACTTTTGGCTATTTTCATTTGTTACCCTATAAATCTTCAAAATTATACTCCCTCTATTATGTTATTATTGTATTGTTTTCTTTCGGCACGAAGATTAAGAAAGTGGGTGAAATTGTGTTAAAGTAATGGGTCCACTTATTTCCTTTGATTGTAGTTCACAAATTAATTCTATTTTTAAAAACAAGACAATTATAGCAAGATACCCCGTTTTTACATTGTACAATTTTATCCCAAAACTTATTTAATATTGGATTGTGCTTCTTGACCTAAAATTTTTCTCCAAAATTTTATCCCCTAAAACTATTAGCCCATTTATATTGATTAAATTAGCAGAGAGAACGATTGAAATAGGGAAGTGGGTAGCTTTCTTTTTTATTATTAATGAGGAGGAATCCGCAACCGCTACTTTTGGTGCGCACAAGGTAAACTTCGCTCCGGTGCAATAGCCTGCAAATCATACATGAGAGTTAAACCACCCTTAAGGTGACAGGGTGATAAGACTCACATAGCGTGTCCAGTGGGATTTGAACCTATGATCTTTCGGTACAGGGCTACCCACCTTCACCGCTATGCCAATGGCTCTTGCAAAACAGCAAAAGGAACCAATGTTACACGATATTTTGTCTAAATTTTTTTTGCTAGTGGTGAGAGCAGATGATAAAATGTATTTCTAAATGTTTTCTACAAATGTTTATCATAATTATTTCTTATTTATTTTTACTTATTTACATCCATAAATTACATCAATGCTGATATGGATGCATAATCAATGTCAAATTTATAAATTTATATTCTACCATTGATTATGCGGTACCAATGGTTAGGATTATGTTCCAAAAATGATGATGCATGATTTAATTCCTTCCATTGGTAAACTCCCTATAGAATTGGCACCAACTTCAACCACATTTTTTTATTCCGCTAACCAATTTTCCGTATGACGAGGAAATTTGTAGTCGCAATTCAAAATACGTATAATCAACTTATATGGAATATTAAGGCTATTCTCTTTTACAAATTGTCTTTATATATTTTAAAAGTTTACAATATTATTAAATTGCATATTCGCACCCTATAAATTCTGAATCGTGATTATACGCCGTCTCAATCCTTCATTACATCACTAATGACACAAAACCAACGAAGAGGAATAATGAAACCAGCGGACGGCAGGGTTATGATCAAGGAACTTTATATCACAACAGAACAGAACAGAACAGATCCCCATTTCTTGTTTCTAAAAACAATTAGTTGCAGCAACTTAATTGATAGAACTTATTCTCTCTTCTTGTTACTATCAGAGCAATTGTAACAAAAAAGTAACAACTTTACTTAGTGTCGAATATATGACCAATCTATGTCCGAAAGACAACAAGACGACTCGTATAATCGCCTTTTAATTAAGGGGGGCGTAGTACCACCCAATTTGTCGTAATGTCACACATCGACTTAATGTAATTTTCATTTTCAAGGCCCCTTTAAGGGTATCTGAATTATATATGTTCTCATATGGTGTGGAATATTTTCAAAAAGGAATTAGTGAAACAAGTTTGAGGAGGAGAGAATATGGTGGGATAATGTTTTCAAAAAGGAAGTAGTGAAACAAATTTGAGGAGGAGAGAGAATATGGTGGAATAAACCTCAACACGGAATAGACATTAATTCAATGCTGACCACCAAATTAATCCTATCATAAACTTTGCCCTACCATGCATGCATATAAAACATCCTCGGTCTCATAAAAAGTGACCCTTATTTCATTTCAGACCGTTTCACAAAAAGTATTTAGGGTCGACCATGAGCATCCAAAATTTTTTGGGCCCCAAAAATATGAATTTAATATAAAATATATCTAACATTAACCGAACCACAAACCTTATGAAAAATGAAACATACAAAACCGAGTGGACTAAAGACTTTTTATACTATTTTTTTTAAACAAAACATAAATATAACTATGAGGCACCTAATTTTCTATATTAAAGGCCCTTTTTATTTCAATAACGGCCCAATTCTTTTCTAGTTTTTAGGATCGGTCCCAAAATTATTATACATATTTTATTTAAGGAATCCACAATTTTATTCGCAACTATCAATTCTCCTAAATAATTGAAATGAAAATAGATAATTTCTATGTGATAGATGTAGTGTATTTTTTTATGTATATATACATACATATCTCCACAGTAGAGAAGACATACAAATATACATACATAGAGATTAGAAAGAGAGAGAGAGAGAGAGAGAGAATGATCAGGTGGGAAGACGCGTGGAAGGTGGTGGCGGCGATGGCGCCGCTCTACGCCGCCCTAACGCTGGGGTACGCCTCCGTGAAGTGGTGGCGGATGTTCAGCCGGCACGACTGCGAGGCCATCAACCACTTCGTCTACTACTTCACCTACCCCATGTTCGTGCTGGAGTTCACCGCCCACGCCGACCCCTTCACCATGAACTACCCCTTCATGGCCGCCGACGCCGTCTCCAAGCTCATCCTCGCCGCCGCGCTGGCTGCCTGGGCCAAGTGCAGGGGGAGCGGCTCCAGCTGGTTCATCACCAGCTTCTCGCTCTCCACCCTCACGAACTCGCTCGTGTTCGGAGTCCCGTTTCTTAAGGCCATGTACGGGCCGTCGGCGGTGGCGCTGGTGGTGCAGTCGTCGGTGTTTCAGGCGCTTGTTTGGCTTACGATACTGCTGTTCGTGCTGGAGCTCCGGCGGACGACTAATTTGCACCGTCGCGCTGCTCCGCCGAATACTAACAGTAGTGATTTGGAAGGGCGTGGTGATGAAGTTAGTATGAATGTGATGATTGATGAGAGGGTGGCTTTGCGGATGTTGATCAAAGAGGTTTCGATCAAGATCGCGAAGAACCCTAATTCATATGCATGCATGGTTGGCATGACATGGGCTTTTGTGTCTAACAGGTGATTTTATATATTTAATTTTATTTAACTATTCCTCTTGATGCTATATAACTACGTCCGTCCCCTTCTAGTTGAATTTATCCAGTATGCCTTTTCCGGCTGGTTCCATTGAAGTATTTAGTTTTCTTTTTGGCAAATTAATGCAACCACTTTATTTGAAGAATTCACAACTCTACACAAAACTAACAATTCTCTTTAAAAACTGTGCTGAAACGAAAGTGGACACTTTAATGGGGCAGAGGAAGTATAAGTTATATAGCCACGGTATATATAACATAAGTAGCTCGCGGTTTTTTAGTAAGTTGTTAAAAATATCCTTAATTAATGTATGACACGTGTATAAGAAAAAGTACATAATGTAGTCGAGATCACTTGTTCCAAAAATTCATATCAAATGGTGTTCGATTCAAAACTACGTAGTTTTGAAGGCTTTACAATTAGTAAATCAAACGGATACACACAAATCCATTTTTCAATCTTCTCATTTCAATCTATAATTTTTTAATTTAAAATCACGTAATTTTGAATTGAACACCAATTGGACAGAGATTTATTGGATATGGGATCTGATCAACCTGAGGTGGGGTTGTGCTCTTTTAATCATAGATAACAATTATTTTGAGTAATTAATTAAGTTAGTTAGTGTACAACACACTTGTGTAGAGAATTTAAAAAGGGGCTATTAAAAAAAAAAGGGGGCTATTAAAGTTTTATTTTTAAAATCTGTGGCTATAAAACTTAATTTGTTGTCCATTTTGGCTGTAGATACATTTCTCCTTATAGAACTATTTCAATGCATGCAGGTGGAATATTAGTATGCCAAGCATAGTGGAAGAATCGATTCTCATCATGTCAAGAGCTGGAACTGGCACAGCCATGTTTAGCATGGGTAAGATTGTACACACTATATATTGAACCCTAAATGTATCATTTTCGTACGTACAAGTGAAAAATATCAACTAAGCTACGTGCAGTTATATTATCGTACGATTATTGACGTGAAGATTTATAGATGATGCAGGATTGTTTATGGCTTCGCAAGAGAAACTGTTGGCATGTGGAGCAAATCTGACTATATTTGGGATGGTGCTGAAGTTTATTGTTGGTCCACTAGCCATGGCTTTAGGTTCCCTTGCTCTTGGTTTGCATGGGGACATCTTGCGTATAGCTATAATACAGGTACATATGCATACATATATTCTCTGTTTTATTAGTAGTGTCCAGGGGCATACGACCCAATGACCCCCTTGGGATTTACAAAATTAGGAATATGCACGTTACTTTTAACTAAAGTAGCACAAAAGCTTGTGTGTACCACTTTCGTATACCCTTATATGTACCACACCACAAGGGTATTGAAATGTGTTAAATATGGCTCACTTGATTTAATGAAAAATGTCACATGTCAGTACCCTTGTGGTGTGGTATACACAAGGGTATACGAAAATAGTACATACAAACCGCTCCGCTAAAGTAGGCTTAGTTCAGTGGTAATAGTCTTAAGTTAAAGGATGGGAGGCATGGGTTCGATACGTTCTAAAGCCCTTCCGTCACCACCAAACATCTTAATAAAAGGACGATTGGCTACGAGAATTTCATAAAACATGTAAAATTGGACCCCCTCTAAAGCCCTAGCTTTGCTACTGGTAGTGTCTGACTTCTTCTAATTATGTTGTATGGTGTATGTTGTTTGAATTTTGGGTAAATTATTTGTGACCACAAATTATTTGTCGTTTTTAGAAATAATGCGTTACTAACGGGACATCCCTCTCAGGAGTGCAAGACACTACTAATAGGGCAGATGGAGTATTATTAATTACACGAACGAGCATTGAAGTTGTGAGTGGTGATGATAAATTGCTTTTCAATTGATCTAGGAATAAGAATAATAATCTTTCATGAAAATCACTCATCTATTACATAAGCCCAAAAGGCTAAAGAATAATAATGTGGATTATTCTCATGTCATATGTAGTTCCTTTGTCTCTATGTGATCTATGTCTTAAATATCGCCAAAAAAGGCTTTTAAATGGACATAATTTTATTAGATTGATATAATAATTTTGCAAGTGTCCATATATAATATATAATAAGTTGTTTATATATAATATTTTGCAGGCTGCACTGCCCCAATCCATCACCTCCTTCATCTTTGCCAAAGAATATGGATTGCATGCAGATGTTCTCAGCACTGCGTAGGCCTTAATCCTGTAACAATTATCATCCTTAATCTCACTGTTAATTATTAATCTTTTTTATTTATTGATGTAGGGTTATCTTTGGCATGATCGTATCTCTGCCCGTGTTAATTGGCTACTATGCAATTCTGGAATATGTACAATGAGGCAACAACAAGAGAGTTGTGTAGGATAAGATATATAGACCAAAACTTTATAATTATTCTTCAAAATGGCTCAAGTTTATTATTCCATAACGAGCTAGGTGAAATTTAGACCCCTTTAGTTTTGATAAGATGCAATACGTCACCTTGTGGTTTTTATTTCATTACTCAATGTTGCCCGATTTTCGACTTGTGAGGAGAAAAATACCTTTAACATGTAATACGAATATTAAGATATAATATCATAAGTATTAAGATAAAATTTATTAAACCACGGTAGGTGTATTTCACCATATTTAAGTAGAGGGGTGAATTGCACCGATTTGCAAAACCTCAAAGAGGTCCGATGCACCTGCATGAAATCACACGGAGAGGATTTTGCTCCTATATGAAATCACATGGAGGTAAATAACACTTATTTGTAAACCATAAGGGGACTTGGTGCATCTTTTGAAATCATAAAGGGGAATAATTTGCACTAAAGTAAAACCACAAAGATGTTAGCTGCTATATATTAACTCTCCCATAACTCGCGTAGGATCTTCTGTCCCACTTTCTTGTGTCTCACTGTCATTTTTAACGATAGACATCTAGAAGGTATTTAAATTTTAGGATTGTAGTGTCCATCTAAATGGCTACCGTGTAAAGTGAATAGGACACAAGTGGAACACAAAAAAATGGGAAAGATGATACAGACTACAAATAAGTTAAATTCAAGCTAGCAAATACAGACATGTGGAGTATAAATTCTAATTAATTGTCCTCTGACAAACTTTAATTTCCCAATCAAAATCATATGACAATATTCAGGAGAAATTATTCATGCAAGTTGGTTGGAGATTTTTTTACGTAGAATATGGAATTTATTGCTTGTCATGCAAGTTGGTTGGAGATTTTTTTTACGTAGAATATGGAATTTATTGCTTGTCTGCAGACACTTCGAACATATACTATTAATCATCTGCAAGAAAATGGAATATGAATGAATGCCATATATAAAATCAGAATATATATCTAATAATGTAGTATGTGTATTATGGCATTTAATTTGGAATAAACAGTCTTATATTGACAAGGAATCAAAATCATGTTAGCCCTCATCTTTTCTGAATTTATCAACTTGATGAATATTTGAAGAACAAAGAAGAGATGAATCTAAGTGCCGGCAAACACATCCAATCCATACAGTTAAACCTCGATAAAGTAATAAGTTTGGGATTGGAAAAAAAATATTCGTTTAACGAAGTTATTATTTTATCGAACATTATTTTAGCGCATTGATACAAATTGGGACCGGAATAAATTATTATCTAAGCGAGATTATTATTCTATCGAACATTTACTTTATCGATTTTAACTGTATTTTTGAAAATAGCACAACAGCTGAATACGTGAATATATTATACTCCCTCCGTACCGCTATTACGGTCCTCTTTGGTTATGGCACAAAGATTAATTTTGTTTAAGGTGTATATTTTCTTGGTTTTAATTGTATTAATAAATGAACACAGTTTTCGAGAAGTGGTTGGTGAGAATAAATTAAAATCCATCCAAATTTTACAAGGCATAGTTGAGACAATCAATTTATTATTATTATTTTTTTCTATTTTTTCATGTTGTAATTAAAAAAGTAATATAAGTTATTTTTGAAGAGAGAGAGGGTATAAGAATGTGGGGGGTGAGTAATGGGTAGGGATATATTTTTTCCTATTATATTATTAATAATTTATTATTCACGTGCACTTTTTGACATTACAATGTGGTACTAAAATTCTTTGCCTTAATTACAAACGAACGAACTTTTATCTGTATTTATGATAACCATAACTAAGACTCGACAGAAACTAAAAATACAAGAAATGAATACACATTATTCCTAATCATCCATTCCCCCCAAAATGTGGAGAGAATTTCAATCAATATCACATTTTTCGGCTTCTTACCTCCTAATCTCATCCTCTTCGGACAGACTTGTATGACAATGGATGTAACGATCAAGAAATTTGCAGAAAGATACTAACGATGATGCCGACATGCAAGATCAAATGGTAGATAATAGCAGGCTAGCTAGCTTATAATTAGAATTAAGCGAAGGTCGATCAAGATTACACATATCAATGGCGTCGAAGAAAGGCGGCCGCTCGCCGGGAAAAGGCGGGTCCGGGCAGACCGTGAAGTTTGCCCGGAGAACTGCGAGCGGCAGGTATGTAAGCCTCTCCAAGGAGGAGATCGAGATGGCCGGCGATTCGACCACCGACTACACCAACTACACCGTTCACATCCCGCCGACGCCGGACAACATGCCGACGGATAACTCGGTCGCGGCCAAGGCTGAGGAGCAGTACGTATCGAATTCGCTCTTCACCGGAGGCTTCAACAGCGTCACCCGGGCCCACCTCATGGACAAGGTGATCGACTCGCAGGTGTCCCACCCGCAGATGGCCGGAGCCAAGGGTTCCTCCTGCGGAATGGCCGCCTGCGACGGCAAGGTGATTAAGGACGAGAGGGGGAACGATGTCATGCCTTGTGAATGCAGGTAAGGTCAACATATGCATGTGTAATTATAGTGGAGGTCACATGGGCCGATTCAGAATTACGAGAGAGAAGGTGAAATCTTCAATTTTCGAATGAATGAAACGAAATACCTAGAATTTTGGATGGTGAAAATGATGAAAATTAAATCTCAAAAAACACATAAAATTGAGTCGTAGCGCGATTTGGGACGACCGAGTGCCACCTTGTATCCGCCCCTACTAGCGGAGATGACCAACGCCACCACCAATTCTTTTTATTTATTATTATGTTTTAATTCTAAAGGTAACTACAAGTTATTTGTTAGCTCCGCCGTCATCAAAAAGTTATTTTAAGTTATATTAAAAGAGGCGGAGATAGGTGGTGGCGTCGGTAAGAAGCCTTCATAACCAATTATTATTATTATTATTATTATTATTATTATTATTATTATTATTATTATTATTATTATTATTATTATTATTATTATTATTGTTATGTGTAATTTTCTTAAAAACTCAATACAGCTCATAATTGAACCCATCATTCTGTTTCCACCACTTTTGGAATTGCATATTCATACATACAATGTGATGCTGATTGATTAAATTTGGTGGTGTTTAGGTTCAAAATCTGCCGAGACTGCTACATGGATGCCCAGAAAGACACCGGTCTATGTCCGGGATGCAAGGAGCCCTACAAAACCGACCACGAAGATGGAGAAATCCCAAACTACGCCCCGGGAGCGCTCCCGATAACCGGCCCCGACACCAAGAAGGACAAGAACAACATGTCGATGATGGCAAGGAATCAAACCGGAGAATTCGACCACAACAAGTGGTTGTTCGAGACTCAAGGAACTTACGGCTATGGAAACGCCTACTGGCCCAGCGGAGACGACGACGGCAAGGGCAACGGCATGCATAGAGGCATGATCGAGTCATCCGACAAACCGTGGAGGCCGCTCAGCCGAATCATAGACATCCCCAACGGCATCCTCGCCCCTTATAGACTACTCATCTTTCTCCGCTTAATCATTTTGTTCTTCTTCCTGACGTGGCGGGTTCGGCATCCGAACGAGGAGGCGATATGGCTCTGGCTCATGTCCGTGGTTTGTGAGATATGGTTTGCCTTCTCATGGATTCTCGACCAAGTCCCGAAAATGCACCCCATTAACCGGAAGGTCGATCTGCCCCTCCTACGAGACAAATTCGAAACCGCTAGCCCTTCCAATCCGACGGGGAGATCGGATCTCCCCGGGATGGATTTCTTCGTGTCGACGGCGGATCCAGATAAGGAGCCGCCGTTAGTGACGGCGAATACGATCCTGTCTATCCTAGCGGTCGAGTATCCGGTAGAGAAACTCGCTTGCTACGTGTCGGATGATGGGGGTGCCCTGCTTACGTTCGAGGCCATGGCCGAGGCGTGCAGTTTTGCAGACTTGTGGGTCCCTTTTTGCCGGAAGCATAACATCGAACCGAGGAATCCTGACACTTACTTTAGTTTGAAAGGTGATCCTACTAAGAATAAAAATAAGGCGGATTTTGTTAAGGATAGGAGGAGGGTTAAGAGGGAGTATGATGAGTTTAAAGTGAGGATTAATGGGTTGCCGGATTCGATTAGGAGGAGATCGGAGGCTTTTAATGCAAGGGAAGAGATGAAGGTGTTGAAGAATATGAGGGAGAATGGGGCTGATACTATGGAGCCCATCAAGATCACTAAGGCTACATGGATGGCGGATGGCACACATTGGCCGGGGACTTGGGCTACTCCTTCCCGGGACCACGCGAAAGGCGATCACGCCGGAATCCTTCAGGTACAACTGTGCCGGTGATTTACTATTGAGCATGTGTAGTCTGATCTTTATTAGGACAATATATGACCCTTTTATGTTTAGCCTCGAATGTTTGACCACGGTCAGCATGACCGAGGTCAACATCTTCGAATATCTTGATCGTAGTCAGAGCTAGCTCTTGACCGTTAGGTCTAGCATTTACTCGCCATTTGAAACCTTTGTAATGGTAAGCATTCAATACGAGTGAAAGAAATATCATTTCTAGTGGGGCTGGAGATATAAGTGGTATTGACCGAACACCATAAATTCGCGTTTATTACTTTCTGGGGTGGATTTAGGCGGTGGTGAGTGTCCCAAATTGTATATTTTTTTAGGATTTACTTTTCCTGATATTTCCCACTAACTCAAACTTCTGAATTCTCCCCTGATTGCTTTCATTGTGTGCACTTTTATTCATTTTATAACGAACATACTCCCTCCATCCCATTTAACTTGTCTCTGTTTCATATTCGGGTCGTCCCACTCAACTTTTCTTCAACTCAAAAAGGAGAATTTTTATGTTGTAGGACTCACACCTTTATTAGTAAAATCCACTTTTTAAATTGTGTGACCCTAACATTTACTACTAAATCACTTTATTTAAATTGTAGGACCCACACGTTTACTACTAAAAAATCCACCTCGCCTTAATAACCGTTCCGTAAAGTTTGAAGCCAAGTTAAATGGGACGGAGGGAGTACTATTCTATTTTCTTTCTAAGCAACTAAGAATTGATCTGTGTGTATGTTTACATTAATGATGCTTAGGTGATGCTCAAGCCTCCTAGCTCCGATCCCCTAATGGGATCTCCGGAAGAGAATATCATAGACTTCAGCGACGTGGACATACGCCTACCCATGTTCGTCTACATGTCACGTGAAAAACGGTCGGGCTACGACCACAACAAGAAAGCCGGCGCCATGAACGCCCTTGTCCGAGCATCCGCTATTCTCTCCAACGGCCCATTCATCCTCAACCTCGACTGCGATCACTACATCAACAACTGCACGGCTGTCCGCGAAGGGATATGCTTCATGATGGATAGGGGCGGCGAAGACATATGCTACATCCAGTTTCCACAACGATTCGAAGGAATCGATCCATCCGATCGTTACGCCAACCATAACACCGTCTTCTTCGACGGTAATATGCGAGCACTAGACGGCATCCAGGTACTGCATCCATTTTCCTTAGCATTGTCAATGTATACTATTGAGGATGCTCGTTGAGGACAAACAATTGCAGGGGCCGGTCTATGTCGGGACGGGATGTATGTTCCGGAGATTTGCTCTTTACGGATTTGATCCGCCCAAAGTTGATAAGCTTCCGGACAAGGATAAGAATCCGGAGGCTCAACCTCTCAACGCGTCGGATTTTGACCGGGATCTTGATGTCGATATGTTACCGAAAAGATTCGGGAATTCGACGTTGTTGGCGGAGTCTATACCCGTTTCTGAGTTTCAATCTCGCCCGATTGCCGATCACCCGGCCGTGAAGTTTGGACGGCCGCCCGGGGCCCTAAGGGCCCCGAAGGAGCCTCTTGATACTTCTACCGTCGCTGAATCTGTCTCCGTTATATCTTGCTGGTATGTTGTCTGGTTATTTCGGGCACGTATTTTAGAATGAGATAATAATAACGGGACGAGAAGATTATTGATGGGATGTAATTAAAAAACTAATATTAAAAAAAATGGTTAGTACTAATAAATTAATTTAATTTGTAGGTACGAAGATAAAACGGAATGGGGCGACCGCGTGGGGTGGATTTACGGCTCCGTGACGGAAGACGTGGTGACCGGCTACCGGATGCACAACCGGGGCTGGCGCTCTGTCTACTGCGTGACGAAGCGCGACGCCTTCCGCGGCTCGGCGCCGATCAATCTGACCGACCGGCTGCACCAGGTCCTTCGGTGGGCGACTGGATCGGTCGAGATCTTCTTCTCAAGAAACAACGCAATTATGGGGACGAGGAAAATCAAACTCCTGCAACGCCTCGCCTACATCAATGTCGGCGTCTACCCCTTCACCTCCCTCTTCCTCATCGTCTACTGCTTCCTCCCCGCTCTCTCTCTCTTCTCCGGCTTCTTCATCGTGCAGACGCTCGACGTCTCCTTCCTCCTCATGCTCCTCGCGATGTCCCTCTGCTTGATCGGATTGGCCTTACTAGAGGTGCGATGGTCGGGGGTTTCGTTGGAGGATTGGTGGCGGAACGAGCAATTCTGGCTGATCTCCGGCACCAGCGCGCATCTGGCGGCGGTGGTGCAGGGGCTTTTGAAGGTAATCGCCGGAATCGAGATCTCGTTCACTCTGACGTCGAAGGCGGCGGGCGAGGATAACGATGATATCTACGCGGAGCTTTATTTGGTGAAGTGGACGTCGCTGATGATTCCGCCGATTGTGATTGGGATGGTGAACATCATCGCGATGGTGACGGCGTTCTCCAGGACGATCAACGAGGCGGTGCCGCAGTGGAGCAAATTTATCGGCGGCGCGTTTTTTAGCTTTTGGGTTCTGGCGCATCTGTACCCGTTCGCCAAGGGTTTGATGGGGAGGAGAGGGAAGACGCCGACGATTGTGTTTGTGTGGTCGGGGCTTATTGCGATTACGCTCTCCTTGCTGTGGGTGGCGATTAATCCGTCGAGCTCTGAGCAGCCTGCCGCCGCCGGCGGGGGCGCCGGGTTTACCTTCCCATGAACAACCATTTCTTTCTCTCTCCTCAGCTTGTGTTGATAATACGAGATAGATTTGGTAATTTTTTAAAATTTGTTTTTCTGATTTGTTATTATTATTATTAATTTTTTTTTATCAACGTTAAAACGTTGAGGACTGATGTTCATGTTGTTGATAGTTTTAGTCTGTTATAATATCTGCTGTATATTTGATTCGCATATTAGAATTATTAATGGGCCATGATTTTTGGGCTTAATGAATTTTTATTTTTATTTTTGGCTTTGAATTTTTACTTTCAAACAAGAAGCATGTGCAATTCTAAAATATTGTACTTCGAATTTTTTTTTATAAAGAGATGTTTATAATTCTTATTATAAGTTTTATTTATTAATTTTTGTTTAAAGTTAGAAATAATTAATTTAAGTAAAATTAGAGAGTTTTTTGGTTTTAATAATAAAAAATAGATATAATTGTTTCTGAAATTATGATCTTAAGCACCAAAAGCATCTCAATTAATGCTTAAATTAAATTGTCTTAATTTTAGATAAGCTACCGCAGTAAGTAAATTTTTCAAACGCTGCGATCAATAAATAGATAAGTGTAATATGAGTATTTACAAACACCCCTAACAACTTTAATTTAAAATAAACTTTAAGCACAAGTAATTAAAAATTATTTCAAACATTGCTTAAATTTAGCTAGAAACTTATATAAAGTTCTATCAAGTTGACATTAAAAGAGTTGTTAATTTGACCTACAATCAAATTTTTATTAATAAATAGATAAGGTATAATTATAACACAAACACATTACGGATTCATATCTAGTTGTTTTCCTCGGTAGTAGGCATACGAAGGGTCACCAGTGTCACCATACCTAAAAATTTAAATTTTGTAATTTATTGGCAGTAAAAGTTACCACACAATTGCCCTTTCTTGGACGAATTTGATGATCTACTAATCCCTTTTGATGTCTTTATCAAATTTTGAATTTTTTCTTCTAAAGTATTACTCCCTCCATCTCACTTAATTTATTTTATTTTCTTTTTCTAGTTATCTTATTTGACTGGTCTTGTTTTCTAAAATAGAAAATAATTACTATACAAACTTCTATTTTTTATTTGTGGAGCCTATCTTTCTATACACAACCAATCAGTCATCTTAATTTTCATGTTGAAAAGAAACAAGACAAGTCAAGCGGGACGGAGTGAGTGTATTTTATTTAAAAAATAGTCAAATAGAAATAGCCAACCTTTGTAATAATATAATTATAGTCAAGATTGTACTAAAAGATTTCTCTTCGCATTTTCACTTAAGGCTTGAAATTATCTTTATTTCAATTATTTTCTTGTATTATTTCGGTTTTTGTACATCAATGACTAACTAAATATTAATAGGTCATGAATAGAGCCGGCAAAATGGGCCCGACCCGATGGGCCGGCCCATCTGCACGAAAAAGGGTTGGGTTGAGGCTCACGAAAATAGAAGCTCGAAGGTGTCTTTGAGGCTTAAAAAGTCCGCCCAAAAAAAATCACGGGCTCTATAGGCTTTGGGCTAAAAAAGCCTCGAGGTTTTTGGGGCTAAAAAAGCTCTGTCCGAAAAAAATGCATAATTATTAAATAATATTAATATTAATACATAAATATAAATAAAAAAAGATGGGAGAGAAAAAATTCTCAAAGAAATATTCAAAATGCAATTAATATATGTTGAAACTTGACGATTTTAAATTATTTATTGTCTTAGTTTGAATTTTTGTAATGTTTACTTGTATACGGCTTTGAATTTTGATATTTATTTGTACTTATATCTATAATATGATTTATTTAGTCTATTTAATCACTTCATAATTTATACTTTATTCAACATTAATATATTTAATTTAAATTATACATATTGATTTTATTTTTATACAACAAATATATAATTATAAAATTATAAAAAAATATTAAATAAATTAGTAGGCTAAGCCCGCCCGCCCGCCCGAAAGCCCGGGGTCGGGTTGGGCTTCATAAATCATGACCCGGTAAAGTACCGGGCGGGTTCGGACAGGCCCAAAAATTAAGTTGGCCCGATAGGCCCGGGGCTGGGCTGGCCCGCCCGCTGAATCGAATATTGTCATAATAGTTAACGTTATAAATATGCATTATTTTTCAAAAAAAAAACACGATTCTTGATTATGATTTTCGAACGGATACTGATCACGATATCAATTATACAAATTGATTGTTTCAATGGATTGTATATAACATTATGTTTGGTTGGAGAGAATTAGTGGGGAAATAAATAGATAATAGAGAATTAGTGGGGAAAGAAATAGATAAGAGAGAATTTGAAAAGAAATGTTAATTTTCTCTCATTTGGTAAAGAAGAGAAATAGGAGAGACAGTAAAAAAAAATGGTGGGCCTCACATAATTCTTTTTTTCTTTCCAAACATGAGAAGAAAGAGAGAAAATAAATTTTATTACAAAACGGATAATTATGCCCTCATATATTCATCCATAATTTTCTCTTCTTTTTTTAATAAGGATACTTATTTATGTGTTTTTAAAATAAACATTATTTTCCGAATTTCTAATTTGTGTAAGAAAAGAAAAGCAATATAACACGATTATTTATAAGAAACTTATGTGTGGGAATACGAGCAGCGACGGCCATGCAATTGCACTTAGGCTGAGAATCACAGTTGGCAGCTCAACAATAACTAGAGACTTCATGACTTTAGAGATCGGTCTGCTCAAACGGGCGAAGGAATAGGGGTCTATGCTCCATGGGTACAACTGCATCAGCTGATGCGGTTGCACGTATAACTAGTGCAATCTAAATTTCGCTCCTAAAATAAGATCACCCCATTTCAAAGTCATAAGCAAATTAATGTCAACACAATTAATCTATAAATTGAAAGAAATTTCCAAAGATTGAATAGCTAGTCAATTTCCAAAAAAAGTCCATATACTTTGTTTTTAAGTTATCTCAAATCGGTTTATCTCGTACACATGTTAAGAGATTTTTATGCTCAAAGTGTTTATGATACATCTATTTATAATCATATTTATAATAAAATATATTTCATTAAAAATGTAAATGTAATTATGATAATGATGCATGTTTGAATATTAAATTGCAAAATGTTATGCGAGTGACAATTTATAATGATGTTGGTTGTAAGATTTATATTTACTACCTATAAAAGCACTATATTTTATTATAATATGACTTCAAGCATTATATTATTTATGTTGATATTATTGTAAATGTAGGATTTATTCAAAATTATTATGATTTTGGATATATTTTTAAATTAGCAAAAATAAGTTCATATTTTAAGTAAAGAATGACTTATCTATGTGCGAAAATCCAATATGTGCAAAAATACGAATGGTAAGTACAATTTGTGTAAAAATAGAATGTGTGAAAATACAACATGTACGAAAGAAGTACAATACAATAATAAAAATGTATATAAAATAACTTTAAAAAAATAAAATTAGTACGCACAAAGATTAATGTTAACCATAGTGAAGCTTTCCAAACAATACAAATACGTTATTATTAAAATTTATCCTCAAATTTTTTAATGAAGAACAAAAATATTGGTAACTTTTCTATTAATAATTTATTTCCTTATTGCTTTAATTTTTAATCTACATTATTATCAAGAAATATGCATTAAAAAAGATGAGGATTATGCAAACTTGTCAAGTGCGTTTTTCTCAATTGAATATTATAATTCCAAGAAAGTGTATAAATGTTTATCGATAGATGTAAGATTTAATGAATCTTATTTTCCTTTTCAACAAGTCGTCAATTCAAATTAAATGGACTATTTAGCTACTGGCCTTGTATAACTTATGACGTGAACCTAGTAAATATCCTCTAAACTAGCTCGAAGTACAACTACACCAAACTAAAGGCAGGTCGAGCCAGCCCAGCCCATTGGTTCGGGCTATTTGGACTTAGTTTTGATATTTTAAGTTATATTTATACTCTGCAACAAAATGGAAAACTTACATTAATAGACGTGAGCGCGAGTGTTATGAACACCGCTCCAAGTGCTGTAGAATGCACGCTCTCTGTAAATAACAACATTCAATTAGACACAAAAATAATTAATCTAATTTATGTAAGAAAAGAAAAACAATATAACACGATTGTTTATAAGAAACTTAAGTGTGGGAATACGAGCAGCGACAGCAGATGCAACCGCACTGAGGATGAGAATCATAGTTGGCAGACCAGCAATAACTAGAGACTTTATGGCTCTAGTTAGAGTGGGCTGCTCAAACGGGCGAAGGAATAGGGGTCTATCATCCGCGGTACAACTGCATTAGTTGATGCGGTGCAATCTCAATGTCACTCCTAAAATAATATCACCACCATTCAAAGTCATAAGCAAATTAATATCAACAGAAATAATCTATTAGTTGAAAGAAATTTCCAAAGATTGAATAGCTAGTCAATTTCTAAAAAAAGTCCATATACTTTGTTTTAAGTTATCTCTAATCGGTTTATTCATACACATGTTAAAGAGATTTTTTATGCATCAAATTGTTTATGATTCATCTATTTATAATCATATTTATGATAGATATAATTCATAAAATATCTACAATGATGCATGTTTGAATATAAATTGTAAGTTCATAGTGAATATTCATATAATCACTATATTCTGTTGTCGTTTTAATTCAAATATTAGGTTGAGTGAGAATTTATAATGATGTTGGTAATATATATGATTTTATATTACAATATTTCATTATATGACTTCAAGCATAAAAAACTATTAATCTGCCTAAATACTTTATATTGTTAATAGTTTTTGTTGATATTGAGCATAAATAAGTTCATATTTTAAGTAAGTAATGATTTTGGATATAATGAAGTGTTCTTTCCAATGAAATAACAATAATTAATACTAATTTATTATTGTGCACATTACAAAAGTATAAAGCATGACATATCAATAAAAATATAATAATAAGATTCTAATAGCACACTACAAGTCTACAACTTGCATATTGAGAAATGATCATAGTCGTCGTCAAATCAGGAGTTGACACGTTTCAACAAAATAAAACATTATAATTAATGTATTTTCATATTAGAATATTGTTGATGAACTGATCAAATTATCTCAGCTTCTTTCGAATTTTATTGCTAGCTGTTAAGATAGAAATACCTGTTATGCTGTTAAAATCTTTTTGTTTATATTTTTCGTAATTTATCATTATTTTATGTATGTGATAATTAATGTAAATAATGTTAACTATTAAAATAGGATTTACTGTGAACAGCATGCTGCCTCCGGTAGTCTACTACTACTCCTTCCACTTGTCTGACAACAAAGTTAAAGTTTGTGGTAGTTACGGCGGTAAGCCTATTTTGCCTTCTCTTGCAATCAATTGCAAGAGTAGTTGTGCAAAATCGACCGAGGCATTACTTGAGAACCATCGGGAGTTATATGACTTGCGCAGTCATGCTCCCCGACGTCGCGTTTGGAGTCAGCCGATTAGTGCTTTATGTGACTACACAAGCTCAGCAGCAGCAATGAGACTTTTAGGCTTTTTTTTAATTTGTTAATGTTGTAATGATGCTTAATAACTTTTAGTCTTCTTTTGATTTGATGATGTTGGAGAACTTGTAGATTTGTTTTGCTTTTTTACTATTGTTCTAAGGCGCTGTATGAAAAATCTTGATATTCATATTCAGCTTTTTAATCACAAACAATACGTGAGATTATGTAGCACCAAATAAAGAGTTGTTTTCACTTCATAACGATACTTTTATTCATTATAAGTGCTACTATGATTCTTAACAAATGATACATTGATATTATAGTAAATGTAGAATTTATTCAAAACTATTACGATTTTGGATATACCTATAAATCAGAAGAAATAATTTCATATTTTAAGTAAATAATAACTTATCTATGTGCGGAAATACAATATGTGCGAAATTACAATATGTGCGAAAATGCAATATGTGCGAAAATACAATATGTGCGAAAATACAAGTGTTAAGTAAATTTGTGTAGAATGCGAAAATACAATACGTACGAAAGAAATACAATACGTTAATAAAAATGTGTATAAAATAACTTCAAAAAATAAAATTAGTATGCACAAAGATTAATGTTAATCACAGTGAAGGTTTTTCAATTATCTTTTTTTAGGAGTGAAATTGAGGTCGTAGTTGATCCAGTTGGATCTACTGAGACACTAGCTGATGCATCACCTGCATCAGAGACACGGTCTCGTGCATGCGCACAGATTGATTGAGATTAGGACGTCCGACGAGTCTCTCGTACGTCCACCTGAAAGCCGTCCGCAACTTAGAGCGCGATAAACTCTCTAGGTTCTGTTGGACTGCCAAGTATGCTTACCAGTTTTAGTGGAGTCGCAGCTCTCCTAGGTGCTCGTGCTCCCACACGTAAGTTTTCTATAAACAATCATGTTATATTATTTTTGTTTTCAAATAGACACTACATTAATGGTTTTTATGTTGTTATTCACAGTGGTTGTGTTCGCTGCAGCATGCGGGTCGCTATTTTCAGTGGTCATGCTCGGTTTTCTCGATGTAAGTTATTTATTTTTTTGTCGTGTATAATCGTAGCTAGAGATGTCAAAACTACCTTTTGTTTGGGTGGAGTTGGGCTAAGATATTAGAGGGTATTTAGAAGACTTACATCATAGGTTATTTACTACCTCTTAATTGAGAGATATATCAATTTACTTAGATATTATGAGGGATGAGCTGGAAAAATTTATCTTCTTCAAACCTTTTTAGGGGTAGTCTTTTGCATCTATAGTTGTACTCTTTTAGAAGAATAGAGCATAAACTTTGGTTAGACCTTTTTCCTTTTCAACTATTTCTATCATGGTTTTAGAAAGAAGCTAAGTAATTCATAAATTTTCAGCTATATATCTTAAGAGGAGAGCACTCGGGCCCGGATCCGAATCCTACCACACTACTTCATGTGGTGATGACGACCGTAGGATTTATTGTGAACAGCATGCTGCCTCCGGTAGTCTACTACTAATCCTTCCACTTGTCTGACAACAAAACGTTAAAGTTTGTGGTGGTTACGGCGGTAAGCCTATTTTGCCTTCTCTTGCAATCAATTGCAAGAGCAGCTGTGCAAAATCGACCGAGGCATTACTTGAGGACCATCGGGAGTTATATGACTTGCGCAGTCGTGCTCCCCGCTGTCGCGTTTGGAGTCAGCCGATTAGTGCTTTATGTGACTACACAAGCTCAGCAGCAGCAATGAGACTTTTAGGCTTTTTTTTAATTTGTTAATGTTGTAATGATGCTTAATAACTTTTAGTCTTCTTTTGATTTGATGATGTTGGAGAACTTGTAGATTTGTTTTGCTTTTTTACTATTGTTCTAAGGCGCTGTATGAAGAATCTTGATATTCAAATTCAGCTTTTTAATCACAAACAATACGTGAGATTATGTAGCACCAAATAAAGAGTTGTTTTCACTTCATAACGATACTTTTATTCATTATAAGTGCAACTATGATTCATAACAAATGATACATTGATATTATAATAAATGTAGAATTTATTCAAAACTTTTACGATTTTGGATATACCTATAAATCAGAAGAAATAATTTCATATTTTAAGTAAATAATGACTCATCTATGTGCGGAAATACAATATGTGCGAAATTACAATACGTGCGAAAATGCAATATGTGCGAAAATACAATATGTGCGAAAATACAAGTGTTAAGTAAAATTTGTGTAGAATGCGAAAATACAATACGTACTAAAGAAATACAATACGTTAATAAAAATGTGTATAAAATAACTTCAAAAAATAAAATTAGTATGCACAAAGATTAATGTTAATCACAGTGAAGGTTTTTCAATTATCTTTTTTTAGGAGTGAAATTGAGGTCGTAGTTGATCCAGTTGGATCTACTGAGACACTAGTTGATGCATCACCTGCATCAGAGACACGGTCTCGTGCAGCTGCACAGTTGATTGAGATTAGGACGTCTGACGAGTCTCTCGTACGTCCACCTGAGCAGTCTGCAGCTAGTAGAGCGATAAAGTCCCTAGTTTCTGTTGGACTGCCAAGTATGCTTACCAGTTTTAGTGGAGTCGCAGCTCTCCTAGGTGCTCGTGCTCCCACACGTAAGTTTTCTATAAACAATCATGTTATATTATTTTTGTTTTCAAATAGGTACTACATTAATGGTTTTTATGTTGTTATTCACAGTGGCTGTGTTCGCTGCAGCATGCGGATCGCTATTTTCAGTGGTCATGCTCGGTTTTCTCGATGTAAGTTATTTATTTTTTTGTCGTGTATAATCGTAGCTAGAGATGTCAAAACTACCTTTTGTTTAGGTGGAGTTGGGCTAAGATATTAGAGGGTATTTAGAAGACTTACATCATAGGTTATTTACTACCTCTTAATTGAGAGATATATCAATTTACTTAGATATTATGAGGGATGAGCTGGAAAAATTTATCTTCTTCAAACCTTTTTAGGGGTAGTTTTTTGCATCTATAGTTGTACTCTTTTAGAAGAATCGAGCATAAACTTTGGTTATACCTTTTTCCTTTTCAACTATCTCTATCATGGTTTTAGAAAGAAGTTAAGTAATTCATAAATTTTCAGCTATATATCTTAAGAGGAGACCACTCGGGCCCGAATCCGAATCCTATCACACTACTTCATGTGGTGATGACGACCATAGGATTTATTGTGAACAGCATGCTGCCTCCGGTAGTCTACTACTACTCCTTCCACTGGTCTGACAACAAAACGTTAAAATTTGTGGTGGTTACGACGGTAAGCCTAGTTTGCCTTCTCTTGCAATCAATTGCAAGAGCAGCTGTGCAAAATCGACCGAGGCATTACTTGAGAACCATCGGGAGTTATATGACTTGCGCAGTCGTGCTCCCCGCTGTCGCGTTTGGAGTCAGCCGATTAGTGCTTTATGTGACTACATAAGCTCAGCAGCAGCAATGAGACTTTTAGGCTTTTTTTTTAATTTGTTAATGTTGTAATGATGCTTAATAACTTTTAGTCTTCTTTTGATTTGGTGATGTTGGAGAACTTGTAGATTTGTTTTGCTTTTTTACTATTGTTCTAAGGCGCTGTATGAAGAATCTTGATATTCATATTCAGCTTTTTAATCACAAAGAATACATGAGATGATGTAGCACCAAATAAAGAGTTGTTTTTACTTCATAACGATACTTTTATTCATTATAAGTGCTACTATGATTCATAACAAATGATACATTGATATTATAATAAATGTAGAATTTATTCAAAACTTTTACGATTTTGGATATACCTATAAATCAGAAGAAATAATTTCATATTTTAAGTAAATAATGACTTATCTATGTGTGGAAATACAATATGTGCGAAATTACAATATGTGCGAAAATGCAATATGTGCGAAAATACAATATGTGCGAAAATACAAGTGTTAAGTAAAATTTGTGTAGAAATAGAATATGCGAAAATACAATACGTACGAAAGAAATACAATACGTTAATAAAAATGTGTATAAAATAACTTCAAAAAATAAAATTAGTATGCACAAAGATTAATATTAATCACAGTGAAGGTTTTTTAATTATCTTTTTTTAGGAGTGAAATTGAGGTCGTAGTTGATCCAGTTGGATCTACTGAGACACTAGCTGATGCATCACCTGCATCAGAGACACGGTCTCGTGCAGCTGCACAGTTTATTGAGATTAGGATGTCTGACGAGTCTCTCGTACGTCCACCTGAGCAGTCCGCAGCTACTAGAGCGATAAAGTCTCTAGTTTCTGTTGGACTGCCAAGTATGCTTACCAGTTTTAGTGGAGTCGCAGCTCTCCTAGGTGCTCGTGCTCCCACACGTAAGTTTTCTATAAACAATCATGTTATATTATTTTTGTTTTCAAATAGACACTACATTAATGGTTTTTATGTTGTTATTCATAGTGGTTGTGTTCGCTGCGGCATGCGGATCGCTATTTTCAGTGGTCATGCTCAGTTTTCTCGATGTAAGTTATTAATTTTTTTGTCGTGTATAATCGTAGCTAGAGATGTCAAAACTACCTTTTGTTTGGGTGGAGTTGGGCTAAGATATTAGAGGGTATTTAGAAGACTTACATCATAGGTTATTTACTACCTCTTAATTGAGAGATATATCAATTTACTTAGATATTATGAGGGATGAGCTGAAAAAATTTATCTTCTTCAAACCTTTTTAGGGGAAGTCTTTTGCATCTATAGTTGTACTCTTTTAGAAGAATAGAGCATAAACTTTGGTTAGACATTTTTCCTTTTCAACTATCTCTATCATGGTTTTAGAAAGAAGCTAAGTAATTCATAAATTTTCAGCTATATATCTTAAGAGGAGAGCACTCGGGCCCGGATCCGAATCCTATCACACTACTTCATGTGGTTATGACGACCTTGTGCGAAAATACAATATGTGCGAAAAAAAGTACAATACATTAATAAAAATGTATATAAAATAACTTCAAAAAATAAAACTAGTATGCAAAATGGCCTTTTAGGTTCTCAATATGCATGCATCATCATATAAAGCATGACATATAAGATAAAAAATAATAATAAGATTCAACTTCACCACATAAATAACAATGGTAACTTCACCGCACCGAGAACTCCACATAAATATAACCATGTCTGAAAATGTAGAATTTATTCAAAACTATTATGATTTTGGATATACCTCTAAATCAGAAGAAATAAGTTCATAATTTAAGTAAATAATGACTTATCTATGTGTGAAAATACAATATGTGCGAAAATACAAGTGTTAAATACAATTTGTGTAGAAATTGAATGCGCGAAAACACAATACATACGAAAGAAATACAATACATTAATAAAAATATATATAAAATAACTTCAAAAAAATAAAATTAGTACGCACAAAGATTAATGTTAACCACAGTGAAGCTTTCCAAACAATACAAATACGTTCTTATTAAAATTTATCCTCAATTTTTTTATGGAAGAACAAAAATATTGGTAACTTTTCTATTAATAATTTACTTACGTGTTGCTTTAATTTTTAATCTACATTATTATCAAGAAACATGCATTAAAAAAATATAAGGAATATATATACTTCATGTTATATATATAACTTCTTTCTACCAGATTCGTAACCTATAATATAATAATAATAAAAAACAAGATAGTAGTAGTAGTAAATACTAGTAAAATAGTAATTTAATGATCATGATCTCTTGAAATATAGGAAATTAATACACTTTTTACCCAACTAAATTACGCCCTAAACTTAATTTAATATACATCCAAATAATTATGTTTTATCAAAGCGCTATTAAAATTTAGATGTCAATCTAGAGGCTAATCATAATTTTCATTGATTTCATTCCATAATTACTTCAAGCATTCGTTTGAAACTATAAATTCAAATATTATTATTAAAGACTTTAGAGTGCTTCATAAAATAGTAAAGTATTCAAATGATTGAAATGCAAACATAACATGTATGTCGAATTATTAACCAATATAGGTACATGCAATAATATTACATTTTAAAATACAAGTACGATGTATTTAAAGATATATTATTAATTTAAATCGATTTAAAGGGGATGAAATATTTAATCAACTCTAAATCAAATAATTATGTAGAAGTGGAAATATTAAGTAACATTTACATTGTTTTGGTTTTGGAAAGAATTAGAGAGAAAAGAAATAGAGAATAGAGGATTTGGAGAGAAATGTTAATTTTATCTCATTTGGTATAGGAGAGAAGGAAAAAAAATAGTGGCTCCCATATGATTTTTTTTCTCCACAAACATGATATAACAAAGAGGAGAGAAAATAAGTTTTATTAGAAAACGGACAATTATGCCCTCATACCCTCCATAATTATTATTTTTTAATAAAGATATTTATGTCTTTTTAAAATAAATATTATTTCTCTATTCTCACTTTTCTACATAATCAAACAAGGAATAAGGAGAAGAAAATACCTCTTTCTCTTCTCTTTTTTATGTTTCTCTCAAACCAAACAACAAATAAAATCTACTCTATTTCTCACATTTTCCTTTCTCTTTATTTTCTTTCTCCGACATTTCTTTTCTCATTTTCTTCATGCAACCAAACCGAGGGTAAGAGTTTTTTGCTAGCTATATTGTTAATGTTATATAGAAGTCTTTAGTTATGAGGATTTTTACTATTTAGAAATGAGATAGTTTAGGACTTTTTAGTATCTTGTTGAATTGTTGATGTTATTATAGAAGTCTCTACTTATGAAATTTACTTATAGAAAACGAACATTTCATAAATCTAACTCTTTTTTTTTTTGTGATTTAGTTTAATTTCACAATTATTGATTAAGATCCCATATAATATACTTCCTGCGTTTTTCTATTAATGTCTACTTTTCTAATTAGATTTTTTTTAAATAATAAAAATTAACTCTTAAACCTAAAATGAAGTGGATTATTCCTTACTCACTACTCACCAGTGCATTTTTATACTAAAAAAAAAAATTCTCTTACGATTCCGCTCTACTCGAACTTAGGAATTTATGATTTTTTAACTTTTGAAAACTTTAGATTATTTCTTCAATTATAACGTGAAAAAAAAAATCGATTATGCCTCAACTATACCTTTACAAATTTTTTGATCAGTTCACATTTATTCCCACCAAATACTCTAAAAAACTATGTCTATTTCTTTATTACACAATTAAAACTCATAAAAATATACAGTTAAATAATTTTTTTTAATCTTCGTACCCAAAAAATAAGACAGTAATAGCGGAACGGTAACTATTTAAACATTTGGTTTCAAATTTTCAATTTAGAATGGTTTGTTATGACTTATGATTCATAGACCATAGTTAAGATTCATAGTCCTTTATATTCAATTATTTGGTGAAACTTTATTACTAAGGTCAACTGTTATTTTTACAATAATTTATAAATTAAAACAATAAATACAAATACCTCACGAATTTAGACTTAGACGCTACGTGCATACACTGATCACTACGGAGAAGAGAAAACATGTCATAAAGCATAGGGGAAAGCAAACATCGACTTCCCCCAAAAACCATTGATTGGGATCGATATAACAGAGTGTGCTCGATAGTCATCACTAATGGTCCAGATTTCGGAGAGACCTTTTACTGAAAATTGGAGAAATCAAATCTCTCTCTCTCTCTACCCACTACCGCCCATGCCGGCCTAGATCCGAATCTGCAATTTTCTTTTCCTAGAGAGATCCCCTCTGCTTCATTACGTAATACCGGAGCTTCGAGCTCTGAGATTGATACTACCCATTCATCAAATCGAATTTGAACGCACATGGAGAATCGTTGGCCGTTATGTAGCTTTGGAGAGAGATCGTTTCGTTTCTGCGTTTTCTTCGCATTTCTCCTCTTCCTATCCCTCTCCCTTCCATTAATCTCCGCCGAGGTACATTTTTTCATTATGAGTTCATTTGTTGTGGATTTTGCATAATTTGATTTTCATGCTTGGGATATAATTTAGGAGAATGAAGGCGAGGAGTCCAATGCTTCAATTAAGGATCTCGGCCGGCGTGGTAAAGTGAGTATTGTTTGTTATTCGAGTATCCCTAATCCTGATACTGATGCGTGATGGTGGAGTTGATTTTTGCAATTGTGAAGTAGCTTGATTAATGGACTGATTGTAATGGGTGGTTACATAACTTGTTAATTGTTATAGTCGTTTTTCAGTGATTTTACAGCTTGTGCTCTTACGATTTTCTCATGAATGAATCATTGATTGTCATGGTGACTGTAACATCCTTTGGGCATTTTATTGAAAAATTGTCTGCATTAGCTCTGGATGCAATTAGCCAGTCATTTAGTGTAGTTACTGGATGTAGTGAAAATGAACGGAGTTTGATGATCATTTTTTAAATGGACAGATTGTTATGAACAAAATCAAGACTGGTGTCACTAAAAATAATCAAGACTGGACAGATTCTGGTAATATTGGCACTGATGTGGTTGTGGACTCTGGTCTTGGACTCGTTGATGGCTTCTTTGCGAGTTTTTCCATGATTCTTGTCAGCGAGGTTAGCTGACTCTTCTTTATAGCTATCATTTTCGCCTGATTTGTCTTCTCTGCTTTGTTAAACTTCCTTCTGTATTGCTTATGCAATCATCTTTCATATAGGAAATAATTGTCCATTTTGGCGCGTCACTTGGTTTTATATAGTAATCATTATCGGTTCTTATATTTGCTTGTTATGATGCTTATGCTGCTAGATTGGAGATGAAACGTTCATCATTGCAGCTCTCATGGCTATGCGCCATCCCAAGTCGATCGTTCTATCTGGTGCACTTAGTGCCTTGTTTGTGATGACAGTAAGTTGATACATTATCTTGCCCCATGAAATGAACTGTTCTTGTTCACCCTTTGGACTTCCTTCTCCTGCCTTGCCACATAGATTGAAAGTCTTGGGCTCAAAAAGGTACTTTTGACAGATGACACTAATCATATTGATTGCATACTTTCTCCAGATACTGTCAACTGGTCTTGGTAGGATTGTTCCAAATCTGATATCAAGGAAGCACACCAATAGTGCAGCTACAGGTTCTTGATTCTGTTTCTCTCCATAAATGTTAATTAAATGCTTGTTCTTCCTATTGGTCGTCTTTTCTGAGAAAGATAAAGTAATTAACTGCTCAATTGTGATAAATCTTCTTGAAATAATGCATTTACATGGCCTAGCTGAAAAGAATGTTTTATAGTAGTTATACCTGCATCTTGTATAGAAACTAGCATGATCTTCTATGAGCTCCTTTTTTTCTGGTTTTTTCTTTCAGGTTGTTAATAGATCTGACATGAAACCCTTATTGCAGTTCTGTATTGTTTTTTTGGGCTCCGGCTACTTTACATTGCATGGAAAGCTGATCCCAAAGCTTCTCAAAAGAAAGAAATTGAGGAAGTACGTAAATACGATGTATTAGTCATTTACATTTTTGCAGCTGAAGCTATCCTGTCTTTCTGTTTCTAAGATTTAGATTTCGAACTGGTATAGTATTTTGATACTTATGGTCTCATGTGCTTGCTGTCTTCTACTTCATGCCCGGTTTTATTGTAGTTACGCTGGTGGCTTTAAGTGTTTGTTGTGTTGTTTATTTTTTCATGAAATGTGGTGGTTAGGTCTATTTTCTCTGATAATTTATCATAGCAAGCTTCACAATTTTGTTTATCTTTTTTACTTCTCTTACATGTATTTGTACTTTTTTGTTAAATTCTCCCCAACAAATATGGTCCGGTATCTCCTGCATACGGGGCTTTTACATGGATCAATTGAATTTACATCTCTACTTACCTTTCATGCTATGTGCTAAGTCTTCTAATACTTGATTAATTCAGGTGGAAGAGAAGCTTGAAGCTGGACAAGGGAAGTCTACTTGGAGACGTTTCTTTTCTAGATTCTGCACGCCAATATACTTAGAGGTATTGCTCAATGTTCTGTAATGTCAATAAACACTTGAGATCTCCTAAAAATGAGACCTAATGCAACCTAGAACTGTTAAACACATACTTTTGCTTTAGACTATCTGGAGATTCAAGTCTAGGTATTAATGCTTTTTTCCTCCTATGATTTTCATTTGCAGTCATTCATATTGACATTTTTAGGGGAGACCGTAGCCAGATCGCAACAATTGCTGTAATGTTTTTCTTCCTTCTCCTTTTTATCAATTTAAAGCAAAATCTCTTTCTATATATATATGCCTAAGTTCAAACTAGATGGCAACCTATGTGACTATGCATTATTTGCTTATCTGATACTCCCTCCGTCCCGCCCGACTTGTCTTGTTTCTTTTCGGCACGGAGATTAAGATGAGTGGGTGGTTATGTGTATATGAGTGGGTGATTGTGTGTAAAGAGGTATGCCCGACAAAGAAAAAGTGGGAGCTTGTGGAGTAATTATTTTCGATTTTAAGAAACAAGACAAGTCAAGCGGGACGGAGGGAGTACTTTTTTTAAAATGTCACAACTGTATTGTTGTCCTTTATTGATGCAACATTTGTTTCAAATGATGAGATCTTTTTGAAAAGTTCTTATAGATAATCTTTCAATACCCGTCATAAATGAGAGTAATTTAAACGGTGTCCACTTTCCTTAGTCAATAGAATCAACTGATTGTAAGTCTACACTACCAGTTTTTTCAGTATTTCATGTCGACATATTCAGTTGTAAAAAGCTCAGACTAAGCAATAAATATGCGTAGTATTACTGTTTTTAAGCCTCAAGTACCTGAATGTACGCATACTGATAGCAAATCTCCTATTGATGTTTAAGTCTACAAAATTCTGAATTAAGATTTTAAGAAATGTCTTTTAGGAAGATATTAGTATTATGTATGCACCTGCTGAATAACTAATTCATGATATATGCCATTTTCAGTTTCCAGTTCAACTTTCGAACTTAGCAGAAGAGCTACCTCATTGTATTATAGCAGATAATTTAGGTTTTGATTCAGATAGGGTATATCTACTTTTATTCGTGGAATACTGAATACATGCTTGCATCTCTAACTCCATTGCTAAGCTTATAAATCATCATACCAGTCTTTGTGAACATGATCGCGCTATGGCTCTTTTTAGTTGTCCGGTAATTACTTCTTCCTAGCCTTCGGTTAACTTGAAGAACTATCTTCTCCGTTTGAGCAGCTAGCCACGCATAAAAATGCCGTTGGAGTTGCTGCTGGAGCTACCGTAGGACACACCATTTGTACGTCCGTGGCAGTGATCGGTGGAAGCATGTTGGCGTCGAAGATTTCGCAGCGCTCTGTTGCAACAGTAGGAGGGTTGCTCTTCCTGGGCTTTTCCTTGTCCTCGTACTTCTATCCTCCTCTATGATACTGAAGTATTTGTAGATTATCATTCGCTGTTGGTAACCGCGATGTGCGTGCCGCCGGCATAGTGCTGGGGATGCTTAACAATGGTTCTTGAGGCATGCCAGATTGCTAGGCTTATTTTTTTGTATAGACTGGAAGTGTATTCCATATTGTTCCTGTCTATGATAGCAGTTTAAATTCATTAGTTGTCCGGGAAATAGCTTGGATTGTTGAACATGATTGCAAAATTGTATAATACTCCCTCCGTCCCGTCCCATAAACAGTGTCTTATTTTCCTTTTCGAGTTGTTTCATATAAAGTGTCTTGTATCTTAAGAAGGCGAACAATATGTGGATCAAAATTAACACCAAAAAGTCAAATAATATACATTACACAATCTCATTTTCTTAATCTTTGTGCCCCATAGAAATGAGACACTTTCTATGAAACGGAGGAAACAGTATACTAAGTCTTACTAAATGGAAAAGCTGGTTGAACAAGAGGCTTGACGCGTGCTTTTCATAAGGGCCATATAGTGAGAATCCGAAAAATGAGATAGATGATTCATAACGTTTTTCAATTTTTTTTTTTTGATAGTTACAGCATTTTTATTTATTTATTTTCTTATGGAGCATCATTGAGAAAGGCTAGTGTGTAGCAAGTGAAGCTATTTTTATGAACTTGTGGAGCCAAAAGGTTAATCTTATTGCAAAACGCCTCCTTAAATCAATATCTAAAGAAATTAAAAATAAGTAGAGACAGATTCATAATTTATGATTAAAGAGACGAATTTCATCGTTTTGGGATTCAAATCTTCCATGTAAAGACCTAGACAAAATCTATAATTTAAAGAGAAGTCTTGCAATTCGAGAGCGGAATAGAAACTGTTCAAAAGAAAAAGAAACAAAACTCGAAACAAATACATGATTAAAATAGAGGCGGCTTTCCCGCAAATAGCAAATACGATTTTCTCTTCTAATATTGAAAAAGATAAATGATGAAAGTTCTTTTAATTAATTAATCCAAGAAAGCAAATATGATTTTCTTTTTTGATAAATACTACTCACTCCGTCTTCCTATTTTTAGTGGTCATTGACATAGAGTTTAAGAAAATGGGTAAATGTGTGTTACAATGAGTCGAAAGTGTGTTAAAGTGGTGAAGTTCACTATTTCAACCATTATGGTCCACAAGTTATTTTTCTTTTTCAGGCGAAGACAAAAATAAAGGGATAATTGGAAAAGAAAATTAAAACAAAAATAACATAACGGAGGGAATAAAAAATTAGATTGACTAGTTTGCATTAAGATATCCTTACTAAGACACAATAACACGTAACTTTAAGCGTCATCCAAAAAAAAATACTCTTTCCGTTTCACTAAATAAGTTTCATTTTCTATTTTAGGATGTTTCACTAAATAAGTTCTATTTCAAAATTAAATAGAAATGAGTGGACTATAAGTCTATAATTACTTTAAACAAATGATCCAACCATTTTATACTTTTCCACTATATTTTTATTTTCATCAATTATCTAAATTCTCGTGCAAAAAATAATGAAACTTGATTAGTCGCACGAAGAGAGTATCACATAATTTTAGGGCTCAACGGTGTAAGTATGCAAATAAATAGTGCGAATGGATAACTAGGGATAACTTCCCCTGAAATCCCTAAAATTTTCAATCGCCCACAAAAATTAAATTCCTCCGCTTCGTCTCTTCTCTTCGCGGATTCACGATCATCCACCCACCACCATGACCGGAAAAGCCAAGCCGAAGAAGCACACCGCCAAGGAGCTCGCCGCGAAACTCGACGCGGCCACCACCAACCGCGGCGGAGGCAAGGCCGGGATCGCCGATCGCACCGGCAAGGAGAAGGGCGGCCACGCTAAGCTGGAGTGCCCGCTCTGCAAGGTCACCGCCCCCGACGTGAAGTCTATGCAGATCCACCACGAGGCTCGCCATCCGAAGATCCCCTTCGACGAGAACAACATCAACGATCTTCACGCCGTCGCCGCCGCCCCCGAAGCCTCCAAGCCGAAGCCCGGCGTCCGCGGCAGTTTGAAGAAGTGACATACTCTCTTCCCCCCCCCCCCCCCCCTGCTTTTATCTCACAAATAAGAAAGGAGTGAGAAAAGTGGCGCCTGTGTTGTTTGTTGCTTGCCACTACGCAATTCTAGTAGCTCTGTTATTGCTGCATTCGTGACTCGTTATGGTTATGTATTAATACTTGTTATTGCTTTGTATTTGTGGTTTATTGCTAATGTCTATTTCCTGTTCTATGCCAAATCTAAACGCATGAATGTATAATATGAATTATCCCTACTTGGCTTACCAATTTGTGTGCAGCTTTCTTGATTAAAACGCTTTCGCTCTGCATTGGTTTGTAGTATAGTTTTGTCCTGATTATAAGTTTCAAAAAGGCCCTAAATTGTATTCTTGGCTAGCTTCTCTTTTATGTAGTTAGATAAGTTGATAACTATCCATTAACTCTTATTAACAAGATTGGGCATTTCCTTTTGAGGGACGCATTCTTCTTGGTCTGGGACTGGTTTTGGTGATTTACATGATTGGGAGATGTCAAGCTCAAGCATTCTATTATTTGTTTGGTATGTTAGCAAAGTGCCATAGTAAAATATGCTGATATTCTTTATGTTTGATTCGCGTTGAAAACCGATGGTTCGAGCTGCAAGTTTTGAATGTCAAAAGAGTAATCCTTCACCATATTTGTTTGCGGTTCTGGATGTTATGCATATTTTTTGCATTTCTGATAGTTGGTGAACTCCACCCTGTGATGGCTTGCTTATGAAATCTTGTAGCTCATGGCTTGTTGTTTTGCTAGGTTCCTTTATGTTATTTGCTGTCAATCTTGTCCCCATGGTGGTTCTTTTGCTAGGTTCTTTTGTGTTATTTGCCATCATTCTCTATTCCCTAGTAAGTATAGCACTTTGAATCTTGTTCTCTCGTAATATGGTTCTTTTGCTAGGTTCCTTTGTGTTATTTGCTATCATTCTCTTTTCCCTTGTAAATATATCACTTTTAATCTTGTGCTCATGGCTGATTCTCTTGCTAGCTTCCTTGGTGTTATTTGCTATTAGGGGTGTAAGTGGTTCCGCTCCGAACCGCGAAACCGATCGGACCGAACCGAACCAAACCAAAAAATGCGGTTCGGTTCGGTTTCGCGGTTTGGTTCGGTTTATTTTTTTAGAAACCGTTTACATTCGGTTCGGTTCGCGGTTTCAAAAATTTTTGAACGGTTCGAACCGAACCGAACCGAACCAATATCATATTTTTTAATTTTTTTATTTAATATTTGTCCTCTTATATGAGAATATTATTGAATTTAGATATTAAATTTAAGTTAAGATCAATTCTAATCTATATAAATGAAGAGAAAGGAGTAATAACTTTATACTTATGAGTTCGGAATGAGTGACATCCTACAAACTATTATTCTTGCATTATTTAGGATTTAAAAAAATAAAAAAAATAAAAAGTTGAACCGAGGAACCGAACCGAACCAAACCATTTATAAGCGATTTGGTTCGGTTCGGTTCCGACATTGAAAAACTCATCGAACCGAACCAAACCGAACCATTTATATGTGTTCGGTTCGGTTCCTAAAATACATAAAAAATCGAACCGAACCGTTACACTTCTATTTGCTATATCAAATTTAGATATTTGTACCCTGTTGAAGTAAGGAACCGGGCATATACGTTTGGAATAGATTTTATTTTGAGAGAATTGAAAAAACACTATCTCGTTGAAAGGTTCTATACATCTGCTCTTTCTCAATGCATTTCTGTAGACTAAGACTCCGTTTTTTCCTCTTTTCGGATGGTAATTCAGAACATGGAGTGTAAATCAAACTCATTTCATCTTTTTTCTTATTAACTACATCCTTTTCTTTTTCATCTCATCTACTCCCCGCAGGCAGTTTAGATTGTTTTTGTCTTGAAATATCATTTAAGCATGCAACCTGTTAGAGATGAAGACATTTGAAGTGTTTTAAGACAACCTGGGATGGGGAAGTTTCAAATACCATTGCTTACTAGGTTTTGTTTTTCTTTATTAGATTTAATGGCTATAAAATACAAGCAACTCTTTATCTCTACCTATTAGGGTCATCCTCCTCCACACACAGATTCAGAATCTCCACTCCCTTCCACAAGACTCGGACACCCTTCTCCTTGACTAACTGTCATGCTAGAAGCAGAGTAATCCCCATGAAGAAGGGCTGCCTTTCTCTTACTCCTACTCCTCTGCCATCTCTGGAGTGACTCCTCCACCTCCCTCTCCCCTCTCATCCTCACCACTGGCACCTCCTCCTCCTCCGCTGAACCAGAGCCCTCCTCGTACTTGGTCATGACCGGGAAAATAAGCGGCTTGAGGAAGACAACGAGAAGCATCACCATCATCAAGAATGCGTACATGGTTGTCCAGACACAGAAGGTGAGTCTCCATCTGTAGACCAGCTCTTTCGCCCATGGGGGCCTCGTGTGCACGATGATTTCTGCCTCGTAGAACTGCGGGAGGGATGAGGTTCCTGCCCGGGGGATTAGGGTTATTCGGATGTCCTCGGTTCGAGCGTAGGTTGTCTCCTTGTGTTTCAGTGCTGGTAGTGTTACGCTCTGGGTTTCGGAGATGATTCCTAATAGCAAGGGCACTCCCATCAAGAATGTCCGCGTGTATCGGATCGGCCAGCTTCTGAATCGGAGCATGGTTGGATGGCTTGATTTCGCGATTATGCTGCCTTGGGATGATATCAGTTCAGCAGTCAACTGGTATGAGATCGAGACAGAACAAATCATAGTAAGATACGACGCGTAGTAGACTAATAGAGACGGAAAAGAAAATCGAAGCAAACTATGAAGACAACAACCCAACTTAATGTCCATTAGTATAGGTCTTTGAAAAGGTTTGCTGTAATAACTAAGACTAAACTATAATTGAAAGTAATATATGCAAAATTACAACTAATGTCCTTTTTGGTCCTATTGAGTGATTAAACTCAAAAGGTTAAGATTGTCAATAGCACACAATTAGGTACTTAAAATAATGATCAACACAACATCAAACCCATAACTCACTTCAAATGCCTCTTTCTTGAAATCTTCAACCTATTTCTTGAAATCTAATTTCAAGGATCTATTATAATACGATAATTACTATTCTAGCCTAGATTAATTACATACAATTTGATCTTTTTCAAAATTAAACATTTGATCACTCAAAATTAACAAGGACCATTGCCTTTACTTACCAAATCCAACACTTAATTAGTAATTCTTCTGTCACGCTTGACTTGCCTTATTTCCCTTTCCGAATTGTTCCACTTATCTAGTTTCTTAAAATAGATCATAATTACTACACAAACTTGCCTACATAAAAAAAAAGGACAAGTCGGACGGGACTGAGGCGAGACAAGTCTCATCAATGCAAGAATCTAGAACTATTTAATTAGCTAGGTTAATGTCCAAATTAAGCTCATATATATTAACAACATGAAATTCAATTTAACTATTACCTGAAATATGCCAACATCTCTGTTATAATCCGAATCCGGCATCAAGAGAGCCAAAGAGACATAAATAGTGTGGCCGGGATTTACCGCCGCTCCGTTAAATGAAAACAGAGCCGTCGGATGAGCATCCGTGTAATCAAACTGCAAACTCTCCCTAACATAAAGCGGCTCCTCCGCCCACGCCCTCACCGCCCCAACCCCCCACCGCCGCCGCTACCGACATCGCCCCCACCAGCACCATGAACACATAAGCCGCCGCCGCCAGCCCCGTCGCAATCCTCCACAGAAGCTGCCTCCCGCCGCCCGCCGGAGGCGGCTCGGAGTCCGCCTTCGGCGGTGGGGCCCCACGGAAGAAGCAGAAGGGCGACGCGATGCTGACGATGCAGTTGGAGAAGATCTCGGCTTGGAGGGAGATTAGTTTGGTGAAGAAGATGAAGGGGTTCGGTAGGCTTGAAAGGTTGTACTTTTCAGAATCGTCGGAATCCATGGGCAATCAACGGTTGCAGAGCTTTTCCTTCAAAATGCAGTTTTCTGTAGAGAGAGAGAGAGAGAGAGAGAGGGAGGAACAGATGTAATGAAGAGGGAGGGTGGAGATGAGTTGGGGAAGTGAAGACATGCAGATTAAGGAGGCGACACGTGTACTCAACCGAATACGGCTTCGGCCCGATTTGGGCCCGGTTATTCATTTCCGGGCTTCCCAATCTTCATCTATTATCGAGTGTTCTCTTACATTCAAAGAATATTATTATTCGACTTTTTTTTAAGGGCTTCATTAACGAATTTTATTATTAGCTCGGACTTATTTCATCTGTAAGTTTTTTCAGTAAATTTTCCTTGAATTAATAGTATGGGGTTAAAATTTTAAGTAATATTCTATAATAAATTAATATTTAGTAATTCAAAATTTATTAAAATTCAACAAATTTGAATTCTGATTGGATGAGTTTAATGAGGTTGTAAACTGATTTTGGGTGTACGAAAATACTTATATTAAACATTTATTTGTTTATTGAATGCATAAATAGCTTTTTAGTATTTGGGAAACTTCTCTAAAATGAAAATGTTAAATTAATTAATTAAATAATTTTTTAATCATTAATTGAGATACTTTTTTTTTTTTTTTTATTTTATTAAGTAATGGTGAACTGTATTTAGTTATTAAGAAATAACTGATGATTTTTATTTAGTTACGTTAATGCTTATGGCATCTAGTATTCTTCATCATTTTTACTGCAATTCGAGAAAATAAGGCCTAAACTTTTGTACAATAAGAACTAGATACAAACATGTTCTCCTGGAAACATATTATCCTATTATTTGAAAATCATGATTTTTTTTTTCAATTAGCCCGCCCAAGTGAGAGTGAAGAACACTATCACTTTAGAGATATTACTAATTATTACTATTATTAACTTCAATTATGAAAATTTTAATTTACTACAGTTTTAACAATCCCGAACAAATACTGAAGCGGTTGAACCTTATCAGCGCAAATTGTTGATTGAGACTTGAATTTAGTTTGACTAGGAAGTCATATACTCCCTCCGTTCTAACCGACTTGTCTTGTTTTGTTTGGACACTGATATTTTGGTGAGTGAGTGATTGCGTATAAAGGAGTAGGTGATTGTGTGTAGAAAATGAAAGTTTATGTGTAATTATTTTTCTTTTTAGGAAAGCAAGAAGTCGAATGGGAGGACCCTAAAAAAGGAATACATGACAAATCGGGACGGAGGGAGTATATGTAATATCACTTCAATTAAATCCTTATTTTCCGTACATTTATATAATAATTTGTAATCATTTTCCTTCCTTAATTTAATAATTAAGAATTGTTAAAGATGTTGTTGTGAGCCATCCGGCAATCAGTTGTGTTAAGAATATATAAATAGATTGAATCTATTAATACTGTATTTATTAGTAATTCAATACTCTCTTTTCTCTCTCATCCGCAATGCCCTCTTTTGTGGATCTCATAATATTTACGTTACATTAGGGTTTTGTGTTGATTTCTTAATCTTAATAAAATCGTGAATACTCGCCGCGGTGAATTTACTAATTTCTTTCTTTTTATAGTATTTTTCGATAATACCTAATAATGCAACAAATTCCTCGTTACGTTAGGGAAAATTACAAAAACATAAACACAATTAAACCCCCTCTCTCTCTCTCTCTCTCTCATATCCATGATCTTACGGCCAGCAACGCAAAAAGCGTAGAATCTTGCCAATAGATGCGTATATATATAACTCATTTCATAAGTAGAGCTCTATTCGTAAGATCAATGGCTGTGAATGGAGGAGGGCCGCCATTCATAAAGAAGGAAGACGAACAAGAATTTGATTCCAACCCTAGTTTAATTTCTATCATCGAGAACAATAATCACATTCGATCATTACAGAGTAATAATGACGGCGGTAGCAATAGCAAAGGCGCTACCATTGCTGAGAGACGCGCCGCCGCTTTCAGTGCCTCCAACGGCGGCGATCTATCTCCGGCGGCGGCGACGGAAGTTTATTTCACGGTGCCTTCAGGTCTGAGCCCTTCGGAGCTGCTCGATACTCCAGTCATGTTGCCGAATACGCAGGTCGGTTTGATTTTTTTTGGTGAGATTTGGTTGTGCAGACTACGTGTTCGACGAAATGTTTAGCTTACTGTGTTGTGCATTTATAGGCACTTTCTCCGACTACTGGATCGTATCAGTTTCCTACATCAATCCATGACAGCTTGAAGATGAAACTGAAGATCACTAGCAACGGTGGTAGTTCCATGCTGATGGAGACTTGCTCCGACGCCGAAGCTCCGGAGGTCAGTTTTGCTTGTTTGATTTAGGGCTATTATCAATCCGCTCGACTAACCGACCGAAACTAAATCATAGTTTCTTACACTACAAAAAAAAGGCGATTACTGACAGAAAATTAAACGGTAAATCCCAATTTTCTGTCGGTAAAAGAGGTACTGTGGTTTCTCAATGTACCGCACTCCCTCGTTACATGCATTGTCGCCAACACTTGCCGACGGCGGTCATTTTGTCGGTAAACATTGCTGACGTTCAGCCAACGACAAATGTTGTTAGCGTTTCACATCGACGAGTACATGTTCGCGGACCGAATTAAAAATTTTCAATTCAGTATTCTGTTTCGTACGGTACATATTTTCGATTTAATCAATCGGTTACGAACGAAGCTGAATTTTTTTGAATATTTTTTGTTAAAAGTTTTAATTTTATAGTATAATATTTACATGCATTAAGAAATTTTAATTCTTTATTTTAAATTTACTATTCCCTCCGTCCCACTCCATTAGTCAAATTTTCATTTTTGAGTGGTCGCACCCATTAGTACGCTTTCCTTTTTTAACTTAAAATAATACTATAATATTTTCTACTAGACCCCACTACTATACTACTTTACACATAACAAACAACGTGCTGAAAAGAAAGTAGACTAATGGAATTGGACGGATTGAGTATTTTTTTCGTGTTTGTTAAAGCCTATTATTATGTCCGACATCGACTTGGTGAATATCCTGACTTCTCTATATAAGTTTGGATATCCATTCCCTTTATAAGGCCTTTTAAGGGGAATGCGACCCAATTTATCATGGTATCAAAGCAGGCCCAAGCGATGTTGGTTTGTTTGGTCCCTATTTTGGACCGGTCCTTATGGGCTATTTGTTTCCACGTGTAGCAGTTCGATGTTCATACCGGCCTACACGTGAGGGGCGTGTTAGAGTTCATTATTATGTCCCACATCGACTTCTCTACATAAGTTCGGATATCCCTTCCCTTTACAAGACCTTCTAAGGGTAATGTGGCCCAATTTATCAGTGTTCTACTTGAAATGTTGGTTAATATAAAATTGAACGAAAGAAACATTTCAGTCTTTTTTTTTACAAGAATCAAATTTTTGGTTTCGGTGATCGACAACCCTAATTTTAATTGTATCATGTGCTTTTGAGTTATAGAAAAATTGTGTTATCTAAACTATGATTGGCAGCCATTTGAGGAACCGGATCACAACAACATAGCCAGTAAAAAGCAAGAAATTTCAACCGATCAAACCAGAGCCGAAAGAAGCTTGCAACCAAATCAAGAGCGACGAGCTTCGATCTCCAAAGAAGCAACCAACAACTCACACGACGGATTCTACTGGCGGAAGTACGGCCAGAAGCAAGTGAAAGGGAGTGAGTTCCCCCGGAGTTACTACCGGTGCACCGCCACAAACTGCCCGGTCACCAAGAAGGTCGAGCGGGCCCACGATGGCGGCGTCACGGAGATCGTCTACAACGGCCGTCACAACCACTCCGAACCCAACCCCCTCAGACGCCTCGACGACGGGTCGGACGTTAGTGGCGGGTTGGGTGGGTCGGGTTCGGAGGTTGCAGAGGTTGCCAGAAAAGATGTTGATGATGTTGATGGGACGTGTTCGTCTTTTCTTGATTTTTCCGATCACGTCGGGGGAGGAGAATTTGCACCGGCGGCCAGCCCTGAGAGCGTCGGAGAGGAAGATGAGAACGGTGAATGTGATTCAAAGAAAAGGTATACGTAATTAACATTCTTGATGTCTGCATGCATTGGCCGGTCGTGGTCAGTGGCAGAATCAGGATACGAAAAAAAAAAAAATTTAAATAGTGGGAAAGCCAATAAATAATTTATAATTATCTTTAAAATCAATATATAGTAATAAAAAAATAAAAAAATTGTCGGTGGCGGCCTACAACCGCGCCCCACCCTATCTCCGCCTCTCGTGGTGGTGCTGGTGGGGCCGCCACCACCAATTTATTTATTTATTTTTTCTATTATGTATTGAGTTAAAAAGATAATTTGTTGACTTCACTATCATCGCAACATGTTCTATTTATGATTTGTGACTAGCCCTTTTATTACAAAAAAATGTGTAGGAAGAGAGTGAGAGAGAGTTTCCCTAGTGAGACAGCAGTTTGTAGGTCCGGGAGGGAGCCAAAGGTAGTAGTGCAGGTGGAGAGTGAGGTCGACATTCTTGAAGATGGATATCGTTGGAGAAAATACGGCCAAAAAGTGGTGAAGGGAAACCCTAATCCAAGGTACATTCCATTCTATTGCAGTCAAATTAACATCTATAATGATTAGAGAGCTATCAAAGTGTTCGAGTCGAGTTGGGCCGATGCGAAAATGCGTCAAATGGACGTTCAGCATTCACCCTTCACGGGTTATTGAACTATTGGATCAAACCGGCTCATATACTAATTTATATATTTTTTATTATTTTTTTTATATTTTCGAAACTATATATACATATATATATATATATATTTCTTTTTTTTTCTTTCTTCAAATTCTACTATTAATTTATAATAATTGATACTTTTTCATTTCTTCAAAGTCACCCATGTATTTTTTTTAAGGATAAAAAGGGTAAATTATTCAGCGGGCCAAACTAACTCGAGCTCATTTTTTAGCCCAAAGCTTTATTATGTAGTGTTTGGAAGAGTTTTTATAAACAACTTTTAGTTGTTTATGCTTAAAATTGTTAAAGTTGTTTTTAAATAAAAGTTGTTAATGTTTACAATATTAGGGAAAAAAAACATAATTTTAGAGAAATCAGTTTTGAAAACACTTAAAAACAGTTTTTCAGTTTTTTTTTTTTTTGCACCGTACCAGCTTATGAATTTTTGTTTGTTCTGACTTATTTTGAGCACAAAAAAGCAGAAGCACACATTCCAAATATTAAAAAAATACTTTTGTTAAAAAAAAAGCCTAGAAACAATTTATTTAACATATTCTAAACAATACTTTAATTGTTCTGCTTGGTCAATCAAGCCTGACTTGTTTTTGAACTTTAAATTTGAAGCCCAATATCTCCAATTATAGGCGCGCGGATCGGGGCTACCCAATCCGTCCGCTTGTTAGGCCCACTTTTTTTGGGCTTCAAATTTTAAGTTTAATTCACCAAATATGATAGGGGTCAAGTTATTTCGATAAATTTTGACAGTTATAATGATCGATGAATTTTCTTTGTAGGAGCTACTACAAGTGCACGACGGTCGGGTGCCCGGTGCGGAAGCACGTCGAGCGAGCCGCCCACGACAAGAAGTTTGTGATGACAACGTACGAAGGAAAGCACAGCCACGAAGTCCCGTCCACCAAGAACGGCGCCCTCGTCCTCTCCGACCCTATAAGCCTCCATCCTCCTCCCCTCAACAACACAAACAACACCTCCGCCCCACCAACTATGGCGGACAAGAAGTCCCAAGACCTCCCACTCTACCTCGACCGCAAGCCAATCTTGAACTACAACGAGCTCATGAGATCAACCAACTTCTCAACCGACCTCAACTTCGGCTCTTCATCTTCTTCCTACAATCCACTCCGCTTCCCTCCCTTCCCCTCACTGCCGTACGCCTTCACGAATAGTAATTTCCCCTCTTCCTCGATCTATACGGTGTCGGATTACATGCCCATGCCGTCTACTCATGCAGGAGGATCTAGCAACCATCACATGCCGCCGCCTCTTGGTGGTGGCTACCATTATAGTAGTAATAGCTTTGCACCGCCAAATCATCGGCTAGGGTTGGCTGCAGGGGCGGTTATACCCAAGGAGGAGCAGATGATGGATGAGGATGAAATGTATGAGACTTGCATGTCAAGGAACAATCAAGGGAATGGAGCAATTTAGGTGGAGTTTTGAGCAAGATTGGAGATTCAAGAATTGGATTTTTTCCCCATTTTTTTGGACAAGAAGAGCTCGTGTATAGGGCTCCATTCATTCATTGATTGATTCTTTAGGGGTGGGGGGGAGGGAATTGGTTTGGTTTGGCTTCATAAGACTTGCATTTTGTTTTTGTTTTTTTAATGGGTGCATTCTTTTTATTCTTGCATGGGCTTGTAGTTGTGATGTGTGTGATTTGAGTTTCACACTTTAGAATATGAGTTTAAAATAGAGGGTATTTTTGAAACCTTAAATTATGTCGAATTCGATTTTTTAGTGTGTTTGGATTGGCTTCATAAAACTTGTATTCTTGGATGGACTTTGTAGTTGTGATGTTTGCTTTGGGTGCACATTTTCTTGAAACTAAACTTGATGACTATGGAATGGGATGAGTTTTCAAAACTATGTATAGTTATTTGTTCTTATATTCATTAGTAGACCTAAAGGTCAATATCTGCCCCATTGAATCTCGATTTTTTAATATATATTTTTAAAAAAATAAATTATTATCAAATAGGAGCTATGTAGTGTTGATTATGATTATGTACTATCAATTTCATTAATTGTATTAATTGAATATAGTTTTAGGAGGTTGTAAATTAGTTTTCTTAAAATCGATTGTATTAATTCATAATTTTGAATGTGTCTCTTGTTAATACAAAATAGAAATGGATGTGAAACTACAAGAATTGGAAATTTCGCCTTGATATATTCAATCACGGGAACAAAACTTGCTCATAGAAGGAACAAAATATATTATTCTTGTTTACAAATCCTACTTAATTTTAATAATTAATGGAAATTATTCGGCTAGTTTCTTTTGGGATGAGATCACATGTCCATTAAATCTCTGTTAAATTGGTGTTTGATTCAAAATTGTGTAATTTTGAATTTAAAAAGTGCACTCTTTAATTATTTATTTTACCCTCTATCTTTACTGCTTTACAATTAGTAAATCAGACGGATAAAAATGAATCATATTTCAATCTATAATTCTGTAATTCAGAACTATGTATATTAAATCAGCACCGATTAAATAAAGATTTATTGGAAAAGTAAATAATTGAAGAGTGGAATTGATTTTGGAGCATTTAAAAATATGAGTACTAAAATGAATATCATACAAAATTGGGGGCCAAAAATGAAGTTTTTGTTGCTTAGAAAGCGGCTTTCATTTATTTGTAGGAACACAAACGCGAGATTTGCTTTATAAAATAGATACGAGAGAGATTGAAGAGAGATAGAGATGCAGATCTGAGCGCAGAAGTAGTGATTGCTCCTTCATTCTCCTGCGAGAAAACACCGTTCGTCATCGCCCGTCTCCGATCCATTACTCGGTATCTCGATTTTTATCTCGTTTGTTCGAATCATACCTTCGTATTCGTTCTAGATCTGAATTTCCCTGCATTTATCATTTCTTTGTGATTTTATCAATTATCGTATGATTTCGAAGTTAATACTCATTTACTGATCCGTTCGTTGAGATTTTCGTGTTTATATTCCGATTTTGGGATGTATCTGTGATTCCGAATAAACACTAATTGATCTGGGCGATGAGATTGATGATTTTTCAATTTAGTGGTTAAAAGGGTTGGAGTTTGCTGATGCCTACTCGCTAGATTGTGCATCTGTGAGATTTCTGTTAATCGACTTTATTAGTTTTAGCCGTTCCCAATTCTGTTTTCTGTATCTGATTATGTGTGTTTGTTGTAATTTTGCTGGAATTAGCTTTCCTCACCTTTCGAGGTTATAATTCTCAAATTAGTTCTTCATGCTATAGATCCTCAATCAATAATGGTTATTTAGAGTAATTATACTTGATAGACCACAATAATTGTGTCATTGTGTATTAGATAGCAATGCCATAGCTTATTTCGATCTATTTAGTCTTATGGTTATTAAGTAATACGTATGGCTGACAGATCATATTACTCTAAAAATTATGTTTTGCTCAAAATCTTGATTAAAGATATTTTTTTGTATTCATTGAATAATTGAGCCTAAATTTTATCAGATAACCAGTGCCAAATGGAGAAAACATGTTCGTTGCTCGTACATTTTGACAAGAGCTCCCCAGCCATTGCGAATGAGATCAAGGAAGCCCTTGAAGGAAATGAGGTTTCAGCTAAGATTGAAGCTATGAAAAATGTAATCATGCTTTTGCTGAATGGTGAAAACCTACCTCAGATTTTCTTCACTATTGTGAGATACGTGTTGCCCTCTGAGGACCACACTGTTCAGAAACTGCTTCTGCTTTATTTGGAAATTATTGATAAGACTGATGCAAAGGGACGTGTAATACCAGAAATGATTTTAATATGCCAGACTCTTATGAATAACCTTCAGCACCCTAATGAATATATCCGAGGTGTCACCCTAAGATTCCTTTGCCGGCTGAATGAAGCAGAGATTTTCGAACCTTTGGTTCCCTCCATCATCTTAAACTTGGAGCATAAACACCCTTATGTAAGAAGAAATGCCATTCTTGCTGTGATGTCAATATACAAACTCCCAAATGGTGAACAGCTCATGGTCGATGCACCAGAGATGATTGAGAAGTTTCTCTCTTCAGAGCAGGATGCATCAGCTAAGAGGAATGCATTTCTGATGCTTTTTAACTGTGCACAGGAGCGTGCTGTTAACTACCTTCTGACCAATGTTGACAGAGTATCAGATTGGAATGAGCTACTGCAGATGGTTGTTTTGGAGCTGATCCGCAAAGTGTGTAGGACAAACAAGGGTGAAAAAGGGAAATATATTAAGATCATTATATCCTTATTGACTGCCCCTTCAGCTGCCGTTGTCTATGAATGTGCTGGAACTCTAGTTTCTTTGTCTTCTGCTCCAACTGCTATTAGAGCTGCGGCCAACACATATTGCCAGCTTCTTCTTTCACAGAGTGATCACAATGTTAAGCTCATCGTGCTTGATCGCCTGAATGAACTGAAGGCTTCCCACCATGACATTATGGTTGACTTGATTATGGATGTCCTCAGGGCACTATCAAGCCCAAATCTTGACATCCGAAGGAAAACAATTGATATTGTTCTGGAACTGATTACTCCTCGCAATGTCAATGAGGTGGTTCTTACTCTGAAGAAGGAAGTCATGAAAACTCAAAGTGGGGAGCTTGAGAAGAACGGGGAGTATCGTCAGATGCTCATCCAAGCCATCCATTCTTGTGCTATCAAGTTCCCTGAAGTGGCAAGTACAGTGGTCCATTTGTTAATGGATTTCTTGGGAGACAACAATATTGCCTCTGCCATGGATGTTGTCATTTTTGTTAGAGAGATAATTGAAACCAACCCTAAGCTGAGGGTTTCTATCGTCACCCGGCTTCTGGATACATTTTATCAGATTAGAGCAGCTAGAGTTTGTTCTTGTGCTCTTTGGATTATTGGAGAGTATGCCTTATCTCTTTCTGAGGTTGAGAGTGCTATTTCAACTATAAAGCAGTGTCTTGGGGATCTACCATTTTTCTCGGTCTCTGAAAATGATGAAGCTGCTGATTCTTCAAAGAAACCCCAGCAGGTTTCCTCGATCACTGTTTCATCTAGAAGGCCAGCTATCCTTGCTGATGGGACTTATGCAACTCAAAGTGCTGCATCTGAAACTGCTTTTTCAGCTCCAGCTGTAGTTCAAGGATCTTTGACCACTGGAAACTTGAGATCTCTTCTTTTGACTGGTGACTTTTTCCTTGGGGCAGTTGTTGCCTGCACCCTGGCAAAGCTCTGCTTAAGATTGGAGGAGGTTCAACCATCAAAGACTGAAGTGAACAAAGCATCAAGCAATGCGCTGTTGATTATGGTCTCTATGCTACAGCTTGGACAATCTTCAGTTCTGCCACATCCAATTGATAATGATTCTTATGACAGGATTATTCTTTGTATAAGATTGCTGTGTAACACAGGTGACGCTGTGAGGAAGATTTGGCTTAAGTCTTGCCGAGAGAGTTTTGTCAAAATGCTCTCTGATAAGCAGCTTCGCGAAACTGAAGAAAATAAAGCTAAGGCTCAAATTACTCATTCACAACCTGATGACCTTATTGATTTCTACCATTTGAAGAGCAGAAAGGTAAAAAACTGCATTTCCATGTGTTATATTAGTTACTAGTTTAATTCATTCCTATATCCATGCATATATGATGGTATTGGTGCTTCCATCTGTCATCATTTTCCATACAACTGTTTCCCAAGTTTCTGAATGCTTATATGTACTAGTTAATGTATTTCGATCGATTCATATTTGATATTTTTTCCTTGGGAACCCGTTATTTGTCTTTCTCTAAGACCTTACTTCAACATGTTGTTTTTCCTGTGTGGTGGGTCCACGATTAACTGTTTATATCTATCATTGTTATCTGCATTCCAGGGCATGAGCCAACTGGAAATAGAAGATGAGGTCCAAGATGATTTGAAACGTGCTACTGGGGAGTTTGTCAAGGATGCAGATGATGCAAATAAGCTCAATCGCATCATTCAGCTCACAGGATTTAGCGACCCAGTCTATGCTGAAGCTTATGTGACTGTTCATCATTATGATATTGTCCTTGATGTTACAGTTATCAATAGAACAAAAGAGACCCTTCAGAACTTGTGTTTAGAGTTAGCAACAATGGGAGATCTTAAACTTGTTGAACGTCCACAGAATTACACTTTGGCACCTGAAGCAAGCAAGCAAATAAAAGCAAACATTAAGGTGTCTTCCACTGAAACTGGAGTCATATTTGGAAACATTGTCTATGAGACTTCGAATGTGCTTGAGCGGACTGTTGTTGTCCTCAATGATATCCATATTGATATAATGGACTATATATCTCCTGCTGTTTGTAGTGATACTGCTTTTAGGACCATGTGGGCAGAATTTGAGTGGGAAAACAAGGTATTGCTGTCACTTTTTATCATTATACAGTTTTAGTTCTTCAGAGATGCCCGGTGTTTTCCACTTATGCTTTAACATGATTTTTGGATTACACATCTTCCCCCTATTACTGATTATAGTGAAGTTCATAGCCAGACTGTCTAATTTTTTTCTGCATAAATACTCTTTTCTTTTCCCCATCTATCAGGTCTTAACCAGAGGATCTATTCTGTTTAAGATGATTTCTTCTTTTAAGTGATTGTAGCATAACTTTGTCTTTGTTCCCCTTTTTAATTCCTTTCTTTCTGTTTTGCAGGTTGCTGTAAATACAACAATCACAAATGAAAAAGAATTCCTTGATCATATTATCAAATCAACAAACATGAGATGCCTAACTCCTCTGTAAGTGATTTTGTTATCTCCAATATATTTGCTGTTGATCCAATACAGGTAATGGCTTATGTGGTTTATCGAGTTAAAAACATTTTCCTCTAAGTCTAGCAAGTGAATAGGTTACCTTACAAAACAAGGATTTTTTTTACTATTGGTACAAAAGACTTATGTTTTATCTTTGTTACTTTTCTCAATAATGAGAACATTTGGAAATATTCAAATTGGGGTTTGGTGAAGAATAAGAATGCTTTAGATTCAAATGCAGTGTTATTTATTTTTATTTTTTATTTTTATTTTTCCTTTTCCGTTTTCTTTCGTCTGGGTGGGGTTAACTATTGAGTGGTTGATGCCCCCTCATTTTCATTTTCTACTCATTAAGAAGAATTGAAAGACTATTATCCTATTAGCGGGTTTTCAAATTCAGAAGATGCTGCTTAAGAAATTAGCTTGTTAAGTTGTGACGACAATCAATACTGGCTGAATTGCCACATGCCATGATAGCAGTAGACTCTCTTGTCAGGCATGTGCACAATTTCAAATCATAAATTTTCTCTTAGAGAGGTGCTGATAAAAAATCTGTGAACGTGATTGTATCCATTTTTCTCTATAGGACAATGTTGTCCTTTCATCTGATGCTTGAAAGTTCAGTTTACTTCTTGTATGGCATAGTTAATATGTTCTCAAGTTAACTTTTATTCAATGCTCAGTTTAATTTACTGCTCAAAATCTGAAGCAATGCTTACAAAAATTGATAATTGTGTGCTCAATTCATCTGACTAGTCATATGCATATGTATTTGCTTGGTTATCCACAGTTCTGCTCTAGACGGTGAGTGTGGATTCTTGGCTGCTAATTTGTATGCAAAGAGTGTATTCGGGGAGGATGCTCTGGTAAATGTTAGTGTCGAGAAGCAGGCAGATGAGAAGCTGAACGGATATATCAGGATACGGAGCAAGACTCAGGGAATCGCGCTCAGCTTGGGCGACAAGATCACTCTCAAGCAGAAGGGAGGAAGCTGATGGTAAATCCTCCCAACCTTTTTTCTAAGGGTGTCGCCTTCCTATGCAGCCTATATTTAATTGATGTAGAAACTGGATTTAGTGTTTCTACTAAGAGAAACTTCTTTCAAGTTTGCTCATTTGTTCGTTGTACCTCGTAACGTCGTGTTGTTTCTTCTCTTTGTTTATCTGCAGGCTTTGTGCTAAAGCTTTTTCAGACTCATTGATGCTCATACTGGAACTTAGTGAGATATGTTGAGAGTATATGTTTTACCTTTTGGATTTATGCTTTTGTAGTTTTTATGCGATGATTACATAATTGAAGTGTATTTCGGTTATTTCTTTTTGTAGAGGAGATTGGGAGAGGATTTTGGTTATGTACCTACTTGAATCTATTGTTCTTAATATTCTTAAGCTACATTTCAATATCTTCTACTACTTGCTTAGAGTTTTGATCATTTTTCAATGGCGTTCAGTGTCGAATTTTACTACTCCCTCCGTCCCATAAGTAACGTCGTGTTTCTTTTGGGCAAGAAGATTAAGAAAACGATGTTTTGTGGGTTTATAATTTTTCATTTGGGTTGTTAATTCTTATCCACAATTTTTTGATATTTTTAGAAACAGAACATTTCTAATGGGATAGCCCAATAAAAAATACAGGACGAACTAAGGGATAGAGGAAGTACAATTTAAAGTGCAGATGAGATGAAACAAGAATCAAGAAATCTAAAGTGCAAATCCGAAAATCTTTTACTTATCGTACATTTCATATAGCATTGCACGTTGTTAAGCTATATATTAATCTTATCGGCAACATTTAATATAGTTGGTATTCCTACTTCTGCGTAAGTGATTGATCTAAAGGTAATCTAGTATTCGATTTTCATTGGAGTTGATCAAAAATTAATAATATATAGATTTTATTATTAAATTGAATTTGTATCTTATTCTTTTGAAATTTCTTTACATTTCATTTATTTATATAATTTAGTGTCTTGGATTTTTCAAATAACAAAGCCTAATTCGTACTATAAGTTTAAAAATAACAATCACTCTCTCGAGAGAGACTGGGAAAGAGAAGATGTGGAGAGACAAGAGTCCCGGATTGAAGATCCTCTGGATTTGGACCTTCGGCACCGCCGCCGGTAATATTCACATTTCCCGCACCTCACTTCTACTAATCTTCTCCTTCGAATTGATGATTTTGATTCTATTGAGTATTACCCTACTGCTTGTTGCAGTTCTGGTCACCAATGTTATGAGGACGAGAATGAGAGACATGGAGGAGATCGTCAACGCCCAGCACCAAGACCCGCCACAGTCCGCCTCCGCCGCCGCCGGAGACAGTTCCGCCGGCTTCGACAACTCCTCCCCGGAGTTTGTTGAAGACAAATCTTGATCAATCAGCCCTTAATTTCAAATCCCTCGGCGCAGTCTTTCTGCGCACAAGGTGTTCGATCAAAAGCCTCACCGAGTCAAGACTGCTTCGTTTTTTTCTTCATTCATATTTAGTGATGCTTGTTAGAACTATGATTTGCTCTTCTTCGTACCTTCTTGTCCGTCGATGATGATCACGTCACATTTACTTGAATGATCAAAAACATTTCAGTTAAAATAATTTACGTTCCATTCAACTTGATCGTCTGTCTTTTTGATTTTGTTAAATGATGATTTGTCTTGTGTTTGGGCTGCAGCAAAGATGCATGTCTATATCATGTCCGATTTCAATCGGGATAGATTCAAGATTGTTGGTATTATAAACTGCTATTACAAGTAAACTATTAAATAACAAAATGAAATAAAACAACAAAAGGAGAAAACCGTCGAGTCGAGGAAGGCCTCTCTCCACAAGATGAAAAACGCCCCGGTAGTGCTCTCGGTTGTGGCGTTTCGTTCCCAAAGATGAAACGACGACGTCTCAAGGATTGCAGCACCGCAGGATCTTTGAGCTCCGGCAAACAGGACTTTCCGCCGAGGACAGAAGCTGCTGGACTTGAGCTAAGAGCAGCTAAGATGAGCTAAGAGCTAAGAATGGAATGCAAGCTTTGTATGGAAGCTTTGTTGTTGCAAGTGTTGGTGTGATGAAATGAACTGAACACCTGCCTATTTATAGGTTGCTGCCCCCCAGGTGAAAGGGTGTTGGTAACTCCTGCCAATTAAGGCATGCTGACGTGTCCAGGGGAGTGGAGGAGTGGAGAGATGGAAGGTTGGCTTCCAGATCCTTCCCAAAAGTATTGCTTGGGTGTGGCAAGTGCACTGCACCCGACGGACCACCCAAAGGACCAATTGCCAAGATCCAAGTCCAAGTCCACGGACACGGACCGGGACCGGGACCGGAGCCGGGGCCGGGCACGGCACGGGTGCGGGCGCGGTGCGGCGCCGCGCCGCGCCGCGTGTGAGGCGGTCGGCGAAAAGGCTCGCGCACATGAGCATGTGTGGCCCAAGCCCACCACATGTCACTTAGTTGTCTTCTACAATATTGTGGAGACTTAAATACCACACAAAACATTATTCATTAATCGATGTGGGACATGATTAATGTAATAACTCTCCAAAACCCGAATAAGGTAAGTTTCTCCACTTTAGGTAACATATTAGTTTTGTCCCCCCAAACTTCGAGCCACTATTTCTCACTCACCGAAAATCGGAATCGAGAAATTAAGCACACTATAATTATCTACTCGAAACGTAGATCGACGTCATATATCTCAAAACATTAATCGGATAAATATCGAGGCTCAAAATTGCGATCGAAAAGGGCTGAATTTTGCCCAAGTCAAATTAGCATTTAATGCTAATTGAATTTCCATAATATATATAAATAATATATATATAAACGATTTTTTTCCAACAATCCCCCACATGAGTGGAAATAGCCAAATGCATGCATGCAGACACACAGCTCTGTCCTCAAGAGACAATAAAGCATCAGGGTAGGTGGCTTGTGACCTTGAACCTTCCTTAGTCAGTGCTATCGAGCATACCGGCGGATTAGTGGACACGTGGCCTTGAACTATTCCTCTATGGTGTATACTCAGACAATAGCACTAACACTATAAAGTCTCAACCGCGTCCGTTCTCACGTTTGTGTCCTTTACTGGCCATGGACAACCTCTTTGGATTCATAAGTGTTCACATAGAAGCGGCCCTCACTTCTCACTTACATAGGTGATTCTTACTCGAGTATCCTGTCATACTCCACCTTCACAAGGCATCCAAGAATCATTAAAAGTCAAAGACTTAACCTCACCACTTGACAGGTCACCAACACTCTCGAGCTCTTTTAGGGAATAGACTATTTGAGTGTGGTATCAACAGACTCATATAGCTTAGTTTTCCCATTGAACCAAGTTCATGGGATCTCCAATCTACAAGGTTGGGTATCCACTACAATCGTCTTTAGTTTGTGGATTTAACTCCCATTCCCTCTACGAGCTTATACATTTGATCTCGATTCAAACTCTTAGTAAGCGGATCCGCTAGGTTATCTATAGACTTGACATAGTCTACAGAGATAACCCCACTCGTGATCAAATGTCTTACGGTATTATGTCGACGATGAATATGTCTCGACTTACCATTATACAACCCACTCTTGGCCCTACCAATAGTCGCTTGGCTATCACGGTGAATCATCACGGGTGGCACGGGTTTCGGCCCAACATGGAATATCTTCAAGAAAATTACGGAGCCATTCGGCCTCCTCACCGGCTTTATCTAAAGCTATAAATTCAGATTCCATGGTGGATCGGGCTATGCATGTCTGTTTCGTGGATCTCCACGACACGCCTCCTCCCCTATAGTGAACACATAACCACTAGTAGACAACGAGTCTTTAGTGTCGGATATCCATTTGCATCACAAGCACCCTTCAAGTACTGGGGGATGTCGCGAGTAGTGCGACCCCAAAGTTAAGAGTGTATTTCAAATACCTCGGAACTCTTACAAGAGATTTCCAATGCTCTCTACTAGGATTACTAGTATAGCGACTCGCTTTGTTCACCTGGGACAAGCTAAATCAGACCTAGTACAATTCGTGATGTACATAAGACAACCAATGACTCTAGCATAATCCTCTTGAGCAACATGATCACCCCTATTCTGGCTCAAGTGAACATTGACTTCTAGAGGAGTCTTAGCCGGTGCACTATCAAAGGCATTGAACCTTTTAAGCACTTTCTCAATATAATGAGATTGAGACAAAACAATTCCTTTGGGAGTTCTTTTAATCTTCACTCCAAGAATAACATCAGCAACTCCCATATCTTTCATATCGAAAGTTCTCTTAAGCATACGCTTGGTATCATTTATGACTTGAAGGTTTTGTCCCATAATTAACATGTCGTCTACATAAAGACAAACAATTACGAAGCCATTCTTTGTGTTCTTTATGTAAACACACTTGTCACATTCATTGATCTTAAAACCATTCGACAACATAGCCTCGTCGAATTTCAAGTGCCATTGTAATGGTGCTTGTTTCAACCCATATAGGGATTTCACCAACTTACATACCTTTCGCTCTTGGCCAGGTACTACAAACCCTTCAGGTTGTTCCATATAAATTTCTTCTTCTAAATCTCCATTTAGAAAGGCGGTTTTCACGTCCATTTGGTGAATCTCAAGATTGTGCAAAGCAAAGAATCGCGAGAAGCACACGGATAGACGTAATCCTCGTTACGTGCGAATAAGTATCGAAGAAGTCATATCCTTCAATTTGCTTAAAGCCTTTAACCACTAAACGAGCTTTATATTTATCAATTGACCCATCTGCCTTATACTTTCTTTTTAGGATCTATTTACATCCTAAGGGCTTGCAACCTTCGGGTAAGTCTGCTAAGACCCAAGTGTGATTCTGCATAATGGAATCAATTTCACTTTGGACAGCTTCTTGCCAAAGTGGGCCATCGGGTCTAGAAAGAGCTTCTTTTATAGACCGCGGCTCTTCATCCAAAAGAAAAACAACATAATCAGGACCAAAGTCCTTAGCAACTCTCGCTCTAGTGCTACGTCTTGGTTCTAAAGTTTCAAGATCAGGAGCTTGCCTTTTACGCGTAGCGGGTTCTACCCCCACATTTCTAGAACTACTAGCAACTTCTCTTGCTTCACCACTAGAGCTTGACCCAACTTTATCATCCTTTTTACAAGGATAGATATGCTCAAAGAATATAGCATTCCTTGACTCAATAGTAGTCCCAACATTCATATCGGGCACGGCCGACTTATGAATGACAAACCGATATGCACTACTATTCAGTGTGTATCCTATAAAGATACAATCGACAGTCTTAGGTCCGATTGTAACTTGTTTAGGGAAAGACACTTCTACCTTAGCCAAACACCCCCACACTTTGAGGTATTTATAGGAAGGTTTCCTTCCTTTCCACAACTCATAAGGAGTGATATCCTTACCTTTTAGAGGTATTTTGTTCAATAAGTAGTTAGCCGTTAAAACGGCTTCCCCCCACATGTTCTGGGGCAGTCCAGAACTTATTAACAAGGCATTCATCATCTCCTTTAAAGTTCGGTTCTTCCTTTCAGCTACACCATTCGATTGAGGTGAATAGGGGGCAGTGGTTTGATGAATAATACCACTTGTCTTACACAACTCTTCAAAAGGAGCTACATATTCTCCACCTCTATCACTTCGTACCATTTTGATTTTACAATCAAGTTGGTTTTCGGCTTCAGCTTTGAAGTTAGTAAAAGCTTCAATCGCTTCATCTTTACTCCTTAAAAGATAAAGAGTACAATACTTAGTGCAGTCATCAATAAAAGTAATAAAATACTTTTTACCACCTCTAGTTTGTACAAACTTCAAATCACATACGTCAGTGTGAATGAGTTCTAGAGGTTTAGTGTTCCTTTCTATAGAATGAAATGGCTGCTTAGCCAATTTTGCTTCAACACAAACTTCACACTTGGTTTTGTTAAACTCATTTACTTTAAGTAGATCGATATTAACTAATCTTTTTATAGCATTTAGATTAACATGTCCTAATCTAGAATGCCATAAATCGGAACACTCAAGCAAGTAAGAGGAAGTGGCTTCATTATCATTATTCTTGGCCTCAACGGCCTCTTGGCGTAACGCCATTACACTTAGCTTGAAAAGGCCCTCAGACAGGTAACCTTTTCCTAGGAACATACCAAATTTAGACAAAATAAATTTGTCGACTCAAAAAACTAGTCTAAACCCTCTCTTGACTAGTACAGAGCCGGACACAAGATTTTTCCTGGATGTCGGGGACATGCAAAGCACCTCTCCAAGAGTAAGGTTCTTGCCGGAGCTCAACCTTAGCACCACAGTACCATAGCCAACCACCTCAGACGAGGCTTGATTACCCATATTGAACTTCCTCCCTTGGCAGCTCTTGTACTTGGTGAAGCGGCTTCGGTCACCACAAACATGTGCCGTGGCAGCGGTATCAATATACCACTTCCCCTCATTCTCCACGACGTTAGCTTCTTCGGATGACAACGGCCGCAAGGTCGGCTTCGGTGAGGTCAATCTCCAACATATTGGCTTGACGAGCCCTCTTCTTCTTCGGCTTTCGGCAGTCCTTGGACATGTGGCCGGATTTGCCACAGTTGTAGCAGTCCCCTTCAAACTTGCGGGATTGCACCTTGCCCTTCCCTTTGGGGTTGCTATTTGGACGCCCTCTCTTAGCATTGTTGGAGTTGCCACCTTTCTCAGCAAGGTTGACTCTTGGCTCCACGGGTGCTTTGCCCTTCCCATCTCGAGTCCTCATGTCGGTCTCGATGCGGAGCTTGACCACAAGGTCCTCAAGCGTCATTTCCTTTCGCTTGTGCTTCAAGTAGCTCTTGAAGTCCTTCCAGCTCGGGGGAAGCTTCTCAATCACGGTTGCCACAATGAAAGCATTTGGCAAAAGCATACCTTTGGCGTGGACATCATGGACAATGAGTTGAAACTCTTGCACTTGGTCCATGACTGGTCGAGAGTCTACCATTTTGTAGTCCAAGAACTTGGCGACTACAAACTTCTTGGTACCTGCATCGTCAGTACGGTATTTTCTTTCAAGTGCCTCCCAAATTGCCTTGGAGGTCTTTACATTTGCATATATACACCGTATGCACTATCATCTAGTCCACTAAGCAAGAAGTTTTTACGAAGTAGTCGGAAGTTAGTCAATTATCATAAAGCTATGCGGACTTCCAAGTTCTCTTCGTTGTCACTTGGAGGGGCGGGAGCATTCTCCATCAGCACGGTTGTAAACCCTAATGTTGTCGGGTAGAACAACATCTTACGTTGCCACCTCTTGAAGTCGGCTCCACCAAACTTGGCCGGCTTCTCGGCGGACGGCAAAGACTCTGCACGAGTGCGGAGGTGCCGTCGGGGTTGGGTTCGAACCCCCCACCACTCCATGGTGGTTCACACTCCCAAATGGGACATTGCTCTGCAAGGCAGAGGACATGGCATTGAAGTTGTATGCCGAGTTAGCGGCATTAGCACGGTTAAGTGCGATCCTTGCGTCAGTGGCGGCAGACATGGCAGCGAGTGTCGGATTAGCAAAGACCGGAGTAGGTGTAGGGACAGATACCGGCGGAACTACGTTGCCGGAGGGGCAAGGACGTCAGCAGCGGTGGGGTTGGTGGCAGCAGAAACGGCGGCGGCGGCAGCGTCGGAGAAAGCAGCACTTGAGGAAGACATCTTCTTAGTTTACTTGAAGCAGATATAGGTTTTTCGTCTTGCGATTGTTGGTATTATAAACTGCTATTACAAGTAAACTATTAAATAACAAAATGAAATAAAACAACAAAAGGAGAAAACCGTTGAGTCGAGGAAGGCCTCTCTTCGCAAGACGAAAAACGCCCCGGTAGTGCTCTCGGTTGTGGCGTTTCGTCCCCAAAGATGAAACGACGACGTCTCAAGGATTGCAGCACCGCAGGATCTTTGAGCTCCGGCGAATAGGACTTTCCGGCGAGGACAGAAGCTGCTGGACTTGAGCTAAGAGCAGCTAAGATGAGCTAAGAGCTAAGAATGGAATGCAAGCTTTGTATGGAAGCTTTGTTGTTGCAAGTGTTGGTGTGATGAAATGAATCGAACACCCGCCTATTTATGAGCCGCTCCCCCCAGTGAAAGGGTGTTGGTAACTCCTGCCAATTAAGGCATGCTGACGTGTCCAGGGGAGTGGAGGAGTGGAGAGATGGAAGGTTGGCTTCCAGATCCTTCCCAAAAGTATTGCTTGGGTGTGGCAGGTGCACTGCACCACGGATAGGAATCCAGTGCAGCTGGAGCACTGCACCGCCCGACCCGGCGAACGACCCGACGGACCACCCAAAGGACCAATTGCCAAGATCCAAGTCCAAGTCCAAGTCCAAGTCCAAGTCCATGGACCGGGACCGGGGCCGGGCGCGGGCGGTGCGGGCGGCGGCGCGCCGCGTGTGAGGCGATCGGCGAAAGGGCTCGTACAAGATGAGCATGTGTGGCCCAAGCCCACCACATGTCACTTAGTTGTCTTCTACAATATTGTAGAGACTTAAATACCACACAAAACATTATTCATTAATCGATGTGGGACATGATTAATGTAATAACTCTCCAAAACCCGAATAAGGTAAGTTTCTCCACTTTAGGTAACATATTAGTTTTGTCCCCCCAAACTTCGAGCCACTATTTCTCACTCACCGAAAATCGGAATCGAGAAATTAAGCACACTATAATTATCTACTCGAAACGTAGATCGACGTCATATATCTCAAAACATTAATCGGATAAATATCGAGGCTCGAAATTGCGATCGAAAAGGGCTGAATTTTGCCCAAGTCAAATTAGCATTTAATGCTAATTGAATTTCCATAATATATATAAATAATATATATATATAAACGATTTTTTCCAACAAAGATTACAAGAGAAAACTGGATGAAATAAAAAAATTAAAAAACATATAAAAATTGGACACTTTCGTCCCCTTATATTCGCCACTCCATATAATATAATCGAGCTTGAGCTTCTTGTTTTTTTCTAAAACATGTTGCATATCCAAGTGAATTGGATTATGCTGCATTTATTTAAACTTTGTTCTTTTCGGACAGTCACATTTTAATTGTCAATTTTTTTTCAATTTGAAATAATATTTTCTCTATCTCATACTTTTTTCGTTCCACTATTAATGTCCATTTTCTTTTGGACACATAAATTAAAAAAAAAATATTTAAATATATTATTTTGAGTTTTAATTATATTAATAAATTAAAATACTTTTCGAGAAATGGATGGTGGGAAGGAATGAGAATTCATCCAAAATTTTATTAAGGCATAGTTGAAGTATTTGATTTTTTTATGTTGTAATTAAAGAAATAACAAAGTTTTTAGAAAGTTAAAAATTAAAATTTTATGAGTTCGGAGCGAAGCAAAACCGTGTAAGAGATAAACTTTTGAAAAGAGAATGTGTATAAGAATATGAAGGGGTAGTGAGTAATGAGGGGCCTACCTCATATGAGGTGGGTAGTGAGTAATATTGTCATTTAGGAAAAAATTGTACATTAATAATGGGACACCCATTTTGGATATAGTGTACATTAATAATAGGACGGATGGAGTCTATGTTATTTCTTTTCTTTCTGTAAGGTTATTAGAGTTATTAGTTATGAAATTATGGATAACTTAAATAAAAGTGTTTGCGTTGTTAGTAAGAAATAGGACAAAATCTATGAGATAGCCCAACAAGAAAAACGAAATAATATTTATCGGAGAGAGGGAGTACTAATCCATATGGGAAAAAGACCGATCAACTCAGATGAGACTGATGAAATAGTAATATCTTCATCCCACTATTTATATCCACTTTAAAATAAGCACGGAGATTAAAGTATTGGGTGTAAAAGTAATAAATGATGGGTCCATAAGTTGAAAAATGACACTCCCTCTATCCCACTAATCTTGTATCTATTTGATTTTCGGGCTGTCCATTTCATTTTGTCTCCAGTCCATAAAGGAAAATTTTCATATTTTAATACTCATTTAATAATTTATTTAAGGTGTAAGACTCACATATTTACTACTAAAACTTACCTTTTAAATTGTAGGAATCAAATCTTCACTACTAAATCACTTTATTTTAATTGTAGGACTAAAATCTTTACTACTAAAACATACCTCACCTTAATAAACGTGCCGAAAGTTTGAAACTGAGATCAATGGGACAGAGGGAATATATAGTTAAAAATGGCAGATCCAAAAATTTGAAGAGTGGTGTAGGTTATTTTCATTTTAGATAGCGATACATCTATTTCAGATATAGTGAATATAAATAATGGAACAGAGAGTACTCCCTTCTTCCCATTATTTATAACTCGTTTTTCTTATTGAAATGTCCCATTATTTCTGACTTAGTTTCAATTTGGCAAAAAATTAATTAACTCTCTATTATTTTTCTTATCTTCTCTTTAATACTTGTATTTATCTTTCTCATTCTTTATCATCTATTCTTTTATTATCTCACTCATATTCTATCTTTTACTTTATTAATTTTCGTATCAACTGGAAATAATGAAGCTTATGGAGTACTCCCTCCGTCCCGCTATTTGTGGCTCACTTTTCCGAAAGGGGTGTCCCGTTATTTGTGGCCACTTTCTTAATTTGGTAAAAAAATATTATCATATCTTCTACTCTATCATCTTCTCTCTCCTACTTTATTACATTCTATCTCCTACTTTATCATCATCTCTTTCATACTTTCTCATTATCTTATTCATCTTCACTCTCATACTTTATCATCTACTCCCTCTCTCATACTTTATCATCTACTCTCTTAATTTCCGTGCCAAAACCAATTGAGCCACAAATAACGGGACGGAGGGAGTATTTATTTTTAGAAGTCCTATTAATTTTTATTTTATTATTATTCTCCACTGTAAAATCCCCAAAAGGACTATTTTCCCAAGTGGAGCCCACAAGACCACTGCGAGCAGAAAATGCATCTAACGCTTGGTTCGTTTGTACTTTCCTTTTCTTGACGGTGGCATACCGTAGAAGATATTTTCATTATTATATTTCCCTTTTCAATATAATCATTTTCCTATTTCTCACTTTCCCATTCTACAATTCGGATTTGCATCGCTTCTCTTCTCTCTCTATATTTTTCTCTTTGCTTTGCGGGAGTCTCTCAAGACCCTGCTATCTCGTTGATTCTCTTCAGATCGGTTTATGAGGTAATTAATCGTTTCAAGAGGTCCAGCAAGATTTGAGATTTGTGTTCTTTTTTCCAGTTATTGGGTTCAGATCTATCCTTTCCCTTAATTTTGTAGTTTCATAATTGTTTCTTCTTGGTAGGTTTGATTCGTTTGTTTTAAAGATTTTAAACTGTTCTTGTTTTGATTTTTTATTTCAATCTCTCATCGGCGATTGATTTAGCCTAAAAGAGTCTTTCTAGGGTTCTTGTTTTCTTTGCTCTTTTTAAAATAAATACTCGTTTTTCTTGATTATCTGTTAATTCAGATCTGAAATGATTGATATCCTACCTTTGAACCGTAGTGTTACACCTATTATGCCAGATTTACTAATTTTGTTATTTTTTTTTCTTGTTCCTGGATTGCAGCTCGAAGGAGAAACCCACTCTCGGGTAAGTATATAAGGATTTGACAAAGTTTTATTTTTTCGATTTTTCGATAGTTATAGCAGCTCTCTTTATTCTTTACGCTTTTTTCTACTCTCTGATGAATCTTGGAGCAGTCATTCTTTCCACAGAGCTATATGCATTTGTTTTAGGGATTTTAGTACTAATGATATTACAGTGATGCTTTGATGAATAACGTTTTCTGAATAATGAATGGTGTTTTTTGAATAATGATATAACAGTGGTACGCGGATTAAGACCCGCAAACGGAATATTGCTGCTCCCCTGGACCCTGCAGCATTCTCGGATGCAGTGGTCCAGATTTATTTGGATAATGCTGGTGATCTGGTACTTCTATACTTCACTTTCATGATCTCATTTACGAATTAAGTGCTTCCTTCGTTACGTCTCTCTTATGATGTTTGTATGTAGACACAATGAGTTTTAAGTGTTTATCAATGCGAATTTCCATTGTGGATGCAGGAACTTATTGCAAAGAGCATTGAATCTTCAGACCTTAACTTCTCCAGATACGGAGACACATTTTTCGAGGTATGTTTCTTATGTTATTGTGCGGTGCATATACTGGTTTGCAATAACTTCAGTACTGATTGTGATAAACCTTTTTGGTGATGTATGAGTGAGAACTTGCTTGGTCAGTGTATGTCGTGCAAATTATACTTTCATGCCTGCTGGATGTTAGTCAATTTTCTTTGAAAGAGCGCTGCTGGATTATCAAATCAATTACTTGATGTTTTGAATTCCCTATGTAGTCTTTACGTGCTCGGAAAGTAGTTGGCTGTTTTCGGTTTCCTTGCAGAACTTCTGCTTAATTTTTTGATAGCATTCTTCAGCTTTCTGTAAATTCTTGGAGTTTGATTATAAAATTATCATTGTATTTTGTTACTCGTAGATTTTTTTAGCAGTATAATTCAGATTTGTTGTGTCTTTGGGGTAATTTTTTGGATTTTCTATTCTAACTGCACGAAGGGTTATGTTGAATAGTTGATAATCCATTAGAGGAGTTTAGTAGCTTCCTTTGATTCCTTAGCTTAGTGGATGATTTCGCTATTTCGTGAATGCAGGTGGTATTCAGAGGTACCCGTACACAACCCGGCACTATCAAGCTTGATGAGGGGGAGCGTCATCCTTATTCTATAATCGACTGTGCATCCACGCGTGAAGTGATTCTGCCATCTGTGATATACATACAGAAGGTTTTGAGGAGAAGGCCTTTCCTCATAAAGAATCTTGAAAATGTTATGCAAAAGTTCTTGCAGTCCTTGGAGCTGTTCGAGGAGGATGAAAGGAAGAAGCTTGCTATTTTCACAGCACTTGCTTTTTCCCAGAAGTTGTCTGGTCTCCCCCCCGAAACCGTCTTCCATCCATTGCTCAAGGATAACCTTATCGCCAAAGGGCTAGTTCTCTCATTTATCACTGATTTCTTCAAGGAATATCTGGTTGATAACAGCCTCGACGACCTCATTGCAATTCTGAAGCGGGCTAAAATCGAGGACAACCTTGTGGAGTTTTTCCCATCTGCCAAGCGGACTCCCGAAGCTTTCTCCGAACATTTTACGTAAGCCACCCTTGTATGAATTATCAATTTAATTAATTACGTAGTTCTTGAAATTTCCGCTATCCAAAGTGTTAATTATTTTAGATTTCAGCATATTGTTATATTGGGTGAGAAATTCAATACTTATCTTTATAAGTTATCTTTGGATTTCTTCATATCCCACTTCCCAGTAAGGAAGGACTTCTACCGTTGGTCGAGTACAACGAGAAGAAGATGTTCGATGTCAAGCTTAAGGAGATGAAAACTGCATTGACAAATCAGATAAGTGAAGCAGCTGCTGTAGCTGATATCATTGAAACGGTTAAACAACACATGAAAGATGCTAAACTTCCCGATATTGAAGTTGTGCGCATTCTTTGGGACGTCCTCATGGACGCGGTCCAATGGTCTGGGAAAAACCAGCAGCAAAACGCCAATTCTGCTCTCCGCCAGGTATTGTATAATGCCTTGCGTACCATTCATATGCGCAGTACGTTGTAATTTAGGGTGTGTTTGCAATTACTTATTATAAGCACTTTCTATTTGTTTTTGCTTAAAGTTAAAAAAAATTGCTTTTAATCTAAAATATTGAGTTTTTGGTATTAATATTAAAAAGCAGATATTAGTTCCATAAATTATGGTGCTTTAAGCATCAAAAGCACCTCAATAGATGGTTATGGATTTAAGCAAATTTGTTGCTTAATTTTAGAGAAACTAATACAGAAAGCAGGTTTTTGCAAACACTAAAATCTGCTTACACGGTCAAAAGGCTGATAAGCAATTAAAATAAGCTCTTGCAAACACACTCTTAGTCTTACTCGATTATAGTGTGACACAACGTGAATCTCCTCATAGTAAATATACACCCTGTTCTTTAGGTGAAAACATGGGCAGAGCTGCTGAACGCGTTCTGCACCTCTGGAAAGCTCGAGCTTGAACTAATGTACAAAGTTCAAGTCCAGTGCTACGAAGATGCGAAACTGATGAAGCTATTCCCAGATATAATAAGGTCCCTCTATGATCAGGATGTTCTTGCTGAAGATACTATTCTTCACTGGTTCCGTAAAGGGACGAACCTTAGGGGCAGGTACGTCGTGCTTTCTTCTTCTCTAACGGTACTATCTCCTCGACTTCACACTCAAAGCACTTTCTCATTTGTTGTTTGTTGGTGTTGCAGGCAAACGTTCGTGAAGTCGTTGGAGCCATTTGTGAAGTGGCTGGAGGAGGCCGAGGAAGAAGAGTAAGATGGCGACGGTTGAGTTTATGTTTTATCGATATCGACTACCTTGAATACGGTTTTTTTTTTTTCTAGCGAGAAAAGGGATATTGGGTTTCGTTTGAAAGTCATATTTGCAGATTCTTGTTTTGATGATTTGTAGTGTAGTTTGAATGTTTGCTATCGTCTCTTGAAAAGATTGTACAATATAACTTCTTCCAACCTATTAGCTAAAATGTTAGGCGTTTGGTAAGAGAGTTTCGGAGTTAAGTTGGTATAAAACCCATATAAGGCGTTAGTGTAAGGTTTATGCAACTAAATCTTAAAAATTGGGAATAATTAATTTTTTGGTAGTTTTGTGTGTTTTGTAAAGCTTACATCTTTATTACTTTCCAAATTTGAATTTGATTTTAAGTTGTGAATCAAATGCTCTCTCAATTTCAGTCTTCTTTATGCATAAGAGTAAATTGTATCTCACAAATTCATGCTACGGATTACTCTGTCCAATAGGTGTTTTTTTTTTTAATTTTCAGCCACAATTATTTAAGAAAATTGTTGGTTGTGAGTATAATAGTTCATTCCTCAAATAAACTGTATAATAATTTGATAAAATAAGAAAATAGTATTTTTTTTACGAAATAATCCAAAAGAAAAGAGACAGCATTCTATGAGGTTCAAAGAATAATTCAGCGGTTTTAATTTATAGGTCGGATCTAGGGTACAATTTTGTGATAGTAAAAGGAAAAAATCCAATTGATACAGTAAGGAAGGAAGACTAGTAAAAAAGAAACCGCCACATTATTATGAAGGTATTACAGAGGACCCAAAAAACAGAGCAAAAACAAATTTGAGAAATACGCCGTGAGAGTTGGCCGATCAAAAACTCCATTCACCGGACCGGTTTAATAATAGCCGGTCCGGCTCAACGCCCACCTCTCCGGTCCACCAAACGCCCCTAAACCTAGTCAACTTACCACCCCCTTTTCCTCTCAAAAGAATCAAATGAAAAACAGAGCGATTCAAACCATTTAAAAACAGAGCATGAAAAACAGAGCATCCAGTCTCCATTTACTTTCTACCATTCCTCTCTTCGAGCGCTTTGATGTCGTCTTCCCCCGGTACGAACCGGGGCAAGGTGAGGAGCGTGTTGACGCGTGAGACTCCCTCTAGAGCAGACCACTGTCCGGTTCCGACGTTCGCGTGCTCCTCGTCTAACTCGTCCGCATTACCTTCCGACACATCTCCGCTTTTCAAGCCGGTTGGAACGAGATCATCGTCCTCTTTCATGTTCGAAGCAGTAGTAGATTCATCCGAGTCGAGGAAAAGGCAAACCACAGCGCAGTCGTCGACTTTAGAAGTTGGATACTTCGACCTCCAAGCTCGGACAGCCGATTCCACTAGGGTTCGAGCAGCACACGAGCGCGTGGGGCAGAGATTCACTATTTCGACCACTTCTTTGTTCGAAAGTACATCCCAAATCTAAAATATGTAATATTGTGTTAGTGTGTTACTATTGTTACTGAGTTTAGTCTAGCAAGATCAGAAAGAGAAATTGAACGACAAACCGTACCCCGTCCGTGGCTAGAACGATGAATTCGTCCTTATCAGTTAACCGTCGGTAAGAGACTTCAGGCACGGAGATGAGACCGAAATCCTTGAGACAGAAATCACCGAATGCACGTGCCATAGCAAGGCCCGGAGAGTCAAAGTTCGGTAGCCACACTCTTGGAACTTCGGGTTCATCTTGGAGAGCGAAAACACGCCCTCTACATTTACGGATCCTATCCGCTTCAGCTGTAACATACATATATATATTTAGATCAATAAAGTGAAAACCAACAAACAAACCAAAGAGATTTCCTTTGTAGCATGATTTTGTATGTAGATCATGCAAGTAAAATCTAGTAAACAACCAAAGAGATTTGCTTTGTAGCATGATTTTATAAGTAGATCAAGAAAGTGAAATCTCCAATAACAAGAGAGTATAGCTACATGTTACTCCCTCCGTCCCGTCCGACTTGTCCATATTTCTTTTTTGGATTGTCCCATCTCACTTGTCTACTTTCTAATTAAGGAAATAGGTCACACACCTTTACCAACTGAAATCAACTTTAAACAATTAAATATCCATATGAGTCCCAAACCTTTACCACACGAACCAATTCTAAACAATTATTTAATTATATGGTCCCATGCTTTTATTATATAAAACTAACCTGCATAAATAACCGTTTGGGCTGGGATGGAGGGAGTATAGGATTTCTATTCCGTTGCTTACGAGAGAGTATAGCTATACCTGGAACACTAGGTTTGAGATCAATAGTTAACTGTACTGGAGAAAGTGAATTATTCGCATCCCGAGTAGCTAACACAGCTCGAGAGTCCCCAATATTTCCAATAACAAGATCTTGACCCTGCACAAGATTTATCGAGGGAACGTTATAATATACTCGCGCATCCCAAACCACGATTTCTAGCTTACTAAACATACTAAATTTACCTGTTTAAGCAGAGTTACGGCTGTTGTTCCGCTGCAGAAGCAGTCGATATTGGCATGCATTCTCAACTCCCTATCCATAACCTTATAGGCCTTGAGGAAAGACTCCTTCAACTTGTGGAAGATATCCGGCTGCTTTGCAGTTTCTTCGCCATCAAAGGAGGGTCGGCTTTCGTCTTCAGCGGACAAGAAGGAAGTCTCTTCCGAGCACAAACTACTTACCGTATTCTCCTTAAGAACCTCCTCACTCTTTATGTTGACTTCCCAGTGTGCACTCAGCTTCAGAGGGAGAGCATCTCTCACTCGCCTTGCAACCAAATGGCCGTAAGGCCCGTGGCCGTCGAAAACCCCACAGAAGACCGTGTCCGTTCTCGAACCAAAGTTCTGAACATTGATGGAGAAGGAATCAAGGGCCTATTAAGAGAGCAACTAAACTAACATCGATAGAAAAGGAATCAACAAAAGTACTCCTCCGCCCCATTCATCTTATCTCATTTCAAAAATAGCAATTTATTAACACACAAATACCAACTTTTCCTTTCGTGGGACCAACTTATTTATATATAACTTTCAACTCTCCTTAATAACCGTGCCGAAAAGAAGTGAGACAAGCTCAATGAGACGGAGGGAGTAGTTATTAGTCAATATTTTTGAGTCTTGACAAGTTTAATCAATATGTATACCAGTTGTTTATAGGCCTAATACTATTAATATTTTAAATACACCCTATTGGCGATTGAACCCTAGATGAAACCACTCACGCAAGGGTCGAAAATACCAACTAAGCTACATGTTGTCGGTTATAGGCCTAATAATAGAGCAACTAAACTAGCACGAGAGGGTGTAAACCATGACTCTAAGCAGCAAAAAAGTTTAATGAGAAATGATGCATCTAATATGTAAACTAGTTGCGACGAAATCAAATCAATCTTCATTTAGTTTTTCTAATTAGATAAATCCATGATCAAATGAGGAAGAGGAGAGGAAAGGAGCTAACCTCCCAAACAATCATGGCATCTTGATTAGTCCCTTTCTTGCCCTGCTGGCTAAAAATCGAAGCAATCTCACTCGACCCATTCAAGAACATCCGGCCTGGAGTCCTATGGAGCTGCTCCTCCCTCCTATAGTCGAAGGAGGAGCTTCGAGACCCTAACCTCCTCTTAGAGTCCCTCCTCTTCCTAAGCCCCATTGGAGAACCGTCTCGAGGGCTCCCACTCTCTAGGGTCAAACAGGAACCCATTCTCAGGGCCCTGATCACATTGAAAAAGCACTCCAGACCAGCCACGCAGTTAAGCCCCCTACTCTCCGTATTTGGATCCGTAACGAGTTATACAACAACCCCTTCTAAAGGCCTATATCCTCTAACATTCACTAACTCAAATCACAAGAATCCACTATCCCAATTCCTAAGTAACAATCACTTGAAATACTTCCAATGCTGTCTTTTCTTTTGAAATTCAGACAATAACTACCCAATCTATACTCTATAGTATGAAAATTTTCACTATTTTCTTAACAATAGATGAACAAGAATAAGCATCCCAATCTATTTTCAACCACCCTTTATCCTTATAAGGGCCCTCTAGAAAACTATACATATAACAAAAGAAGCTTTTAATACATAATTCGGATACCCTTTATCCTTCTTGCCAATATAATAACAACAGTAATGTGCAAAAGCTTAAAAGGGCAAACGCCACAGAGAGAGAAAGAGCAGATCTATGAAAAAAAAAACTAGGCCTTTTTCCACAATTCACTAGAAAAATAACCCTACATGCACACTTGATTGCGTAAAAAAAAAACCCAAATCAAGCAAACAATAAGAAGTGAGGATCAAGAACAGCCAGAATCGCCAATGAATTAGAAGAAACGAGCGATAAAAATCAAATCTTGGAGGCAGGAAGATGAAACCAACTTTCTCACAGTAGAATCATGGCTTGAATTTCAAGTATGGAATCAGTGATACAGCTCCAAGCTGTGTCTTTTATCCAGAATACTTGGTCAAAATCGACATGAGGAAACACAAGGCGACGCCTTTGACACGGGAAATGAATGAGAGAGATTTAATCACGACCAAAAAAGGGAAACACCTAAAGAAAGAGAAAAGTTTGTAATAGGTGAGAAAAACAAGGATCTCCCAAAAAAACCACTTTAACTGCAGAGAGAGAGAGAGAGAGAGAGGAAATTGTAAGAAGGCTAGACCATATTCAAGATATGAGATAATGCATAGATACAGTGATGTACATAAATATCTGCGGAATAATGTGCATAAATAAGAGATTTATGTGCGGCTGTACTTGTACGCCTATAATCAGGTGGTAAGAATAAGAGCGTTTTATGATCTTATAAAAAAATATAAATAATTGGATAATGGAACAATTAGTTTGGATAACATGTTTAGAACTGGATTCTTGAAATTTCATATGCTTTCTTAATTGTTTTTCCTTATTTGATGTAAATCTAAAACAAAGTAATTTTATTGGGAGGATCTGAGAGTATGTCTTCAAGATTGCATGATTTATTATCGTTAGATAGAAATAATTTGAATAATGAAATAAAACTAAACTAAAGAGATTGTTGTACATATATAAGTGGTGATTATGTATTTTTTTTTTTTTTTGTATTTCTCTATGAAATTTCACTCTCCATGTGATGACAGAATATAGTGTTCCCCCACCGTAATGGGCCATGTCATGCCTAAGTATTGCATTTGATTTTTTAATGAAAAGAGGAACGCTCGTAGACATTATACGAAGTAAATTTTAACCGTAAACCATACAAGAAATGTAATCGTATTTACATAAGAAGTATGAGCACAGAGAAAATATCAAATTTGATCTTTTAATGTGATATATGTTCTTTCTTTTTGTCTTTCTAATATGACTGTGTCTCATTTTTTGTTCTGTAACTTTATAAAATATTAAATTTTGATACTATAACTTCACAAATTGTCTAAAATAAAAAAGTCTAACTTTATAAAAAAGGATAACCTACTTTGGTGCTACAAAATCAAGTCTTTTCATGGCAATCCAAAATAATTTTTTTCTCTGAAATTATAAAAAAAAATTACATCTTACTGGGCCTGCCTTATAAGTGGCCCATTTTCAGAAGCAGGCCCAACAGAAAGGTCCAGATACGATATAATGCTCCCTCCCTATAATTGAAAACGTTATTTTTTTGACGTGGAAATTAAGAAAATTGTTTTGTGTTGTATATATTATTTGATTTTTGAGTAATTAATTTATATTCATACATTATTTAGATTTTCTAGAAATATAAGATCTTTAATGAGATAATCCAATTAGAAAAAACGGATGTTTATGATATAATGGGATGGAAGAGTATAGTAATAAGTAGTCAATAATAAATAATTAAAAATAATAAACAGTTAAATCGCAAATAATTAGAGGTGATCTCAGACTGATTAGTTCCCATATTAATTTATGCTAATGCCCATAATACCCTTACCTTTTACTAATCCCACCTCAAAATATGTGATTTAAGAGCATCTTTAAGAGGAGCTCTATCTCCAAACTATTGTAAAGTTGAACGTAACATATTTTTGAATGTGACCAACAACTGAGCCTTCGTGGCATCTTGCAGTTTGAGATCCGATGATATTTACTACGATAAGATTATTATTCAAAATATGTTGACCAATTATTTGATATCCATCATCGCATTCATTGATGAACTCGAGCTAGAAGAAGAAAATGCAGTCATGCTAGTAAGTGAGCTGAAGATATGTATGTTTTGAATGCGAAGAATGCAACATCGTAAATAAATATGACAATTGTGTTGTCAACTCATGTACAACTATCGTCAACCCATATCTACAATTATAGATTCCCCGCCTCATAACCACATTAATTGTCCACATCCCTGCAATCCATTTGCCCCCGGCTCCATAATATCATTATGGGCCCACATCCCTCGTTTTACTTGTTCCCATCTCTGTAAATCACTTGCCCCAAGCCCCAGAATACCATTATGGGATCCATCTCTCTTTTCACTTGCTTCCATCTCTATAGGCCATTTGCCCCCAACCCTATAATACCATTAGTAGGGATGGCAATGGACCGGATTTGGACCTGGCCCTCCTGGCCCGCATCCGGATCCGCATTTTTTTACTTCGATCTAAATCCGGTCCAGATCCATTGGATTTCAAAAAATGAGATCCAGATCAAGATCCATTGGATCCACAGGGTCTCGGGTCTAGACCCGGATCCATAAACTTTTTTTAACTAGAATTAAAAAAATTCTAAATCAATTAAAAATTAATTAAGTTAATTAATTCTTCGATGACACGATAATCTATAAGAATATTACTATCATTAAAAAAGTTAAAATACTCATGATATTATAAAAATATTACAATCATCTATAAAACCACGATCTTCTCTCTAAAAAAAACTTTCAAATTCGTGGATAGTGAGTACTCAATCTCCTCCCTCTTTTCTATTTATTAGATTACTGGTAAAGTATTTCAAGCTCAACAAATAATGTAATGTGATATTTTAAGTAGAATAATATAAATATAATATTTTAGATATGATAATAAAATAATATTTTAATTATAAAAATTGGCGAATTTGGACCGAATTCGAATTTCAAATCGAAAAGTTCAGATCCAGATCCATAATTTCTAAAATGGATCCAGATCCGATCCAGATCAAATGTGTCTAATTTTTTAAGATCCAAATCCAGAAAAATGGATCTGAATCCACGGATCTTGACCGATTCCAAGATCCATTGTCATCCCTAGGGCCTCCTCCCTCTTTTTTACTTGCCCTCATCTCTATAGGCATTAATTGTCCCCACATTCTAAATGCACTTGTCCCAAGTCTATAAGAAATCTGATAAAATTTTCGTCTTGAAATCTGAAATAAATACGTAAATTACCGACTTCCGTTGGAGATTTCCAACACGACATTCTTCCGTTAAACGCCACACTACAACATATGTTGGAGGTGGTTTAACCGGCTAACCCCTTTGCCCCTATAGCACAGGGGTAAAATTGTCATGTTGACCCAAAAATAATGATGTGGCAGGATAAGATTAGTGATCGGCTTTACAGCGTCGCCTCCGTCATCGGCGGCCAGTCTCGCCGTCCAATTATTAATTGTATAATTCATTTCCAACAATTATTTTTTCATCAAGTTTGGATCTTGACCCAAATGTTGACTGCAATTGACGACTACTAGGGTTCTGAAAATTGGAATTAAGAACAATTTAATTAAAGGGTAAAGGTGAAGCATTTAACAACGCGAGATCAAATCAAATACAGAAAGATAATTAACCAGCACGAACACAATCCGAGCAATTCCGCAACTATGGAGTAAGATAAACAGTGAAATGCGTAATCGTTTCGAGCCCATCAGTCGTGTGTTGATCTACGTGAGGCAGAGCTTCAATGGCGGCGTAGCCTTTAGCATTCTCGTACTTCCCGGTTCCTCCGACGACGGCGATGTGGGAAATCGGAGTCGCCGTTCGGTGAACTCCGAAGAAGCTGATCGTGTCGTCGATGTCGTGCTCGTGGCCGTGGAACGCCGCCGTGAGCACCACCGTGTGGCTGCTGCCGTCGGAGGAGCTGGTGATGTAGATCCCCTGCGCCTTGCCGAGCACGCCGGAGCCCAGCTCGTGGCCCTCCGTTATCTCGTTGTCGACGACGGTGACGGAGCCGAACATGAGCTGCTGGAGCGTTAGGCCTTGCGGGAGCTGGCCGGCCGTTACGAAGGCTTGGTTGTTGTTGCCGGCGTTAGTGACGGAGTTCTGGCCGTTAGTTTGGATGACGGTGTTGGGGGCGTTGCCGTTGAGGCCGACGAGGGAAGGGTAGTTGTTGTTGTTGATGACGCCGTTGATGGTGTTGAGTGGGACGCCGCCGTTGATGGGGAAGATGGGGTTGCTGGGCTTGGAGAATGGGAGGTTGTTGGCGTCGGAGTTGGCCACTATTCCGGCGACCGCTCGGCCGGAGGGGTGGGACCCGCCGAGGATGTCGTGCATGAAGAATGAGAATGTGCCGGCCCCGGCCGCAGCGGCTCCCCCACCATCGGTGGTGCCGTGGCGGTGGGAATGCCTGCAGCCGGTGCTACGATAGGGGCTGCGGGTTCTTCCATGACGGCGGCGGCTCCACCCACCGCTGGTGGGGAGATAGGTTGTGCGGCGGCGATGGGAATATCTGCAGTCGGTGCTACGGTAGGAACTGCGGGTTCTTCAGTAGGGGTAATCTCTGGCAAAGAATCGTCAATGGGGACGGCCGGGATTTGGCCACTCGGGAGGGCGGTGGCAGGCGGTGCCACCGCCTCTAGTGGTGGTGTGATTTCATCAAGAATTCTTGCTGAGGCAAGAGTTGTGGCTAATAGCAACAAGCAAAAGATGGATTTGAGTGTAAAATTCTTAGCCATTTCTAAAATTGATTGTTAAGAGAAGATTGATTTGGATTTGGATGTGAAAGTTGAAATTAACTTGATTCCCAATTGGTTTTATATAGTTTCTTAGAAGAGTAGGAAGTGAGAGAGTGGAGCTGATGAAATGGAGTTGGTAATTAAAAGCACGAGCTTCGAGTGTGTGATTAGTTAAGAAACCTAAACCAATTTGTGGGAGAAATTTGAAAGAAATGGTTTAGTTGAGTGCGCATTAGATAAACATCGTTCTCGTGTCTCTATATTGGCCGGGCTTGCAGCCAACGGCTGAAGAAATCAAGGGACTCTCTAGGCTTGTATTCTGGTACAGTATGCTCAGCTCGCTGCATCATAAGTAAAATTCATGTCAAATTTTCTGATCTTACCAAGTTTCTTTAAATTCAACTATAGTAAGTTGAGGATGAAGTAAAATTTGCAGTAATCTTTTCTTCCCGCTTAACTTGTCTAGTTTTTCTTTTCGAACTGTTATACATAAGGGAAAAAATTAATTTTGATCTATTATGTTGGTGCCTATCAACTTTTAATCTGTTATGTTGGTCTGCGCCAATTTTAGTCCGTAAATAGTCTGATTTTGATCCGTTTATAAATTTAGACAAAGTTTTCTAATTTTAGTCCTTTTTATGCATGTTTACGTGCCGATAATTAAAAAAAATAAAATAAAAATAAATCTTATTTGTGGAATAACTTTATTTTTTAATTTCACAACATGAGAATATTTTCTTAAAATTTTGGTCCTTTAATGTGTCAGCGTACGATTTGATTTTTTAAACATTACATAGTGTCTGATTTTGGTCATCTAATGCGGTAGTGATCGATTTAGGTCCTATACCTTTATAATGTGTTAAATTTTGGTCCTATAATTTTACAAAATGTTCGATTTTGATCTTCTAGTAGAAAGTGTCAAACATAAAAAGCGCTTGTATTTCACACTTGTCGAATGACTAAAATAAATTATTTTGTAAAGTTTTTCTTGACAAAAAAATGAATATATTTATTATTAAAACGAGTTCAATTTTGGTTCTGTAATGTAGTTTCTAATAACTATTTTTTGATTTTGTAATTTTAAAGGGTTTTTTTTAATCCCGAAACTTTACAAAATATCTTATTTAGTCATACAGTTAAGAGTGTTGTTCCTATGTCTTTTTCTGTTTGGCAATTGGATGATCGAAATCATATACTTTATAAAATTATTGAATCAAAATTGAACATATTACAAAATTATAGGATCAAAATCGAACACTGCTACATTTGAGGACCGAAATCAAACACTATTTAAAGTTAAAGAATCAAAATCAGACACTGTCATATTAGAGGACCAAAATCGAACAGAAACCACATTAAATAACCAACATTGATATTTTCTCATATGCAGAGGGCAGCTATAAACAAAATGATTGCTACAAAATTCGCCTTCAATTGACAGGAAGAAGAAGAAGAAATATTGTGCGAGGCAACAGTATAAACATTCCCAGTAGCTTCATCTCTCACTCTGATGCTTGAAGAACCTGCAATTACATTACAAAATTACACCACACATGTTGTATTTCATGAAAGCATCGCAAGACTCAACTTGGATTTTGTTGAATACTAACAAATTTTACGAACTAAGCAGACGAATCAGAGAGAAATATAACTAATCTAAGAAGCATACTCACAGTTATAATCTGTCCATCCGATGGTCTGATTTTCGAGGTCATACAAAACGAGCTTGTCGGATAACGCTACATCTGCAAATTAATACAATTAGGATAAATAAAAACGGTTGCATCTATTTTTCATATCACAGACTTATTTCATCCATTTCAACTGATACGAAAATACACGTAGCAAAATACCTCCCAACAAAGTCATTTCCTTTCCATCCGTCGTCTGCATGACACTAATTTGCCAACCTATACAGTAATCATTTTCCTGCAAATTACAGTTACACAATTATGCACAACAAGGGGATCGGATATTCTACACGGAACGGAATTAACCGTATTACTTACATCACGTTTAAAGAGATAATTGCTCGGATTCACTGCCATAACGAGAGAACCGTCGAAATGAAACTTCACAACTGGAAATCCATCATTAACACTGCAAGAGATGTGCAAAAGTGGAACGGCCAATTATTTTTACTTATACCATACCGTACTTTAAATATAACTCAACATAACAACAGAAAATTATCTTAATCATGAGACTTACTTCCCGCTGTACTCAAAACATTTGAACTGTTGCTCAACCGTACGAGTTTGCAGATCTGTATGTCGCGCCATCATCTGGTTACGGATGAATATACAGAGAGATGATCAAAGATCCCAAGTCAATGCAGACAAGCAAGAAACTAATGCAATTCAAATTTCATACTAAGGATGAACGCGACAATTGAATACCCGGTCCAAAAGCTGTCGATAAACCTCAGATGGAAGAAAGCCCAATGTCGCACCGCTGTCAATTATAGTCCCTCCTGTACCCGTGTCAAAGAAGTCCGTCGTAAGGTTCAAGAGTTGACCACCTACCTCAACTGACTTCAGACGAACGTTGTAATGTGGCCTAAGATGATCCAAAATGTGTCAAGAAAGGTAAAATTATTTGTATATGAGACCATAAGTAAAATCATTTCGAGGGCATGCGAACACTGCAGTTAAAAGCAGGGGCAGAACCAGGATGTATAGACGAGGGGGGGAATTAATCGGGGTTCGGGTGCAGAGCCCCCGGGAAAAAAATTAAATAAAAAATAATGTAACAATCAGTATAAGAAAGTCAAAAGTACTTATAATTTATAAAAACAACAAAAATAATGAGTCTAAAATTAAATACAAAAACTATAAAAAAGGACAAAAATAACGAAATTCTCATAAAATGAAGTACTAGATTTTTAAATTCGGTCCAATATGTTAAATTCTCGTAAAATGGGGGGTGCAAAAATATTTTTTCCGTAAAATTTACACAAGAATTTTCCGCCTCGACACTTGAAATGGGGGGGGGGTGCAGTCGCCCCCACCCGCACCCACTGGTTCCGCCCCTGTTTAAAAGCCCTCTTTTGTATGAAAAAAAAGGAGGAGAAAGAAACAAGTTCGCATCACATACTTATTTGGGACGAGTTGTGTTCTATTGACTCTTGGCTGCACAACTTCTCCAATAGCAAAAATCCCACCTCCCCTGCTCCCATCTAAGCAATGTGAAAAGACCTTTTTCACCTTTCCGGATGAAGCAAGTTGTGAAAGAATGGATGCATTAGCTTGTCCAAAACCGACTATTCCATCAACAGCCTCAGAAGCCGAACCTAATTCTCCAGATTGTTTAGCAGAGCACCTACGAGAACATATAAGATAGGTTCAAGAAACACTCCTTCCGTCCCATTAAAAGCGTCCCCGTTCTTTTCAGCACGGAGATCAAGAAAATGGTATTGTGTGGTGTATTATTTTACTTTTGGGTAATTGATTTATGTCCACACATTCTTTGTTTGTTTTAGAAAGAGTACACTTTTAATGAGACAACCTAATTAGGAAATGAGGACGTTTATAATGGGACGGAGAGAGTAATTCATATTTGAATTGCAAATGCAGGAAGATTATGAATAAGAAAGCACGTTTCTTTCAAGCGAAAAACACATAGCAAGCAAATAAAGATTGCATGTAAAAGTATACCAACCCAAATGCAATGGATCCATTCATTGCTGAGGTTTGAAGGTTTCCAGTCACTTGGTTGAATCTGAAGTTATCTCGGACAAAGTATCCCTCAGTTCTGCTCCCGTCTACATACGAAATATCATATTCACAGTCCGTTCCAGCTCGGCAATTCGCATTCGCGCTCCTGGGTACAGCATCGCAGAAATCTTGATCGCAAGTGATTTTCGTTCCGGTGGAGGAAGCCGTCAAGTCGTACTGCTTTAATTCTATCTGGAGGATTGAAACATAAACATATATCAGTTTATTCTAGTAATAACATTTTGAAAACGGCGAGAATGGCAACGAGAGCATACGGGAAGCTCAGTTTGCATCGTACACCTCTCGCATTCGTGACAATTCACCCATAAAATATCACTTCCGGTGTCGACCTGCACATGATACTCAACTGGAGGAGTCCCAATAGTGATTTTGGTGTAATAAATCCTGCATATGTGTTTCAAATAAGCATTTGAGACTCACAAACACGGAGAGCCATCTCGTGATGAAATCAAGATAACACAGCCTAGGGTATATAATTCATGGTAAAATTTTAAACTTATGTTCAACATGCTGCTGAGTTATTTCGGGAAAAACATGAGGCTGAACTCGATTCGACAAATTGGAGGTAACTGCAAATCATAGTTTAGCCTTCTTTAAGATATAAACTAATGGCCTTATGCTTAAACTTCCAAAACAACACCATTATCTCAAACATGAAAAAAATAAAAATAAATCGATTATCTCAACTATGTCTTGCAAAAATAAATTTGTGTTCATTTATTAATACAATTAAAACTCATAAAATACACACTTTAACAAAGTTTCTTAATTTTTGTACCGGAACAAGGGGGACAATGACAGGACGGAGGGAGTGTGACTTAATTCAGCTATACAACTGCTCATCAATTCAATGCTTACATATAATTGAATTTAAGATTCAAATTCCAAGCCTCTACAAGCATGAATGAATAATCACATATAAGTAACTGATAAAAGGACTGAAGAGTGTGAGACATACCCAGTCTGAGTGGGAAAATAATCGCCGTGCAACTGAAAATCAGCGGCGCCGAGCATTCGGCCGTGGCGGCGCAAGTCGTGCGCCCTCAGAGCTCCCAGCGCTGCCTTCCCCTCGCCGCGGCCGCCATACTTGTGATGAACATTAAAGACCAAATTGCCCATTGGCGCAAACACCAGCTGCGCCAAAATTAACACAAGCAAGCACCTTTTCCCGGAACCCATTGCCACCCCCACCAAGAATTTGAAATTGTAAACAAAATAGGGCAAGACAGACAGAGAGAGACAGCCCGTGTATGAAGGAACCGAATCGAATCTCGGAAGACGACATAGCTTGGTGGTTAAATAAATGTGTATATGAACTCAGCTGAAGAAAACGTGAAAGGGATTGAGGAACCCGATGGATTAACTGGAGAAAATTGAAAAGGGACAAAAGGGATTAATTTAAGTGAATTTCAATGACATGGGTCGGTATAAAAAATGATTCTTTTCAATTTTCAATTTTCATGGAAGGGTTTTTGGCAACTCACTCTCTCTCTCTCTCTGAGTTCAGTTTCTCTCACTTACCTTCTACAATTGTTATATCTGAATATCGACTTACAAATTACACTCTTGAATGTTGATTGTGTAAATTACAGCCCATCTTTTCCGAATGATTTCGCCGTCAAAATCCGGCTATGTTTCAGACAAAATTTAAATTCGAATAAAATATAAAATTATAATCTTGCTTGGACTCATCACTCTGTAATGGAATTTCTTTCCATTTTAATAGTCGATCATCGAAATTGGTGGTGGCACTCCAATGTTGACGTTGGGCTAATTATTAATTAAGAATTGACAAAAAATAGTCGCCAAGCTTCGCGATTTTGCGATTTTCGTCCTCGAACTATTTTTTTTTGTTTTCTTGTCCCTGAACTCGTTGTTTTTGCGATTTTGGTCCTGACGTCAAATTTTCCGTCAATTTAAACGGTAATTTATTTTTTTTTGTTTTTTTTTAAATAAAAGGGCAAAATCGAATTTTTTTTTCTGAGGACCAAAATAGCAAACGAAAATTAATTTAGGACCTATTCAAAGATGAATATACGAAAAATATACGAAAAATATATGAAAAATATATGAAAAATATATGAAAAAATTACGAAAAATATACGAAAAAAATGATACGAAAAATAGTAAAAAAATGCAAAAAATATACGAAAAAAATGATGAATAGTAAAATAATATACGAAAAAATAATTTAGGACCTATTCAAAGATGAATATACGAAAAATATGAAAAATATAGTAAAAATATACAAAAAATATACGAAAAAAATACGAAAAATATACGAAAAAAATGATACGAGAAATAGTAAAAAAAATATGAAAAATACACGAAAAAAATGATGAATAGTAAAAAAAATATACGAAAAATTATGACATTAGTGGAAGGACATTAACGGATATACGAAAAGTGCCACGGATAACCCAGGGGGCGCGTTACATCCCTGCCCCCTAGGGTTAAGATGTAAGGGTTTTAGTAGAACCCACCCGCCCCCTACGAGTAGTCACTTGGAGCTTAGACCTCCAAGCTCCCCGAATCATGTATGCTATATACTATTGTACATAGTGTATATATATATATATATATATATTTTTTTTTTTCTATATAGTGGTACTATTCATAATGTCCTTCCACTAATGTCATCATTTTTTCGTATATTTTTCGTATATCCGTTAATGTCCTTCCACTAATGACATCATTTTTCGTATATTTTTTTTTACTATTCATCATTTTTCGTATATTTTTCATATTTTTTTACTATTCATCATTTTTTACTATATTTTTCGTATATTTTTCATATATTTTTTCATATATTTTTCGTATATTTTTCATATATTTTTTTTCGTATATTTTTTCATAATTTTTACTATTCATCATTTTTCGTATATTTTTTTTACTATTCATCATTTTTTTTTCATATATTTTTTCGTATATTTTTGAATAGGTCCTAAATTATTTTTTCGTATATTTTTGTACTATTCATCATTTTTTTCGTATATTTTTTGTATATTTTTTGTATTTTTCATATATTTTCGCATTTTTTAACAATTTTTCGTATCATTTTTTTTGTATATTTTTTGTATTTTTCGTATATTTTTCGCCTTTTTTAACTATTTTTCGTATCATTTTTTTCGTATATTTTTCGTATATTTTTCGTATATTTTTCATATATTTTTTTTTCGTATATTTTTACTTTATTTTTCCCATATTTTTCGTATATTTATCGTATATTCATCTTTGAATAGGTCCTAAATTAATTTTCGTTTGCTATTTTGGTCCTCTGAAAAAAAATTCCGATTCTGCCCTTTTATTTAAAAAAAAAAAAAAAAAATAAATTGCCGTTTAAATTGACGGCAGGACCAAAATCGCAAAAACAACGAGTTTAGGGACAAGAAAACAAAAAAAAATAGTTCGAGGACGAAAATCGCAAAATCGCGAAGTTTGAGGACTATTTTTGCCAATTTGCCATTATTAATCAAAACCATAAAATTAACCTCATTTGTAGTCGATCAAAGTCATACTCTTACCCACCAATTGCACTCTTGAGATCCCTAATTCTAGACTGCCATAAAATTTCTCTGTCTTAATCGCATCTTATGAAATTGATCTTGGTTTAGTGGGCATTTGGTTCGTAATCTTGAATCAGGTCCAAATTCCGAACCATTTCAAAAAATCTTAATTCCGATAAACCTAATTCTAACCACATTTGCTATTTGTTATGTTTAAGTGGCCAACAATAGCATGTGGCAAGATTATTACTCTCCCTTCTCGGTCCCACAATTATTATCTCATTTTTTTATAAAGTAATTTAATAGAGTTGTTGGTTATAAATAAAAATGACGAATTCTAATAATTTTTTATTTTAAAAAATATGACAAAAATTATGGAATATTTAAAAAAAATGAAACAATGATTATGGGACGGGTCTAATCATCTCCCAAACTCATTCAGACCACAAAGCTTATTACACTACCTTATCCAACAAACCAAGATTCTGTGGGAGGAATCAAACCAAAGGGGCAACACCAACAAAACATCTCCCACCACTCCTCATCATCAATAGTCCAAATTTTCTTGCAGAATGGGGAGAATTCGTCGTCGAAACAGAGACAAAACATGAGCCCTTCTGTCCCAACTCTCACTCCTAATAATTCTTCCTCGTCCTCTCTCCTATGCCGTGCTAGCATTCCTCGTACTAGCATCTGCAAGAATGGTGTGAACAAGCCTCAAGCCGCCTCCTTTCGTCGTCTTCACCATACCGATGTCTCTCTCCGAGTTGCAAATGAGAGAGCGGAAGCTTCGACTGATGCAGAGAGATCAGAGGCGGATAAGATTGTGGATGGGATGGATTTTGGAGAGCTTTGCAATGAGTTCGAGTGCATAAGCAGCCCTTTAGTCGAGTCGACTGCTAGACAACTCGTGCGCGATATTCTTGAGCTTCGACAAGGGAATCGGGCACTAGGAAGCTATGCGGTTTCGGTCAAGTATAAGGTAACGCGTGCGTATTATGTAATCGGGGAATTCTATGCTAGAGATTCGTACCCTAAACGTATAAGATGTGGGATTTGTAAAGATTGATGGGAATGATTGCAGGATCCAGTTAGAAGCTTTACTGGGAGAGAGAAGTACAAGAGGCAATTGTGGGCAACTATTGCCCTTGAGAATCCCATTGTGGTAAGAAAAACGGCTATTTGTGGCTGAATTGGTTTTGACACGGGAATTAAGAGAGTAGATGATAAAGTATGAGACAGAAGATGAGTAAAGATAATGAGAGAATATGAGATAAATGATGATAAAGTAGGAGAGAGAAGATGATAGAGTAGAAGATAATAATTTTTTACCAAATTAGGAAAGTGGGCACAAATAACGGGACACCACTTTCGGGAAAGTGAGCCACAAATAGCGGGATGGAGGGAGTATATCATATGCGCTTGAATAACGTTGGACCAATGTTGTCTCTTGTAACTGTGGGCGAGATTCCATTGATCCTAACGCGACTAAGCAAAGATTTTATGTACTTTTCAAATGTAAAATGTCTAAAATGCCCTTAGCACGGTTAGGAAATGGCTGAAATTTTAGAGCCAAGATTCAAGAACACGGAATATCTTTTGCAAATTGACGTAGTTTCAAGTAAACACAGAATACTATTTTCTCTTTTTCTGTAATTCAAGAATGTCTAGTTATGGTAAAGATGTAAGAAAAACAACACCATTTCAAAATGGCCTTTGTTTCTGCAGAGTGTGCAGCAGATGGTCATGCTCTCAACAAGTGTACTCAATATCAAGTGGACTCTCCGAGGCAAACCCAAGTCTCCCCTTTTCACCATTGGTGGAGACTTGATTCTCAAAGTAGACTCCAAGTTCACCCTAAACCAGATCAGTGGCCAAGTCGTCGAGCACGAAGAGACGTGGGACCCGTCCCAATCGTCCTTCATCGCTCAAACGTACTTCTGGGCTTCACGGCGGCTCTATGCCACAGTTGAAGCCGGAAAAGATGTTTCCGACTCCATTAAGGACATGTCTAAAGACATTGCGAAACAGAACAAGAACGTCGAAATGTATCCCGACCCCACCGGAGATCCAACAAAGGTACAAAGCTCTCTGAAAGTAATCCTATCTTTCCATGGGGAAAAAAATCATTTTTAGTCCATCGGGTTAACCCTTATCCGATTTTAATCCGCTTCGCTGGTCAGGGCCAAGGTCAATCTACCAAGTTACAAAACAGTCCGATTTTGGCCCGTTTTATAAAATCAACCAAAAGGATGGCCTGTTTTATAAAATCAACCAAAAGGATTAAAATATGAAAATTCGATCGATTTTACAAAACGTGCCAAAATCGGACTATTTCTTAACGTGGTGGGTTAAATAAAATTGGCTTAAACCAACATAACAGAAATTGGACAGAGAGCAACTTTAAGGTCCAAAAACATACTTCCTCCCGTCCCACTCCATTAGTCCAGTTTTTCTTTTTGGACCGTCTCATTCCTTTAGTCCACTTTCCTTTTTTAACTTAAAATAATACTCTAATATATTATAGTGGGCCCCACTACTTTATACAACTTTACACACAACAAACTTTGTTAATCTCCGTGCCGAAAAGAAAGTGGACTAATGAAATGGGACGGATGAAGTATTTTTTTTTTTTCTTTCCCTATTTCTGCATAATGCTGTATCCATAACTGACGACAAAATTCTTTCTTGTTACAGTTTTTTCAAAGGGATGATGGCTTCCAAAGGGACCTATACCAGGTTGCTCTGTTTCTAGCTCTTGTCTATTTAGTTGTACAGTTCTTGAAGACAACATTGTAAAGCATACACCAAATACAACTATTCATGTAATGTCAAACTCATCAATCCAAAGATTTCTATAAATTGGAAAAATGTTTGGGAGGGGGAGAAAAAGAAGGCATAAACACATGAAGAAAAACTAAAAAATAGGAAGAAAATGAAAGAATCAATTTGTATCATCAAAAGCCTATACTATGATACAAGAGCCAGCATTTACCTGCGCGGCGAAGCTGCTGCTTTCATCGTGTATAACTCACTCTATGAATTTGAGGAAGGCGGCTATTAATAAAAGGGTTGTTATGAGATTTGCCTTTGGTTGAGTGAAAGAGGAAGAAATATCGTGTGAGGCAACCGTGTAAACATTCCCCGAAGCTTTGTCTCTCACTCTGATGCTCGAGGAACCTGCAATCGACAATCAGAAAATTGACACCATATACGTCGTGTTTCATGAAAATATTACTTCGATTTTGTTATGAACTAAGTAGAGGAATATTGCTAGAGTAGGAGGAGTACAATAGGAAGAATACTCACAGTTATAATATGTCCAACCGATGGTCTGATTTTCCAAGTCGTACAAAACGAGTTTGTCTGATAATGCTATATCTGCAAATTAAAGTAAACAAAGAAAAAAAATAATAAGAATTCAACGTCTTTCGTATCGTTCACTAATTCCGTCTATTACGCATCAACTTATGAAACGAGATGTGAAGCACGAGTTTATGATTCAAAGTTCCTTCCACAACAAAATAATGTGATTCTCAAATAGCTGACATATGTCTATACGAATCTAGGTAAGAATCATAAAGAATAGTCGGAAAAAAAGTATTCCGAATAATGATTTGTTAGAACAAAGGGTGATGACGTTTTATCCATACCTACGTAAGTTTTCGACTTTTGACCAAAAGGGTGCACAAGAAAATTTACCTCCCAACAAAGTTACTTCCCTACCATCCTTTGTCTGCATGCCGCTATCTTGCCAACCTATACAATATTCGGTTTCCTGCAAATTACAGTTTCACCATTAGGAATAACACGGGAATTGGATATTCCATACGTACAAGCAATTGAAGTTGAGCAAAAGCGTGAAGGAGTACGTAATTCATGCAGAAGGCAAAGTCATAGCCTGCTTAGAATATTCGAATAAAGTATCGTTTACGACTTTACACACCCCTAACCTAAAAGATCAGAAAACCACACTAACCGCAGTATCTTATAGAAATCATGAAGATGGCATTTTAATGGAGATATATTTATTATGTATTAGAAGATATTACAGCACCAATATGTACAAGACGAACAACGATCGTCATGCTCAAGACGGCAAGTCTTATGATTAAGGAGTTTTCAGCCGTAGTGAAGGCATTTTTAGGAAAGATAAACATAATAATCAATGGAAATAAATTAACCGAATTGCTTACATCAATTTGGAAGAGGTAATTGCTTGGTCTCACTGGCAAAACTAGAGAGTCCTCAAAATGAAACCTTACAACTGGAAATCCATCATCAACACTGCAACGAATATGTGAAATTGAGACAACCCATAATTTTTTATTTAAGGATTAAGTGATTAGAAATTAGCACATAGAAAACTTTCTCAGTCATGAGACTTACTCGCCAGTGTACCGAAAACATTTGAACTGTTGCTCAACCGTACGAGTTTGCAGATCTGGATGTTGGGCCATCATCTAGTTACAAAAGAATAGACATTGAGAAAATTAGAAATGAAACAAGCAGGAAAACTATTCAAATTTCATATTAAGGATGAAGTGTTAATTACGTACTCGGTCCAAAAACTGTTGATAAACCTCAGATGGAAGATAGCCCAGTGTCGTACCACTGTCAATGATAGTCCCTCCACTTGATCCCGTGTCGAACATGTCCGTCGGGAGGTTTAAGAAATGACCACCTACCTCAACTGACTTCAGATTAACGTTGTAATGTGGCCTACGATAATCCAAAATGTGCAACGTTTTAGTCAAAACAATATCATTTAAGGAGCAATCTTTCATCAACCTACGTCTGGGATTTATGTGATACGAGCATTTTAAAGGTGTTCTCAAATGGGCCCCTTCATAAATATGGCGAGCAACTATTTTAGGAGGTAACCTTTCATGACAAGGAAACATTCTTGACCCCCAAATCACAAGTATCGGGTGTATTGGAGTTGAAGGGAGGTCTAGTTGATTTTCGTCCTAATTAATTATGAGATTCCCAATTGTATGATGCAGAAATTAAGATTATTATTCGGAGCTTAAACGGCTAAATATATGATAACATAGCCGATATTACTAAAAAAAGCATATAAAAACCAAAGAAAAAAAAACAAGTTCACATCACGTACTGATTCGGGACCAGCGGCGTTCTATTGACTTTTGGCTCCACCACTTCTCCAACAGCAAAAATTCCACCTCCCTGGCTTCCATCTAAGCAATGTGAGAAGATCTTCTTCACCTTTCCGGACAAAGCAAGTTGTGAAAGAATCGATGTATTTGCTTGTCCAAAACCAATTATTCCGTCAACAGCCTCAGAAGACGAACCTAATTCTCCAGATTGTTTGGCAGAGCACCTATCAGAATTCAGAAGTATATAAAATACAGAGGAGGCACAAAATATCATTTATAGTTGAAAATAATATGCAGGAAAATCATGAATAACATCTTTTTGAAGTCGAACACATAGCAAGCGAATAAGATTATGTGAGTGTAGATGCATCATAGTTACAGAGCACGTATCAAGTTACTAATTCATACTCCCTCCGTCCCGCCCGATTTGTCTTGTTTCTTTTCGACACGGGGATTAAGATTCACAAAGAAAAGTGGGAGTTTGTGTAGTAATTATTTTCCAATTTAAGGAAAAAGACAAGTCAAGCTGGACAACCCAAAAAGGAAAAGAAGACAAGTCAAACGGGACGGAGGGAGTAGATAATATAACAAAAAGACTCAAACAATGGAACCATAATTTCATAGAGGTCTACGATGGAACTCAAAGATAGAAGATGAATACCGACCCAAATGCTATTGATCCATTCATTGCTGACGTTTGAAGGTTTCCAGTCACTTGGTCGAATCTGAAGTTATCTCTGACAAAGTACCCCTCCGTTCTGCTCCCATCTCCGTACGTAACAGCATATTCGCAGTTCATTCCAGCTTGGCAATTCGCATTCGGGCTGCTAAATGCGGCATCACAGAAATCTTGATCGCAAGTGATCATCTTTCCGGTGGAGGAAGCCGTCATGTCATACTGCTTTAATTCTATCTGGAGGATTGAAAACATAAAAAATATAAAAGTCGTTCTAGTAATAAGAAGAAACTTGCTACTCCCTCCGTCCCATAGAAAGTGTCTCCTTTCTATGGGGGCACGGAGATTAAGAAACTTGTATTGTGTGGTGTATATTGTTTGACTTTTGGGCAACACATTCTTTGCTATTTTTAGAAACATGACACTTTCTATGGGACGGCTAAAAAAGGAAAATAAAACACTTTCTATGGGACGGAGGGAGTATATTGGATTACGAAAACAGTATCACATAATCTCGAGATTACATTAGAGCAACCATATAACAAGAAGATAAAGGAGAAAGGAACATACATGAAGGTCGCTTTTAGTCGGACACCTCTCGCAGTTGTGACAATTGACCCATAAAATATCACTCCCCGTATCTACCTGCACATGATACTCAACTGCAGGAGTCCCAATAGTAATTTTCGTATAATAGAGCCTGCATCAAGTTTTTCGAGTAAACAACTATGATTCAAAAATGCGGAGCTATCTAGATCTTAGTTCGACAATCATTAGCAATTTAGCATTATTAATTTCGGTGTAATAGAGCCACATCAGTTGCTCATCAATTTAATGCATATACTAAGTAGAAGTTCAATAACACGGCCTATACTACTGCTCATCAATTCAATGCATACTACTCGAAGTTCAATAACATATTTCAGTTAGTAACAAGGCCGTATAATTGAATTTCCAAAAGACTAAACATCTCCAAGATTCAAAATTCAAGTCTACAAACAAGTCAATCATGAATTCAATGCACAAACACGGAGACATCTAATGCTGAAATCAAGACAATCATTAGGAGCCTAGATCAGTTTATCGACTAAACTGCTTATAAAATCACTTCATAATAACTAGAATTTCAATAAGAACAACCTATACAACTGCTCATCATTTCGATGCACACTACTCCGAAGTTCAACAACATATTTCAGTTAACCAGGCCATATATTTGAATTCCCAAAAGACTAAACATTAGCATTATCATTAGCAAACATGAAACTATCTAGTGCTTAGTTCGACAATCATTAGCAATATCAATTTCGTGTAATAGAGCCTACATCACTTCATCATATAAACTGCAAATCAATTCAATGCTTTCTAATAAGAAGTTCTACAACATATAGCCTTATACTATACAACTGTTCATCAATTCAATCCATACTACTCAGAAATTCAATAACATATTTCATTAATTCAGTTACTGAATTTCCAAAAGACTAGCCATCTCCAAGATTCAAATTCCAAGTCTACAAGAAAGTCAATCATGAAAATAACAGATCAAACCACATACGCAGCGTTAGTGGGCGAGCCGTCACCGCCCAACTCAAAATCAACGGCGGCGAGCATTCTGCCGTGGCGGCGCGAGTCGTGCGCTCTGAGCGCCCCCAGCGCCGCCTTCCCCTTGCCGCGGCCGCCGTACTTGTGACGGACATCAAAGACCAAATTGCCCATCCCCACAAACACCAGCTGCGCCAGAATCAACAAAAGCAACCACCTTTTTCCCGAATCCATCGCCGCCGCCAATAATTACTTCAATAAAATTCAAAATTGCGAAAAAAAAATCAAGTATAAGGACGAATCAAATCTCGGTAGAGGACAAGCTTTGGTGGGCATATAAAATGTGAATGTGAGATGAAGAAAAACGCGTGGAAGGCAATGAGAAAACGAGAGGTGGATTAAGTGGATTGAATCTGAAGGAGATGGGTCGGTAGAATTCTTTAGACTCAACCTAAATTCCACGTAACTAACACAAAAAGAAAGAGGTTCTTTTCTTAAAAGGGTTTCACGACAACTCAAATTTCTCTCTCTGAAATCAGCTTATTCTCTCTCTAAATATAAGGATTTATTCAAGCATTCAAATTTCGAGCTAAGACTTACATTCTTGATTGTGTCAGAGCAGAGACCCTGCAGTAAAAGCACAAATCTTTTCCGATTATTTCGCCGTCAAATTTCCGTCTTCCATTCTATCTCGGTATTTTGCCGATCTAAATTCGAACGAAGTTTATAAATACTAGGAAATTACTATATAATCTTCCATGAACTCAAAAAGTTAGAGAGAGAAGATTATTGTAATGAAGTTACTTTCCCATTTTAATACTAGTTGATATCGAAATTGACGGTGGCATACTACATTGCAATGTTGACAAGAAGAAGTACAATACTCAATCACAGTCATTTAAAATTGAGTCTTGCCCCCAATTGCACTCGAGAAGAACCTTAATTCTAGAAAGGCCATACCACGCTGTAAGAATTTCCGCGATTTGGACGATTTCCAACAACTCTTTAATTCTCACACGGAATTAATTGTAGTCAATTCGGATGTGTGATTATGATAATCCCCTTACATTTTGTTTACATTTTATATTGAAATGAAACAGAGTTCGCTATGTGCCACAATTTAAACCTATTTACGAGCAAAACACGACCGTATCCGATGTGACGAAGATAAGTAGTAGCATAAATTCGAAAATACTATCTCCATTCTATTATTACTGTCTCATTTTTCCAAAATTGATGTCTCATTATTTCTATCTCACTTTTTAATTTGGAAATAACTATCAGTCTTTTTTCTAATTTATCATCTTCTGCCGAAAAGAAGTGAGACAGAAATAGCAGAACAGAAATAATAGTAGATAGAGAATTATAATCTGCATTATGAATACATGGGAAGAATTAATGAAATATAGTAGTAGAATGAGAGTAGTACATGCTATATATATGTAATATATATATTAACTCAAAAGGAGTTACAAATAGTAGTTATATGATCTATTAACAAGTCACAAGGAGGAGAGCAAGCTTCAAATTACAAGAATATCTACTAGCAATTCAACTGGATCTTGCAGTCTCAATTGCAAAAACTAAATCATCAAATTTGGCCCCTGTCACTTCTTTCACAATCTTGCTATCCTTCAAGATCTTGAAAGTAGGAACCACCTTGATGCCTAGCTCCTTTGCAAGTGGCTGCTCAAGAAAATCAGCATATACATATACATAATCAGATCAACATAGGATTGGTTAAATGATATGAAGTTGTTAGTTGTTACTAACCCTATTTTCTTGGTTGCAGTCCAACTTCAAGAAGATGACATCGTCGTATTTTCCAGACAACTGCTCGAACTTTGGTGCCATTATCTTGCACGGTCCACACCTACAAAGGTTCGAATTTTCTTCAAATCCCAACAAAGTAACATGTTTTTATCACGTGAACATGCACTTTAAAGACAAATATCAGATTGCACTTAAGGGACTTTTTTGTAATATGACAAATACAAGTGCAATATCTTTGTCTTGAAAGTGTAGTGTTCATACGTAATTCACACACGATAAGAATTGTTCACACGGGAACCTACCCCTACATTCAAGAGGCTCTAACAAACGAAAGTCGAAATGCATGCCTAAACTCTAAAGGGATGGCTTATACGATATGCTGCAGCTTGTGTTTACATGAAGTTGATCACTTGACAAAATGCAGATGGATGCATGGGATTAGGGAGAAGCAAATGGATTGAAGAGCAGAAGCTAATACTAGATAAAGGCGAAACATAAACCTCGGAAAAATGTCAATACTAATATTGACATTATAGGCAAGTTTTCAAAAGACAATTCTTGAATCAGCAACAACTAAGTTCAGCCCATTAGCCGCTTGTGAGAGTCTTATTCTTCATGTATCTTTCTATTTTCTTGGCAATCATATCATCATCTTCACCATATCAAATTCATATTGCAAATACAAAGCATTTGTACTAATCAATCAACTTTAAAATGAGGGCCCTTGCGCAAATCATGTGAAACTTTTTCTTAGTAAACAATTAGTAGTTCTTCATGTGTTTAGTTACCCATGATCAGAGATTTAGTATTAGGAAATCTGTATTTAAGCATAAATGTTGCCACCTTTCCCCCCCCTGAAGCAAGATTAAGCATAAATGAGGAAAGATACTAATTTTACTTATTTTATCCAATTTCCCTATTTGATTTTCTTCATCAAGATCGAAGATCAAACCAACTAATTCTGCAAAAAATCAGATAAAAAAACCCACAACTTCATGGCCCCAAGATTCAATTTTTAACTCATCCCACCATCACATTTCCCAAGAAATTCAAAGTCCCACCAAACAAAGTAAAACTGAGTCAACTCAAGATAAACTCACCATTGAGTGTACATATCAACCACGACGGTCTTGTCGCCGGCGGCTTCCACAATGGGCCAGAACGTGTCCTTATTAACCTCCGTCACCCGACCCACCTCCGCCACCGCCGCCGCCGAGTCCAAGCTGGCCCTCACTCCCACACTCATGCTCAGCCTCCTCTCCTTCCTCTTCATCAGCTGGGGGCAATCGCCGCCCATGCGGAGCTGCTTCGCCATTACTCCGTACGGCGAAGAGCTCTGCACCATTGAAGTCCTCGGAACTGCGCCGTACACTTGCAACGCCATTAATATACTTATTTTACTGTCACAAAAAAACTGTATATATAATAATAAATCACCAAGCGTGTGTAGAGAGAGAGAGAGAGATGAAATAGAGAGGGAGAAGAGTGGATGAAATTTATGGGGGTATGGAGAGCTGGTAGGCGATGAAACTGGACCGTTAATTATTGGTGGTTGGAGTGACGAAACTGCCCTCGGGATCTTTTGCTTGTCCGAATCTTGGGCCGAATTTTTGTGGCAAGTAAAATCTGCAGCGCTCGAGTCCTAATGAGAAAATTTGAATGGATAGATTTCCGGCCACAAAATTGGAGTGGAAAAATCAAAGATCCAAAATGGTCACTGTTTACGGATTGTGATAAATCCATTACTATCTCAACATGGTACCCCTCTTTGGTTTTTTTACACAAAATTCTTGGGAGGAATAAGAATTCACATTGAGTATGATCTAAAATTACGATAAAATTGAATAAAACCATACATAAAATTGAGTTTCGGCACGATTTGAGGGCAGTGGCAGTCCTGTGCACCCCATTGTAGATGCCCGTGTTTACCTCTCAACTTGTCTATATGCGACCAATTTGTTGCGCATATTTAGTCTTCTATGGTTAAACTCTTGCATATTATTTATACTTTCTCAATTTCATAATTGTTGTTCAGTTTTTCTATTCGGATTGTCCCACAATTGTTTTCATTTTCGAAAATAAGTAAATTATTATAAACACTTAATTGGAGGTCTCCACATTTTTACACACAACCAACAACTGTCCTTATAAACCCGGAGCAAAAAAATTATATTATTATATGGAATCGGAATTAATTTTGTAAATGCTTTAAATAACAACTGTCTGTTATCTCGTCAACAAAAATATGATCGTTCTCATCATTGAGTATAAACAGTTTTTTGTGTTTGGAAAATATGCTTACCGCAATAGTTTCTCTAAAATTAAGCAATTAAACTGCTTAATTAAATAGATTTTTAAGCACTTTTGGTGCTTAAAGCACCAAAAATTTCTTAAACTATGTAATATATCTTTTTTTATTATTATTTAATCCAAAACTATCCATTTTCGCTTAAAAATAATTATTTTCAACTTTAAGTAAAATCAAATAAAAAGTGTTTATGATAAGCATTTGCAAATTAATTGTGGTCGAGATTCGATAAATTTATATATAGAGTTCATGAATTTGAATGTAACAAATATTTTCGGACCGAGTGGTAATATTTTCCATGGTGTGATTTGTATTATTTGTAGTAATTATTAAAGTATGGAAGATTTTCACAATCCCTAAAATGAATTGAACATAGTGAAGATATGGGTACTGAACCGAGTAGGCTTGAGTTCGTCATCTTATTACATTAAGGGTGGTTGAACCCTCCTGTATGGTTTGCAGGCTACCCAATGCGCATCGAAGATAGTGGCTGCGGGTTCTATGAATTAAAAAAAAAAGTATCTAATGGAACTTGTGATAATTTAATTTTGAGGACTAATTTGGATGGTAATCCTTAAATTAAGGTAGTAATTAAAAATAACATCTAAATACAAGCACCGCTATGTAATTAGCGAAACAGTTACAAGCTCGTGAAACAGACCCCACACGTGTCGGTAACTATAGATGCAGTTCCGCGGCGTACTTCATCTGCAACGCGATGTACAACTCTGAATTCTAAACCAGCTCCAGGCCCCACTTTACACTAGTTCGGATCATCTGTCCCACCTACTCTGCAAACGACGCCGTTCCATCTCGCATAGGTACCGAACAGCTGTTATCTCCACTCTTCGGTTTCATCGACCGCTGCTTCTTTCTTCTCTCGCGGATCGCCCAAACTCTCTCTCTCTCTACGCGCACCCACTGTTACTGTTCAGTCCAGCAATGGCGACGTCGTTTGGAGCAGCGACCGCATCGGCGGCGGCCTCCGTCACCGAGAATGCCGGAAAATCGTCCGCTTTTCTGCCACTCTCTCATCGCCACTTTGTCCTTCGCTCAAACTCTGTTTCCTTCCGTCTGACTCCCAGACCGAAGCTCCGCTTCTCTTCCAAGGTATAAATTAGGTTATGTTTTTCGTATTCAATGCTGCAGTTTTTTTTTGGCTTCATTTACTTGAATAACTGTTATCGTTCCTGCTGAGAATTCTGAGATCGATTAGAGTGGACGGCGAGGCTTTGAAGTTCTTCGTTCTGAGAAACTGTTTAAGGTGTCAATTTGGCTGATTTACTGTGTTTCCAGGATTGTTGGAGTTTACTAAGAAAATAGATTGAGGTGTAGTTAGAGGATAATTGATTCAGAAAATTTAAATTGGACATTTCAGAAAACCATACTGTTGATTATGTGAGTAGATACTAGATGCGTAATGCCTTTATAATTTAGTAATACTGGTACTACAAATAAGTATCCTTTGTCCTTAGATGGCAGCTTTTGTGTGATGTTAGTGGCCAAAAGAACAATAACTCTCCCTTTCTTTTTTGACAATGATCTTTTTTGGTGGTTACTGAAGATGATTTCCAGATGTACAATTTATAGTGATTGAGAAAATGTAGACTCTGGGCAATTCGGAACTAGGTCAATAAGTTAAAGAGGTTGATGAAGCAAGAATAATGTGGACTCGTTGTTCAAGGTTTGACTTGTGGAAGTAATATCTAAAGAGATCCATGTTTTTTCGTCATTCAGTCTTTCTTCATTAAGCAACGTATGCTGGCTATTTCGCATTCTTGATTAGCCTAGGTTAAGTTATGGACTAACACAAATTTATTGCATCATGCTTTTTTAAAGTTTGGGCATCCTAAATCATCTTCGTCGTGTAAAATTTATACTTCCCAGGGTTTGCAGTCTGGTAGGAGCTGCTCCTTAGTAAAAACTCAACTTTACAAGGTAAAATGTTTCCCATGCATTTTTCATGAGAGAGTCAAATTTATGTTATATTTGGAGAGCCTTTCTGAGAGATTTTGGCTTTTAAGGTTTCTGTGGATGGATCATCAAAAGATGCAGCCTCCACTTCGGAGATTTCATCTGCCAAGGAAGTTAATATATCTGAGGAACCTTCAAATGCTGCTTTGGCATCTGAAGAATCCATAACTCAATTTGTTAGCCAAGTTGCCAGTCTTGTCAAGTATGCATTTTTGTTATATGATCCCTTTTAGTGCCCTTCTACTTCCACATGAGATGACGATATCTTCCTTCATGTAGGTTGGTTGATTCTAAAGATATTATGGAACTACAGTTGAAACAACTTGATTGTGAGGTCCTAATACGTAAAAAGGAGGCCTTACCTCAACCTCCTTCTCCTCCTATTACATATTATCAGTCACCACCACAATCTGCAGTACCACCTCCAGTTTCCGCACCTTCTCCAGTGCCAGCTGCCGCACCTTCTACTCCATCTCCAGCACCTTCGCCGCCCAAAGCTCAACCATCTAAATCGTCTCATCCACCTCTAAAATGCCCCATGGCAGGAACCTTCTACCGATGCCCAGGACCTGGTGAACCACCATTCGTGAAGGTAATTGGCATAGCAAGTATGCAACAATAAAACAAGCAGGCAGATGAACATCGTGAATTGACATGTCGTGTGCTATAAGCATCACTTCTCTTTGAACAGCTCCATTAAGTTTTATAATAGCTTAGATGTGTTTCAACCATAAGTCATAAATGACAAAATATCTAAAAGAGGGCACGGATGAAGCACATTGATTTGATCCTCGGATTTCCTAAAGTTTTCTCTATGCCTATTTTCACTAAATATTATTTTTCTTCACAGGTTGGAGATAAAGTAAAGAAGGGACAGGTTGTGTGCATCATCGAGGCCATGAAGTTGATGAATGAAATAGAAGTAAGCATTCTTGCATGCATTTGTTCAGATGCTGTCCCCGTGCAATAATTCATTCTGGTCTTCAGTGTTAATATTAATATATACCAATTACATTGGTTTTCTTCAAGCAATAAATTTTTCAAAGTGTTCGGGCTACACTTTTTCTCCTTTTGTTGAAGAACCCGTCCAAGCCGAAGATTATAAATATAGTATTCCTAGGACATTCCTACTGATTAGATGTCTTTGTCCGGAGGGGCCTATAAATATGGTTATTGTTTATACCAACTTACCAATAGAATATGTGGTAGCTACAGTTCTCTTTCTGGTTGTCCTAATATTCATTAATAGATAAGTTCCCCATTGCTGACTGAAAATCTACAGCATGGTCCTTACATTAGTGGCGTTTTATTGTTATATAGCTCGATATATTCTTGGTCTCTTTGATATGCTTCAGCTGTAATCTCAGTATCCAAATTGAATAATTGACTCCTACTGGATGGTTATTATATGACTAATGCACGAGCCACTCTCTGCAGGCTGATCAGTCTGGAACAATAGTTGAGGTCATTGCCGAAGATGGCAAGCCAGTCAGTGTCGACACTGTGAGTTTCATAAACCCGTCTCTTACAATCCAGTAACGATGTATACAGCTCTATCTACATTTGTCCTTACGTAATCTTGTTTACTTTCCACAGCCTCTGTTTGTGATTGAACCGTAGAAGAGATGAAGCCAAACCAGAAAGTTGAGAGAGATGTGGAATTTTATTTAATTTTCCTTAATTCTGTTTTCGATCGTTCCAGGATGAGACCTAGCTACTAGAACTGCTTGCTTTTACACATTCTTCTAAATGTTATCTTCATCACGTTGTTTGTGATTTGAGTAAGTGGTCTTTGTGCTTTGTAGTACAAGGTTTAAGAACTTCTATGTAACTTATGTTTTTTCATTTTTCTTGTACCAATTGGTTGGTTTCCATGGTGGCTGCAATTCGACCAATTATACTACTATGTCCACTAGGGAAGCATTTCCCTCTAAACACCCTTGCAGCCAAAGAATCCGGATTCGTGGAATATGTTCTTTTGGATTTTAGTCCTTTAGATTCTAGTCCTATAACTTTATTCATTTTTGTCCTTAGATGGAAATAGTCGAACAGAGAAAGGTACTTGAACTACAATCTTTGCCAGAAGGCTAAGATCGGACAATAAACAAACACGGAAAGTTACATAACATAAAAACGAGTTCAATTTTGATTCTCGCAATGTAGAATTTGTTCATTTTTGAGTTTGATTTTAAAGAAGCTTATAAGACTAAAATTGGACACAACCATTAGAGGACAAAAAACGAACCGAAACTATATTAGATGACCCACATTGATATTTTCTCATTGTATCGTATCACGTGTTTGTAGTGTTCTAAGTTTTGAGAATATGATGAAAATAATTCTAAAGACCATTTTTATTATGCATCAAGAATCATAAAATGATGCCATACTATTTCCATCCAATCAACCTAACCAATATATATAAACAAAATTGAGTATCATCCGAATTGGCTGGCGGCGGCCTGAGCAACAATGGGAAAATATGGAGTTTTGCCAAGAATACTGGACACAAAGCAGGCCACCAAAAACATAAAAAGCCCGGAACAGGTCCAAGCCGTTAGATCCAGCCCGATTCCCTTTCCGTCCGGGGAGATGATCATCTGCAGCAACCCCGGGATCCCCAGCAACATGTCCAGAGCGAGCGCCTGCAGCGCATTGAACCTGGCGTAGCGGCTCAAGTTAGGGTTCCTGACGACGCCGAGGTAGAGGTCGTAGAAGGCGACGAAGCTGGCGTAGGGAATGGAGTTGTAAGCGCGAGAGGAGAGGGAAGAGCGGCTCGAAAGGGACTGCCAGGATCGGGTATTTTGCGAAGAGGAATCCGCCGTACTGGAGTCCGTTCAAGAAGGGGAAGAAGTGCGAGGCGGCGAAGATTAGGCGGTCAGTGGCCGACGGCGGAATGTAGGAGCACCTCGTGGTGGTGATTGGTTTTGGTGATCGGAGGCGGAATTGCGGTGGTAGGAGCGTGGATTTCATTGAAAGGGGGAGGGGGAGGAGGAGGGCGGAGGGGCTTCAGTCGTGGTGGCGGTAGCGGTAGCGCGGGGCGGAAGGTAATGGAAGCCATGATTGTACAGCTTAGGGTTTTTCAATTGAATTTTTATATGTAAAGTTCATATTTCATAATGCAGATATTAAAGCATTGATAAAAGGAAAGACAATCTTCTCCAGTACAATATAAAATCGTATTCTCACTTCTGCGTAAGTGGTTGGATCGATTTAAATTAAAAATATATATGTTAGTACAACATATCAAAGAAATTATCAACATAAAAATGCTATTTAGGTTAATTCTTGATGAGGTTAATATACAAAATTTGCAAAAGGAAACAATTCATGAAACTATATACAACATCTACAACTGAAACCACAAACTAATCCTACGCCACTGATGAAAAACAAGAAGGGACATGGCTCTGCAATGTCAAGAAATCGAACCACAACGAAAGAACCTGTAAACTTATTTACCTGTAGTTAGATGAAAGAACTAGAAACCATCAATAGCACACAGTCTAGTATCAAGTCCCTTTCCTCTTGGTTCAAGAATCGGCTCTTCCTCCCTCATCGACTTGGAATTGTTCTGTCTCGGACTTCCCATTTGGATTCTGCAATGTAACAGAGATTAGTGTAGGAGACTTCATATACAATCTAAAACTCAAATTAGTTTAGAATCCCCAAATTCAACGTCGAGTAAGAGCAATCAATAGTGGCGACAAGCCAAAATAAACTATACCGCGACATAAAAATGTAAACAATGAGTTCACAGCTCAAACTCTCACCAGCTTTCTAACATCATGCATATTACTCAGCCTTTGCGACTAAAGTTGCGCGGATCAGCTATATAGACTTACGAATAAACAGCGTAAACGGTAAACTATTTCAGAAAATCTTGACCACCAACTACCTGTCACAATACTTGCAAACAAAACAAACTCAATCCAAACATATATATCCAAATTCATGCACGAGAAGAAGCAAACTGCATCCTATTTCATTAATTTTATCCTTAAAATCAAAACAAATTCCAAATTTATTACCCTGCTGCATTAAGATTGAACCTTACAAATCAAGAACATGAAACAGAAAGGCACAATTTACGCAACTAATCTAATATATATAGGACTAAACAATAAAACCTAAGCTGTTTCAGCAAATCTTGACCACCAAGTATCTATCCCAAAACCAAATACAATTTGCAAACAGAAGCAACTCAAAGTGAAATTTTCATCATTACATATGTAAATAATCCAACTTACACTATATATTGTCATGACCCGGACGGAGGACGGAAGAGCATTGGATACCCCGGGAGAAAGACGTGGAATCGGGTAGCTTTAAAGATCGTTGAATGGGCTCAGGTGATATCGGGAGGTCTATTTTTAATATAAGATATAGGCTATAAGTTGTTATTTCATTTTAAGAGTTGTTAACGTTTTTATGGGCGGTAGTCTTGTTTAAATAGGGAGGAAAAAGAATGAGAAAAACAACAAAGATTTTATCATCATTTTGGATCCCTAATTTTCTCTCTCAATTCTCTCAAACTTCTTCTTCTCTGTTCCTCGATCTTCCTCTCTGATTTCTCTCTAAAATCCTTCTCTGTTCGTCAATCTTCTCTCTGATTTCTCTCTAAAATATTTCTCTCTAAAATATTCCTCTCAATGCGTCTCTCTCTCTCACCCAATACTCTCTCAATCATCTCCCATTCTCGATCTCCTATTAGCCATATTGCTCCAGATCTGAATATGAAAAAATTGTTGTTACAAGTTCTTCCACAAATCACTACAACACAATTATCCTAACCCTGCTATTCTTCCTATTAGACCACGGTCTATTACATATATGAACCAAATAATGTCAAGATATCATCAATTCAAATCCAAATATATCACCCTGCCACATTACAATAGATGCGGCAAATCCACAGCGATGAGAAGAATTCAAGAACACCAAACGTAAGGCACAAGTCTGCATGACCGAATATCATAATTCGAGATGCTAATTCACAAAATCTCAACAAAAGAGACATCTCTGAATCCATAAATGCTCACCTCAACAGCCCGAGTTGCACCGTAATTCTCAAACAAAACCACCACATCATTCTTTCCGCCATCCACCAATGCATCACAATCCTTGGGCGTCTCGAAGAACGACAACAAAAACTGCTTGGAAACCACACCGACGTCGAAGTAAATCAAGCCAGAGGACGGAAAATCGACGCGAATGCTCTTGACAGGCAGCCACAGGAACAGCTCCTGAGCAGCAACACCGGAGAGATCGGAAACTTTCCCATAATGGATATTACCCGTGATGTTGCGCTGGTATCTGACCGGAGTCTCGAATTTGGCGTCGCACGGCGAAGCGTAGAGCATGTAGAGCTCGAATTGGCCGGAGATAGGGTCGAGCGAGTACGCAGATATCCCCTTAGGGAAAAGCCCCATCGGAAGACCGTTCGATTGCAGAACGTCGTAGAAAGACTTCTTCACGTCGCCGGAATCTGATTTCGCCATCGCAGCCGCCGTTAATGCGAGGATCATCGTTAGGATTGTCAAGACTATTGTCGGACGAGATACGGAAGCCATTTTTCGGAAAGTTGGAAGGCTTCGCTCTGCAGAAACGGAGGATCTCGATCTCCGGTTGCATTTGAGGTTAGGGATTCGAATGCGTGAGGGAGAGGGAAGAGAGAGGGGTAGAAATAAGGCGGTCTGTTCTATTAAATGTAAAATAATAGGCTTTAGATTTTCAGTTAAAAATTAAAATTATTCATACTTTTGATATATACCCCTCAGTCAAAAATAAAAAAAAATTATAGCTCTTATGATAAATCAAAAAAATTAAATAATAATACTACGAGTTTGATTTTGGTTCCACTTTATTACTTAGTTATAATATAAAATACGGGATATCCCAAATATGCAGGACCTGATTGAAAAAGGGTTGGGAAAATCAAATACTCAAATTCAACGCATACTACGAACTCTTCCCGGTGGATTTTGAACGAGAGTCAATTCCCGATTGATTACTTCTTTAGTTTGCAGCGGTGATTCGACAACTCTCCCACTTGGATTGGGACTGTTGATAACAAAATAAAGTGAAAACAACTCTTTATTTGGTGCTACATAATCACACGTATTGTTTGTGATTAAAAAACTGAATATGAATATCAAGATTCTTCATACAACGCCTTAGAACAAAAAAAGCAAAACAAATCTACAAGTTCTCCAACATCATCAAATCAAAAGAAGACTAAAAGTTATTAAGCATCATTACAACATTAACAAATTAAAAAAAAAAAAAGCCTAAAAGTCTCATTCTTTCTCCTTGAGCTTGTGTAGTCACATAAAACACTAATCGGTGACTCCAAACGCGACGGCTGGGAGCACGGCTGCGCAAGTCATATAACTCCCGATGGTCCTCAAGTAATGCCTCGGTCGATTTTGCACGCCTCTTGCAATTGATTGCAAGAGAAGGCAAAATAGGCTTCGCCGTAACCACCACAAACTTTAACGTTTTGTTGTCGGACAATTGGAAGGAGTAGTAGTAGACTACCGGAGACAAGCATGTTGTTCACAATAAATCCTATGGTTGTCATCACCACATGAAGTAGTGTGATAGGATTCGGATCGGGCCCGAGTGCTCTCCTCTTAAGATATATAGCCGAAAATTTATGAATTACTTAACCTTCTTTCTAAAACCATGATAGAGATAGTTGAAAAGGAAAAAAGGTCTAACCAAAGTTTATGCTCTATTCTTCTAAAAGAGTACAACTATAGATGCAAAAAACTACCCCTAAAAAAGTTTGAAGAAGATAAATTTTTCCAACTCATCCCTCATAATATCTAAGTAAATTGATATATCTCTCAATTAAGAGGTAGTAAATAACCTATGATGTAAGCCTTCTAAATACCCTCTAATATCTTAGCCCAACTCCACCCAAACAAAAGGTAGTTTTGACATCTCTAGCTACGATTATACACGAAAAAAAAAATAAATAACTTACATCGAGAAAACCGAGCATGACCACCTGAAAATAGCGATCCGCATGCTTTGCATCGAACACAACCATCTGTGAATAACAACATAAAAACCATTAATGTAGTGTCTATTTGAAAACAAAAATAATATAACATGATTGTTTATAGAAAACTTACGTGTGGGAGCACGAACACCTAGGAGAGCTGCGACTCCACTAAAACCCGGTAAGCATACTTGGCAGCCCAAGCAAACTAGAGACTTTATCGCTCTAGTAGCTGCAGGATTTGCTCAGTGGACGTACGAGAGACTCGTCGACGTCCTAATCTCAATCAATCGTGCGAGTGCACGAGACCGTGTCTCTGATGCAGGTGATGCATCAGCTAGTGTCTCAGTAGATCCAACTGGATCAACTACGACCTCAATTTCACTCCTAAAAAAAGATAATTGAAATTTCAAAGTCATCAACAAATTAATATGACCACGGATAATTCATAAGTTCAAAGAATTGATTTTGCTAGTAATAAATTAAGTCCATATCCTTTGTTCTAAGTTATCTCTAATCGGTTTATCTCCTAAGCATGTTAAGAGATTTTTATGCTCAAAGTGTTACATAATTGTGTTTGGATGTGCGCATAATTACCATGTGTAATTATTTTATGAAATTTGCAATTTGTTATAGTATTTCTATTGTCTCTAATTTCATGTCTATTTACTCATGCTCTGGAAATATATAAAATAAGAATTTCTAGTTTACATGCTGAGTAAGAACCCCTAGAGATTGTGCTTTCTAGTTTCTACCATAAGAACATGAGAATAAACACTGTGTACATTTATCTATAAAGTCTTGTTCAGTTGTAATATGATACTAGTATATTCCAAGTGAACATGATAAACAAGGGAAATAAAGAACAGATGCCAAAGCATTCATAATTTTGTGTTTGCAGCTACAGCGTATACGTAGATAAGTTTTACTTAGGTTGACAGACAACAACAATTTCCAGAAACAAATCATGAGAAAGAAGTTTAAGGCCGAGCTATCAATTCTCTAACCAAGTCCTTCAGCTTAAACAAAGGTCGCTGAACCAGGCCAGGCAAATGTGTAATGTTCTTAGATGCTATCAAGCAACTTTGTGAGATATACCTATAAGAGTCAGATTCGACGCCTAGCATTTTCTTAGGAGGTAGGTAGATAAGCCACTGACCAAGTTCCAAAATTTCAGATATAAGAACTAAAAAGGCTTCACAAGATCCTAGTTTAGAATAGGTGGGATTATAATTTAAGAAATAAATAAGATGATGTAATTTATCCATGACAATAAGGAGTATAATCTAATTAGTCCTTTTGTTCCTTTAGTTAATACTTGCACAAATTTCAATGCATATAACATCATAATGAACCAATCATAAATGTCACACATTATATGGAAATGAGATAACCATCATGGATAAAAGTCTATTGCAATTATCGTTAGATTACAGATATAAAGAATATTTAGAAGTTTAGACCATGGTCAGGTTTCTTAGTCCTGTCAAGGTTTAAAAACAAAAACAAGAAAACACTTTACTTCTTTTCGAGTTACACTTCTTCTCTTCTACACCTAATTAAGATTCTGTTCAGAACGACTTCGGAATGCAGGAAACTTGCAGACTTTATCATGTTGTCAAAAAGCAGTGGAATGAAAAGAAATTGTGTATATTTTCTTAGGAGGTAGGTAGGTAGATCAGCCACTGACCAAGTTCCAAAATTTCAGATATAAGAAGTAAAAAAGCTTCACAAGATCCTAGTTTAGAATAGGTGGGATTTTTAGTCTAATGCATGTAGTGTTATGTCAAGTTTGGGCAATGTGTTGTTGTGTCATGTAATCTTAAGATGAGATACTGGAATGCTTTTGTTTTAATGTTATAACTTTGTTCAGGTTTGCCAAATGGAAAAAGCAATTCCAGATAACTCAAGTAATGCAGCAGCAGCTGCAGATGAACACCCCTGTTTTCAGGGGATAAGCCGTTTTTCGACGTTGTTATATCAAAATCATATCTCAAGAACCCTATGGTACTTACTAAATTTGATCCATTTAATTTGCCCATAGATGCATCCAAGATTAACTAGACTTGGTGCAAATTTGTGTTTTCCACAAATTTAGTAATCTATTTGCTACATACTCAATCCAGTTTATAGTCCCATGTTGAGAAGTGATTTTTATCTTTACATCCATAAACCTGTGTTTCTATTAGTCCCACAAATACATGGATCCAAGATTAACTAGATTAGTGTAAATTTATGTTTTTATTAGTCCCAGAAATTTGTGCATAGGCTAGTCTAAATTGTGTATATTTCAAGCTTATATACACGTTGTTGTTACTGTCTCATTTATGGCTTCATCTGAATCACCTGTTTGAGGGGAATATGCCGCTATGTTTTTTTAGTAAATTACAATTGAGATTTCTAAAGCACTATACTGAGGTGCTTCTCTTAGTATGCTTGTTCCATGAATTCCTCAGCTAGATTCATCTATCCACAATTACTAATTTATCAGTTTATATTGTTTTATACGTAAAGTTTTGTTTGAAAATGTATTTTCTAATTGTGCTTTGGTAAGATAAGTTTCAAAGCTCTTATTCTTGTGTTTTTCACCATGTAAACATCCTTTCGAGTAAATGAATTGTGAAGGAATGCTAAAACAATTCCAAATTGATTAGTTTCAAGAAATAGCTATCCCTAAGGCCCTGAATTCTCTCTTTTTTGAACTATTAGTGTTACAATATTAAAATTGTTGATTTGGACTTATGTGATATTACCTGCTCCAGAAATAGAGGAGAAGCTTAAATCTGATATAGTGGAAAAATTGATTTCTAATCTTGTTTCCCCTATGACAGATTAATTAAATCCTTGTATAGTTGATAAGGAAGTCAGGGATGATACATAAACGAGACAACAAATGTAATACCCCAATTTTTGTCATACCCAATTGATCTTTTTATGCGATTAATTTCGGATCAAGTCTTGTGTTCGATAATATAATTTTATATTATAGTATAATATACTCCCTAGATTAATTATTTCGGTATATAAATTTAAACCTTACCTTAAAGGTTATGAGTTTCACATTTATATAATAGGATATATGTAGAGTTTTGATATACGTATGGATATGGTATAGGATATACATGTATATGGGGTTAGCTATATACACATATGAATGTATATATATATTAAAAAAAAAAATCCAAAACCCCCTCTCCCACGTCAATCTCCCACAAAACCTCCCTCTCCCACAAAAACTCCATCTCCCACGTCCCTTTCTCCCCTCCCATAAACCTTACTTCTGTTGTTTCCCCCTCTAGTAAATCAAGGCTACTCCAGCAACCCTTCACTACGTGCAAGTTTGAAGAAGAAGAGCCAAGGTAAAAAGGGTTCTTGTTTCCGCCTTTCTAATACACGGTTTATTTTCTAGGTGTTGTGTTCCAAATGGAGATTTTATGACTGAGTTTACCCAGTTTTTGTTTGATAAATGTTGCTTAAATTCCTCATAAAGTTCAGTTCTGCAAAGTTTCTAAATGCGTATGTACACCTAATGGTTAAGCATGTTAGATTCTAGCTTTCTCCTCGAACTCGTCCTCGTTTTTGTATAGCCGCAACTAAAGTTAGTTGTCATGCTTGATGACATGAACTGTAATCATGTAACAGTTGAAAGAAAATTCATACCTGCTAATGATCAGTTGATTATCACATTCGATTAAGCCGCCTTTGCGAACCCTCATTTGCTGCCTAACCTGTCACCTTCAGCGATTTTTAGCATTTTATTCATTGAGATTTTCATGGTGGTTCCTTCAAGAATATTGTTCTAAGAAATGTCAAAATTATTCTACGAAAATATCAGAAATTTTCAATTTCTGATGCGAAAGTTATGAGCCTCCCAAAATGCTTGCTGGAAACGAAACCTTTCTAGCCAGTTTCTGACCAGCGAACTTGCCACTCATTTTCCGACCAGGATAGTGAAAAAAAGTACCTAAGTCCTATACCAATTTAAACCTCGTACTTTAATCTTTCCAACGCCACTTTCCGTTCATTAAATGGAGTTCGGATTTAAGAGCTACGAAGCTCGAAAGTTGAGCTGTTCAAAACGCGTTCGTAGCGAAGCAGCTGTAGTAATACTGAAATCTGTTCTTCTCCAGTAATTTAAACCTAACGAAACCTATACTATTGAAAAACCCTTCCTTTAATATTTCCAAAAACAAGTCTCACGTATTTTTCGGAGCCCGGGTCGAGGAGATACGAACCGCCAAAGTCGAGCAGCTGAAATCGAACCCATACGCGAAACAGTAGACTTCGGCACGATGTCTGCTCGTTTTCACCAACTTTTAGTTGTCAAAAACTATATCGTTGGAAAGCTAAGTTCGTTGGCTTTCTAACGATGCCCTCGGATCGCAAAACAGAGTTTGGACGCGAAAGATATAAGTCTCCAAAGCACAGCTGGCGAAACTGCCGCGAATCCGCCGAGGCTAATTCGGGGACAAATTTCGATGTTGAAACGATACCCGATCGGGGCTTATATTCTACAGTTTGTACTTCACCTAGAGTAGAATATAAAAACAAGTTCGACACTTGAAATCGATGGTCTGATCGTCCGAAACTAAGATCGGAAGTCGTTGCGAAAATTGCCCCAAAATAATCTCTTAACTTGTTTAAAATATACCTTAAATTTTAGGTTATTTTACCAACGTTTCGGAAATATTTGAATGTATATGATTAATATCGATCTACACGAGATAGGCATATCCGAGCAAGAACTCTGGTTTCTCGATCTACACGAGATAGGCATATCGATCTACACGAGATAGGTATATGATTAAATTTTAGGTGGCATAGATGGCTAAGTTCTCTGGTTTCTAGCATGACAGTTGCTTACCACTACGAGCAACAACTATGGAAAGGTATGTTTATCTTTCTTTCCCTTGTGTTTTTTAATGGTTACAGCTCAAGAGAGGTCAATTTCTTACAATCTCCCCTTATGTAGTAAAAGATGCTATATTCTTTGCAACACGGATTATAATTTTCTACATCCACACACATTTCTATATTCAGTGAAGTGATTACTGACACACACACACTTTGTTTATTCACTTGTCAGTTTTTGCTCGGTTAGATTTTTGATAGACTAGACTTTCATAGAGTTATTTCTCATAGAGGGTAATTATTGCCCATGGGGGAAATTGTTGTAAAGGGGGGGGAAATTGCCTCGCCCCCGCTCCTCGTAGTCTAGCACTTACCAAACAACTCCACTGATCCTACGTGTAATTGTGTAAGGAGCTCTGTTTTTGAGTAAGTTGGTGTTTAGCATAGATGATAGGTTTTGGCATCATCAAATAGGGAAATTTTTGGGTGATGATTCCATCCTCAAAGACCTTGTTACTCTTAGTGGGAAATGATTCGGTCTTAGACACCGATCTTAAGCTCGGTAGCCTTGTGCTCTGTACTTGTCTCGAAGATTTGAAGATCCCAAAACCCTATCTCGATTGGTGAACCATTCCGTTGTATATGTTGTTTGTCTCTGAGGTTTCAGACTCAGTAGACACTCTGCTCTGGTCAAGGCGCTCAGTAGCTTATTTGCCTCAGCACCGGTGTAGAAGACTCAGTGATCTTGGACTCAGCGAGAGCAAGACACCGAGAGAGTCGATCGAACCGAACTCGGCAGGAGTAGTTCACCGAACCTCGGAGCCGACCTTCATGAGTGTACCTCAAAGATTATACCTACGACTACGGGATCGGACTCAAGACGACGCATCTCTCCCGAACCGTCGAGATCTTTTTGAAATGCACCGCATAGTCATATACGAGGAAGAGAGAAGTCAGCTTCAATTAGCCTCGAAGTCTGTTCTGTCTCAACCACTTTATTCACCTCGACAAATGACAAGCATACATGTGTCATCCTACCTACTAAAGCTGCAAGTCAACACTTTCCTAAAAAGGAGGAAAAATGCACTGTTACCTACGTCAAAAAGAGCCGTTTGCTACCAAAAGAGAGAGAGAGAAGAATATCGTCTCCAACGGATCTATTTCAATCTCTGCTCTATAAATAGAGGGATTATTCAAGAAGAATGGAGGACCGAATGCATTGAATGCACATATCTAGAGCAAAAATCACGAAAGCATTCAACGAGCAAAGAACCCAAAGAACTACGTCTTAGCAAGAACTCGAAGAACAATCTTCCGGCGAAAGACTACATTCTAGCTCATAGGGAATCAAGCTGAACCGACATATAAAGCCTCTAGTATCCAAATCGACGTTACACGAACTCAAAGCTTACCTTCAGCTGTTCGTCGATCTAGAAGCTACTCTCTTATATTCCCTATCCCTCTAACCCTAAGCTCAACTGTTCTTATCTATAGCTTAGACGAAGGAGTTCATCTTTGAACCCAATCCTTATTGTATAAGGACTCCTTCACTGTTGGAGAAGTTTGTCAAACACTTTAAGTTTGATCGTTGTAACCGAGACTTGGATCGATATAAAAACCAAGACGCGGCTTTGCCCAAAGGCGCAAGCCGACCGAGACTAACTCGGGATAAATAATAGCCTCCCGATCTTTTGGGACAGTGGACGTAGGATTTGAGCGATATCCGAACCACTTTAAAAATCCTGTGTCTCTATTGCTTTCTTAACTGTTGCATTGATTTTACTATTCATACTTAACATCATTTATTAAAATCAATCAACTGTCTCAGCATACTGAACTTTATATCTGCTGAACTGAGACTTTCATAAAACGTTTTCACCACTCAACTGATTTGGGCCTACACACATTTCCGCACGCCGAACTCTTACCGTAGATACCGAATTTCGACTCGGTCGGCTAAGCGGTGTCTCGGTAGAGTCGAGACTCTTTGCCGCACACGATTCGGGAACAACTGTTTGGTCCGCCGACATTTGATCGAGACACCATCCTGAATAGGACTGTTCGTGTTCGAAGTTGAGAAATCGAATCAGGAGTATTCACCCCCCCCCTCTACACCTGACCGTACACTCGGGACCAACAATTGGTATCAGAGCAGGAGTTCTTAAGACTCTTGTCATTCTGAAACTGGTCTACTGAACGGATCCGGAGAAAACATTTTTACTGCATATCACTCTACATTCATATCTTTATCTTCTATGGCTGATATGTCAGGAATAAGGATGGTACCCATGTTCTCGGTAGAGAACTATGGAGTATGGCGAGTCAGAATGGAGGCGCATCTGACTTCCCTCCACGATAGCATGACTGAAGTGCTTGAAGATGGACCTATCGTTCCCATGATCGATAGTGTTGTAACTCAAGCTGAAGGAGGAGGAATGGTGACCGGGAAGAAGATTCCCAAAGATAGAAGTCTCTTCACTCCTGAGGAGAAGAAGCTTCACAACTTAGACCGTGTTGCCAGAAACGCTATACTGACCACCCTTAGTGATTCTTATCTTGGCAGGGTTCAGGAATGCAAGACTGCAAAAGAACTCTGGGATGCCCTAGTGCTACTGAGTCGAGGGACTCAGAAGATTAAAGCGAATAAACTAGCACTGGAACTCCAAAAGCTGGAAAGCTTGTCTCTCATGCCTGGTGACAAAATCGAAGATCGAACGTCGATTTACCAATCGATGAACTCAATCAACGGGTGGGAAAGACATTCAAGAACCGAGAAATGAATCTAAAGATACCGAGGGCACCGCTGGGACCGGACACTTGGACACATTTTGCCACTTTATTGCGACATTCGACTTAGATCTTTGTGTCTCCCGACCATATCTTTTCGGAATTACAAAGTGAGGAGTTTGAGTTCGACGAGACCTCAAAGAAAGCCGAGAGCCGAAGCCGACACAAAAGATTGACCATGCTTTCAAAGCGTCGGCCGGCCATAGCATCTCCCGCGACGAGTAAGACTGAACCTTCACTCAATGATCTACAAGAAGGAAGTCTCGCTCAGAAGTATGCGCTGCTCGCTGTGAAATATCAGAAGGAGAAGGAGCGACGCAGAAAAGTGACTAAAGTCTATCGGGAAATGAAAGGTAAGTCAAATTATATGTCGAAACACACTCCTGACTCACAATCTTCTGAATACAGAAAGAAGGATGACTCAGAACCATCAAAGGATAGTGTAACCAAAGAAGAAAGAGTCATCGCTTGCTACAACTGCAAGAAGCTAGGACACTATCAATACGACTGTCCTGAGCTCAGTAGTGCTGAACGCGCAGCACGTAAGGCAAGGAGAGAGAAATTCGCCCAGAAAAGACAATCCTACATAGCTGGCGAAATCTCAGACGACTCAGAAGAAATCGACTCCTTTATGGATTCATCGGATGATGATGCAGCTTTCATGGCCCTAGAGCTTGAAGCTGAAGAAACAACTGAAAAGTGCCTAATGGCAGGCGAAGAGGATGAGGTAAACTCTCTTGAACCAGTCAATTCCTCTTCACATTGCACACACGACACTATTTCAGGTGCAGATGAGAATTTGGACGTCGCGGCCGCATACGAAGAACTCGCTCGACGAACAAATTCGGATGAGTGCACGGCTCGGTAAGACTCTTCGGGAATTGGATACCCCGAAAGTGGAGAATCGAGACTTTCTCAGGAGAGTCAGGTTGCTACTGAGGCCGAAGGACTTGTGTTGAGACTCAGGGAGGAGATAAACTCTCTGATGGCCAATTCTCAGCATCAAGAAGATCGGATTTCAGTTTTGACCAATGACTTGACTTAGAAAGATACTGAACTGAGTCTTACGAAGCAAGAATTGTCGGGACTTCGAGCCGAGCACGACACACCGAAGAAGAGTGATGATGTCCGGAGAAGCCTCGATGATTGAGCGTTACATGGGCGCCGAAAAGAAGCTGGAGGCTATGCTCGCAAGCAACAAGCCCAAGCATTGCAAGGAAGGACTTGGCTTCAACCGGGAAGCTTCCTCATCCGCCCCCGTTCGCTCGAAGTGCGTTTTACCGATAGGTTTGTTCGAGGGGAAACAATCAATGCAAGTCTATCGAACCCCTCAAGAAAGAACAAACGGAAGATGAAAGCACCTCATCCTAAGTATCAGCACACCGACCGGAAGATCGGTACCCGGACACCCCGGTCCGGTCAAGGGGAACTAGCGAGTTAAGTGGGGCGATCGGTATGGACCACCTCGGTTGACACATCCCGGCTCGGTATGGGTCATATTACTATGATCCTATAGTCGAGGAGGTTCCAAGAGTCAAAAAAGAAGAAGAACGCACAAAAAGGCAAAGGTCGGCGGTCCACCAGCTCGAGAAGATCCGGACTCCCGAACCCGAGAAGCCTAAGAAGTCGGTCTCGACCGGCCCAGTGGTCAAGTTTGTTGACTCGAAACGGAAAGAAGTTATCCGAAACCACCGGGGTTGTTAGACAAATTTGGGTTACACAAGCTAACATCTAAGGACCCAAAATAAAAAATAAAGGGTACCTGACTATGATTCTGTTTTGTAGGTGCATAAAGACCCATGGTATGTGGACAGCGGATGCTCAAGACACATGACATACCAAAGGAGTCTCCTCAAGAATTATATTACGAAGATGGACCCGGGAATCGAGTTTGGAGATAATGCCAAAGGCTACACGAGAGGATACGGCACACTCGGCATAGGAACCGCCAACGTTCCTATAGTATCCTATGTTGAAGGACTTCAAGCATAATCTTCTCTCGTTAGTCAATTTTGTGATAACTCGAATAGAGTGATTTTTGAGCTGGTTTTACGTGATGTCATTGATAAATCTACAAGGGAAAGCAAAGTGTTATCGGGTTCGCGCAAAAGAATATCTACGTGGTCGACCGGAACTCATTTGAACACGAAGCTTGTTTCTTTGGCGAAGAATGAAAACGAACGGGATGGCTATGGCATAGAAGGCTCGGTCATCTCAACTTCAAGACGCTCAGGCAAACTAGCTAGGGACACTCCTAGCAAGGGGCCTGCCGAATGAAATGTTCAAAGAAAGACACTCGGTGTGAAGCATGTATCGAAGGGAAAGCAAACGAAGAATCAAAATCCAACAGTTCCATCTCCTTCCACCGATGGAATCCTTCGGTGCTACATATGGATTTGTTCGGTCCGGTCTCTCCAGGTGACGATCGAGGCAAGAAGTATGCTTTAGTGGTCATAGATGACTACTCGCTACACATGGGTCATATTTATTGCCAACAAGTCGACGTCAAAACGAGTTACCAAAGCTTCGAAAAGGCTCGAGTGTCGAGAAGAACACCAAGATCGAGAAAAATACGTTCGGACGGAGGAACCGAGTTCCTTAATTCCATGGTAGAGGAGTTCACGGAAGCGAAGGAATAGAGCATGAGACATCGGTACGCCCGCACACCTCGGCAAAATGGAGTTGCTGAACGAAAGAACGGAACTCTCAAAGAAGCGGCTAGAACTCTACTCGCAGATTCGGGACTCCCATCCAAATTCTGGGCAGAAGTTACTGACACTGCATGTTACACTCAGAACCGATCTTTACTGACAAAGCATCATAAGAGGACACCATATGAAATATGGAACGGCAGGAAGCCTTCTCTATCTTATTTCCATATCTTTGGTTGTTCATGCTTTATCCACAATAATGGGAAAGATCGGTCAAGACTTTTGATAGCAAGTCGGATCGGGAGTATTCTTAGGATACCCTCGGGTCGACAAAGCTTTCGAGTATTCAACTATCGAACCCTTTGCGTGGAGGAAAGCCCTCATGTTGTGTTTAACGAGTTTGCTGCGAAGACAGGAGCAATAACTCAAATTACGAATGCGAGGACATCGGTAGACGGCTACGGGATCTAAGCTTAAAGGACAAATGCGAAAAGATCCGGCTATGTTGGGATGATGATTCAGACGAAGAAACTGAAGACAAATCTACTGAATCTCAACCAGCAGAGCAAGTAGCTGAGCAGATTGATTCTCCCGAACAGAATCATTCCCAGGTAACTCAGGTCGATGAGGAAACCGTAGAGGTAACTGAGACCACTACTGAGAATAACAACTCGGGGGGGAACATCTAGTAATGTTCCCTAGCTGAATGCCCACGAACTCGGTGACTCAAGTAGATCATACTCTTATCACCGAAATTCTTCAATATCAGAATAGTACAACTGAAATGCCTAACTCACCTACTATCTGTGTTGAACACATTTCAAATGAAGAGTTAAAACATCGTAGATCGTGGCTAGATGCTCACACTGCTGATCTTATAATTGGAGATCCTTTAACACATGTCAAGACAAGATCCAGATTCTGTCAAGGAGAAAGCGCATTATTTTCCTGCTTCTTGTCTACTGAAGAGCCTCAGAATATTGAGGATGCACTTAACGATGCTTGACCGGATTATTGCTATGCGGGAGGAGCTGAATCAGTTCACGAGAAACGAAGTATGGGAGCTTGTAGACAGACCCCGGCATCAACATGTCATTGGAACCAAATGGGTCTTCAAGAACAAGCGAGATGAAAACGACGTTATAGTAAGGAACAAAGCAAGGCTCGTGGCAAAAGGCTACTGTCAAGCCGAGGGAATAGATTTCGATGAAACATTTGCTCCAGTTGCAAGATTGGAGGCCATAAGACTATTCCTTGCCTACGCAACACATCAAAGATTCAGAGTCTATCAAATGGATGTGAAGTCTGCGTTCCTGAACGGCGTACTGAAAGAAGAAGTCTATGTGGAACAACCGCCCGGCTTTCAGCAGGGACATCAAGTATATAGACTCAGAAAGGCTCTTTAAGGGTTAAAACAAGCACCCAGGGCTTGGTACGATACCCTGTCAGAGTTTCTTCTTCAGAAAGGTTTTCAGAAGGGCACAGTAGATCGCACGTTGTTCAGCATTCGACTGGAAGACGACTTATTACTTGTGCAAATCTACGTGGATGACATCATATTCGGATCAAAGAATGTCATCATGTGTCAGCAGTTTGAAAGAATGATGAAGGACAAGTTCGAGATGTCGATGATGGGAGAAATGAACTACTTCCTTGGTTTTCAAGTCAAGCAATCTGACAAAGGAACGTTCATCAATCAAAGCAAATACACTCGAGACCTCATCAAAAGATTCGGCGGCACATCCGGCAAACCTATCAAGATCCCGATGAACACGAATATGAAAATCGATCTTGATAAGGAGGGAGTATCTGTAGATCAAACCGAATATCGTGCTACAATTGGTTCATTATTATATTTAACAGCTACTCGTCCTGACATAACTTATGCTGTAGGTGTCTGTGCTCGATTTCAGGCGAATCCCAAGCAGAGCCATATGGACTCAGCAAAGAAGATTCTCCGCTATCTCCGAGGAACACCTGACATGGGATTATGGTATCCAGCTGATGAAATATTGAACTAAGTGGCTATTCTGATGCTGACTATGCAGGATGTAGAATTGACCGAAAATCAACTTCAGGAACATGTCAGTTCCTTGGCAGCAAGCTGATCTCATGGTTTTCAAAGAAACAGCACTCAGTAGCTACGTCGACTACTGAAGCTGAATACATGGCTGCCGGAAGTGGTTGTGCCCAAATCCTTTGGCTGAGACAGCAGCTGAGAGACTATGACGTCATTGAAAATGAAGTGCCGATCTTCTGCGATAGTACCAGTGTCATTGCAATCACTCAGAATCCTGTACTACACACGAGATGCAAGCACGTGGACATCAGACATCACTTCATTCGTGACCATGTCGAAAAGAAGGATATCGGGATGGAAAAGATCCATACCGACAAACAAAGGGCGATATACCGACCAAGCCTCTAGCGAATCCGGATTCGGAGAACTTTCGGTAGAGCTAGGTCTGTTGGACCCTACCTGACCCCTCGGTAATAGGGTTTCGAGGAGAGGAACATTCCGGTCAGGGGGAATGATCACTCTCGCATCGAATGTATTCGCACGTAGAGATTCAGAAACCATCTACACGAGGTATCAGCTGACTACTATGTTCAGGTGACAGGTTTGCGTATCTCTACTCAGTAGTAATTTATATTACAGAACCTTGCATTCATGACAAAGATTCAGCATGATATTAATATCTCTTGGTTTGTCTTTATTATTAACGAATCTCATTTAATGCACGACATTCCATACATAAGCTTGCTGAACTCTGCGCGCATTTAATGCATGTCTTTTCACAGTTACTACTTAGGCTATTTTACAACTGGCTTTGAATTAGGCGGCATATGTGATCATTACCTTTTATAATATTGAATCTTAATCGTCCATCTCATAAAGTAGGTTTAAACTTAGCCTTAGATCGATAACTGTTCATCTTCTAGATATGCATATATTTCGATCAAATCTTAAGAACCGCCATATTCGCACTTAACATATCTTACCTCCGAAAAATCCGAGAATACCTTTTTACAAAAACCCTCATTTGCTTACTTTCACTTCGATCAAATTCTCGGTATGCCTACATGAAGTTACTTATGTGTTGATCATTATTGATTGGTATCATATATAAAAATGTTTTATTTAAAAATTGATAGCGATAACGGCTTCGTGTAACAGTACAATGGCGGAAACCAATATCTCTCGTGATCTCTCCGGCAGATATGCGGAATATTTTGGAGAAGGATCGCGTGTGGTTTGAACCCACCATGGATTTCTACTCGTGCGATCCGGGAGTATATGGATGAGATCTTCTCGGCCTGCGCGAGTCGTGGCCGGAGAAATTTCTGTCTAGGAGGCCTACTTTCTTCCTCCCGAGACAGGTTGCACAACTGTACTTGAATTCGACGCGTAATGCGAAGATATAGTGGTGAAGTTCGTTGCTCATTCCATTAAAGACGCCACTACGGAGTCAGGCGTATGTCCATCAAGGAAGCCCTGAAGCAAAGCTTTGATACGCCCTCCGAAGGAATTGAGTACGATTGGGTACGAGAGACGACGAGTTGATGAATATCTTACCGTCTTCCGTCGAAAGCCCACTACTTTCGGAGCCGCTTTTCCGAAGAACGACATGTTGCCTCGATTCGGGGCACTTGCTTACATTGTCACACACGCCCTGCGACAAGTCAAGCGGGGGTCGTTTGACCAAGTGTCAAGGCCAAAGATTCGAGATGATGATGGCCATATACGGCCGAGCCCGGATTAATTGGACGGAGTTCTTTCTCCGTGAATTCATGGCTCAGCCGCTAAGTTCGACAAAGCATCGAATATGCCGAGCGCCAAGGCCAAGTTGGCTTGTATGGACTCAAGTGTCCATCATGATTGAAGATTTATGTGGATCTCGAGCCTATCACCTACGGTGACAAGGAGTACTTCAATGTGAAGAAGGTCGGATTTCACAACGGGACAAAGAACGCTTGGCCAAATAGGGTCGGGACCCTCGGCGGTCATTCGGCAATCTAAGCCTCGGCAGCTACGCCTACAAAGAAAAGAACCCCTCCCGCAAAAACTCCTAAGGCACCGACGAAGAAACCGAAGAAAGCCGGTGAGGTGCCGGCCTACGAGGAGGTTCCGGAAGTGCCTGCGAACGGGCTCCCGAGAGGACTACTCGGCCCACTGCGGTACCGGTTGATGAGTCCGAGTCTTCTGAGAAGACTCAGTCAGTGGAGAAGATCGTCTCCACTGAAAGGGACCAAGGGGATGCTTCTGAAACTCAGAGCGCAGATATTCAGCGCCTAGACAGCCCCCTTTCCGTTCCTCCACTCAGCTCAGTCCCGCCAACTGAAGAACTAAAGTCTCACATTGACTTGGAGTCCGAGACCGCATCGAAGGTGAATCGGCCCGGGATGGAAGCCTCAATGATCTTATCTCGAGCAACCCGCGAGATCCTTCAATGATACCTGGGAGCTTGCCGATCATTCAGACTTGATGATCATTGCCAAATCAGCAAGGCTCCACATGCTTCTACGCTTTCAGGAGTGGCCGCATCTACTTCGCCTTGTTCTCCACTACTCCTGTCAGCAACTCCATGAGGAGGAGATGAAGTTGAGGCCGCAAATAGGCTACTAAGAGCCTGCTGACCTCAGCACCATGGAGAATCTGAGGGCCACTATGCTTGCGATGATACATGACAAACAAGCAGAAGGCTCAGCACCCTCAGATGGGTCAGATCATGACGACCAGGACCCACCCAAGGATTCAGGCCCTGGACAACCTGATGAGGGATCTAAGAAGTCCACGGCTGGTGCTTCGTCCTCAGTAGAGCCCGCTCAGCTCTTGCTGCAGTCGACTTTCGAAGCAGTGCCCAGCCAGACCGCAAAGAGATCTCGATCAGTGGCTAAGGCCTTAAATGCTCAAGGGATCAAGAATCGAGATCTTGCGAAGGCTATCCATCGTACATGGAAGCAAACTGCTCAAGCCACGACTAATGAACTTCGGGGCTGAAGTCTTACGTCTCTCAATCGGCCGCCCACGATGTTTTCCGCGCTTATTTCAGACGCATTGGCTCAGCAGCAGGTCCAATTTGAATCTCAGCTCAGGATCTTTCAGGAGAGCCAAGCCAAACTACTTGAGGAACTTCAGGCTTCCAAATTGGCTCATCTTGAAGCTATTGCTGAACAATCCCGGGCCACGAGACATAAGACTTGATAATATTCAACCGGTCCCGGAGGATAAGATCTCGAGAAGCTGAATGAGTTTAAAGTCTGGCTGAACTCTCCTACAAGCGATACAATGAAGCTCCGACTTCGAGAGGAACGAGCTGCATGAGGCAGACGAGGACATTAAGAATCAAATTCGATCGTTGTCAACCTCCTTCAACGACCTTTCAAAAAAGGTACTTATCCCTACCCCGGCTGCTATTGATGATGCCAAAAAGGGGGAAAGTAAGAGAGGGAAGGAAAAAAGTACCGAGCCAGCAAAAGGCAAGAAACAGAGTACTGAGAAGCCTACTCCTACTTCTAAGGGGGAAGCTACACTGAAGTCATCTCAGACTCAGACTCAGACTCAGACGGGTGAGGCCCAGGGTGTCCCAGCTGCGAGCACAGCTGCGACCGGCCCAAGTGGCTCAGGATCCCAGGCTACTCATGCAACCCTGACTCCTACTGATATCATCAAGGAGGTTGCAGAGTATGCTGAAAAGGAAGAGGACTCAGATAGTGAAGAAGAGGTTCCTCTACCTCCACCTGTTCAGGGAAAAGGTAAGAAAGTAATGGATCTCCCGACCCCTCCAGCAAAGAAGAAAACCAAGAGATATATTTCTGGCGAGGAGGAGGCTCGGATAGCGGGCGATGAGAAGCTCGCTAGGGAGATTGCCCGATCTCGAAGCTACCAACAAGCCAAAGTCTAAGCCTGCTAAAGGAAAGACAAAGGCACCAGCACGCGGTGGAAAGAAGAAAGCGCCTGCTAGGTTGCCTCCCAGAAAACTCATAATCGAGGATGATGAAGATAGGGAGAGGCAACAACAACAAAAAAAGGCACTCAGCAGCTAAAGGTACGTCCAAAAACAAATCTAGTACCTCTGGCGATTCTCGAACAAGCTCCTCGAAGCCTCAAGAGCAAGATGCGAAATTGAAGCAATATTCGCTCGGGATGGAGAGATATCTCTACCGAGGAGAGGAAGCTAGACGGTTAGAGGCCGCCAGCAGAGGATACATTTGGCGGACCTCGGGGCACTCGAGAATTCATGCGAGCAAGAGGCTAGGCCGAGAGTTCCTTCGAAAGCCGACATTCCTTACCGATACGAAGGTTCGGGAAGCCAACAGATCCGAAAACACATAGATGGCCGAGATCGGACGAATGGATGCCTATTCGGCTCAATCGAGAGATAGGAATCGGCCAAGATTGAGTTTATCAAGAGAAATTATTTACGGAGATTCCGGCCCGAAATGTCTAAGGCCGATGCCTACGTCGAGTGGATGGTTCATTCTCGAACCCGATCTTTACCCATATTTGCACAAAGCCGTAATCGAAGGGGTAGTAGTCGGCGTTCCCGAAGCAAGAATCATTCCTCCACCGGAAGACAAGACGACTCAGTCCATCTCGGAGTAATTGAACAAGAAGTGAAGAATCTTGCGATGAACAAGAGGTCTAGAACAAGATGATCCGGCGAGACTTCGCTAAATACTTGAAGCCGAGGAAGAACACGTTCGGGAATGTAATGGAGTCCCACTTGCCGAAGATCAATCTCAAGGTTTCATGAATAGGATTCGGCGGTTTAGGGGTTCTCCTCCTTTGTTCTCTTCTTAGCTTAGCAAGATTTGTATTGTACTTAACCGACTATCATATATATACACCGCTTTTTGGCTCGACAACTACTTGTTGTCTAAATAGCCGTGTTTGCTTTATGCTTTAACACTCAGAATCAGTGAAGTGATTACTGACACACACACACTTTGTTTATTCACTTGTCAGTTTTTGCTCGGTTAGATTTCGATGGACTAGACTTTCATAGAGTTATTTCTCATAGAGGGTAATTATTGCCCATGGGGGGAAATTGTTGTAAAGGGGGGGGAAATTGTCTACCCTTTGCTCCCTCGGTAGTCTAGCACTTACCAAACAACTCCACTGATTCTACGTGTAATTGTGTAAGGAGCTCTGTTTTTGAGTAAGTTAGTGTTTAGCATAGATGATAGGTTTTGGCATCATCAAATAGGGGGAAATTTTTGGGTGATGATTCCATCCTCAGCACTGTTACTCTTAGTGGGAAATGATTCGGTCTTAGACACCGATCTTAAGCTCGGTAGCCTTGTGCTCGTACTTGTCCGAAGATTTGAAGATCCCAAAACCCTATCCGATTGGTGAACCATTCCGTTGTATATGTTGTTTGTCTCCGAGGTTTCGGACTCGGTAGACACTCTGCTCCGGTCAAGGCGCTCGGTAGCTTATTTGCCTCGGCACCGGTGTAGAAGACTCAAGGTGATCTTGGACTCGGCGGGAGCAAGACACCGAGAGAGTCGTCGAACCGAACTCAGCGGGAGTAGTTCACTGAACTCGAGGCGACCTTCGATAGTGTACCTCAAGCATTATACCTACGACTACGGGGATCGAGACTTCGGCCACGGACGAGCAGTCTCCGAACCGTCAGATCTTTTGAAATGCAATCAGCATAGTCATATACGAGGAAGAGAGAAGTCAGCTTCAATTAGCCTCGAAGTCTGTTATGTCTCAACCACTTTATTCACCTCGACAAATGACAAGCATACACGTGTCATCCTACCTACTAAAGCTGCAAGTCAACACTTTCCTAAAAAGGAGGAAAATTGAATCTGTTACCTACGTCAAAAAGAGCCGTTTGCTACCAAAAAAAGAGAGAGAGAGAAGAATATCGTCTCCAACGGATCTATTTCAATCTCTGCTCTATAAATAGAGGGATTATTCAAGAAGAATGGAGGACCGAATGCATCGAATGCACGTATCTAGAGCAAAAATCACGAAAGCATTCAACGAGCAAAGAACCCAAAGAACTACGTCTTAGCAAGAACTCGAAGAACAATCTTCCGGCGAAAGACTACATTCTAGCTCATAGGGAATCAAGCTGAACCGACATATAAAGCCTCCTAGAATCAAAATCAACGTTACACGAACTCAAAGCTTACCTTCGCTGTTCGTCGATCTAGAAGCTACTCTCTTATATTCCCTATTCCTCTAACCCTAAGCTCAACTGTTCTTATCTATAGCTTAGACGAAGGAGTTCATCTTTGAACCCAATCCTTATCTTATAAGGACTCCTTCACTGTTGGAGAAGTTTGTCAAACACTTTAAGTTTAATCGTTGTAAACTGAGACTTGGATCGTATAAAAACCAAGACGCGGCTTTGCCCGATACAAGCAAGTCGACCGAGACTAACTCGGGATAAATAATAGCCTCCCGATCTTTCGGGACAGTGGACGTAGGATTTGAGCGATATCCCGAACCACTTTAAAAAATCCCGTGTCTCTATTGCTTTCTTAACTATTGCATTGATTTTACTATTCATACGAACATCATTTCTTAAAGTCAATCAATCTGTCTCAAGATCATGAACTTTATATCTCATTCGAACCGAGACTTTCATAAAACGTTTTCACCACTCAACCGATTTGGGCCTACACACATTTCCGCACGCGAACTCTTCCGTAGATACTGAATTTCGACTCGGTCGGCCTAGCGAGGTCTCGGTAGAGTCGACTCTTTGCCGCACACGATTCGGAAACATTGTTTGGTCTGGCCGAATCCTGTTTGGTCGAGACACCATCCCGAATAGGACTGTTCGTGTTCGAAGTTGAAAAATCGAATTAGGTGTATTCACCCCCCCCTCTACACCTGACCGTACACTCGGGACCAACACATGACACGTTTTTTCTTTTCGGGATGTCTCTTAAAATAACGCGTTTCTTTGCTGCACATCGGCGGCACTTAAAAAGTGTCGTTGATGCCCAGTTTTCACAAGCTTAAATAAAATGGTCTTTTAGGTTCTCAATATGCATGCATCATCATATAAAGCATGATATATTAGATAAAAATGCAATAATTAAATTCTACAATTCTACAACTTACGTGTTGACGTTATTGTCAAATCTGGAGCTGACACGTCCCTACAAAATAAAACTTTATAATTAATTTATTTTCACATTAGCAGAGCTTATTTCGAATTTTAATGTTAACTACACAATTAAGGTTATAAGATTAGTCCAGATTATGAAAGGATAATTGTGCTTAACTTTATTAATGACATCCTCAATTAATTATGGCCCAGCTCTTATTGGGTCCGAGCTCTACAGAGTTCATTAACTTAACACTTCAATTATCATCTACACAAATTATGGAGATCATACAAAAGTTTATCACAATTTCATCCTTTAACTTAACACTTCAATTATCATCTACACAAATTATGGAGATCATACAAAAGTTTATCACAATTTCATCCTAAATTAATTGTGGTTACTAATTTATTGGATTTAATATATTAATTGTCATCTAAATAATTTAAGAGCAAAATTGGTAAAACATGGTTCATAGTAGACAAAAACTGATATTCATCAAAGAAAAAAATAATAAAATAATAACAATAACAATCTATTTCTCTAATTCACATTTTTTTAATGATAAAAGTATAAACAACCCATATTAACCATCGTGTTCTTCGAAAAGATAAAATAGGCCCATATTATATCTACTTATTTAAAAATTAAAATAGAGTAGTGCATGGCGACCGAGGAGGGTCGAAAGGAGGGAGGGTCTGCTGCCTGATTCTCTCGATTCCTGGGACGGAAGGTCGATCGACCCCGTAACCAACCCCTTCTAGATCCGGACAATTTATAAAGTAGACATAACCAGTTATTGAAACGAAATAAAAAAGGTTGTTCGAATTATTATTTTTATGTCACATTAATCTAACAACGTGCGCCAGAAAAAAACAACATATTCAGAAATCACATTAACAGTGTAGATGCACCAACCTGAGGCACCCCATCATCAGTGAATTCTTCCTTACCCTCAGGCGGAGTTGAAGGCATCTCTGGATCATTAGCCTCTGTTGCTTGTGCTTCCTCTTCCAACTCCCTTTCCCCCATTTCAACCTCATCTTCTGTTTGTGTTTCCACTTCCACTTCCACATTAGAGGCTTGTGCTTCCTCTTCCACCTCCCTTTCCCCTATTTCAACCTCATCTTCTGATTGTGCTTCCACTTCCACATTAGAGGCTTGTGCTTTCGCTTCCGCTTCCGTAACCTTCGTTTGCCCCATTTCAAACTCATCTTCTTCAGCAGAGGCAACAGGAACTGCAAAAGGGTTTTGAACAACAAAGATTTATTAAAGTGCAGAAAAATAAAGAAAAATTGCAGTACCGAAGTAATCACGTACTAGGAATTTGCGGCGGCAGCGACGACATCGTTCCACCTTTTTTCTGGTTGAACTTCTTCTTCTTACAAACCTGCTCTTGTTGTAGAGAGAAAGAGAAAAGAGAGAGAAGAGAGAGAAAGCGGGAGAGAGAAAAAGCCGCGTTGGGTCCTAAGACGGATCAAAGAAGAGTGGGGAACCTCTCGCTGGTTTCCAGTTTAATTAACTTAGCAGCTTCAATCTTTGTCGCTTTTGGAGTTAGAAGATTTGTACTTTTTGTGGAGATACAAACTCAGCAGCAGCAATGAGACGTTTTAGTCTTGATTTGCATGTTATTCCAAGAACTTTAAGATAAATTTTAATAATAAAGTATTTGTATTGTTTGGAAACCTTCACTGTGATTAACATTAATCTTTGTGCATACTAATTTTATTTTTTGAAGTTATTTTATACACATTTTTATTAACGTATTGTATTTCTTTCGTACGTATTGTATTTTCGCATATTCTATTTCTACACAAATTTTACTTAACACTTGTATTTTCGCACATATTGTATTTTCGCACATATTGTAATTTCGTACATATTGTATTTCCGCACATAGATAAGTCATTATTTACTTAAAATATGAAATTATTTCTTCTGATTTATAGGTATATCCAAAATCGTAATAGTTTTGAATAAATTCTACATTTACTATAATATCAATGTATCATTTGTTATGAATCATAGTAGCACTTATAATGAATAAAAGTATCGTTATGAATTAGTAATAGGATTCGGATGCAAAATAGGCTCACCGTGGCAACCACCACAAACTTTGACCTTTTGTCGTCAGAAGAGTGGAACGAATAGTAATAGACTATCGGAGGCAGCAAGCTATTCACGATGAATCCTACGGTAGTCATCACCACTTGAAGTAGTGTGATAGGATTCGGATCCAGGCCCGAGTGCTCTCCTCTTAAGATATACAGCTGAAAATTTATGAATTACTTAGCAAGTGATGAAGGAGTAAATGTTTGATCCATAGTTCATACAATGTGAATAGCTAGAGTTGTTATCTTTGGTTGTATATATCACGTATGATCTTCTTTCTAACCATGATAGAGATAGTTGAAAAGGAAAAAGTCTAACTAAAGCTTGTGCTCTATTTTCTTTCGTACGTATTATTTTTTCGCATATTCTATTTCTACACAAATTGTGCGAAAATAAAATGTGCGAAAATACAAGTATTAAAGGATTGCAATCAATCACTTCAATCCTAGAAGGACAACATCGTGAATTCCACTGCATATCTACTAATTTGTAGCAGTTTTTCAAGTATAGGTTGCGAAGATAATGGAACACTTCAACTTCCACTTTAAAGTGTACCAAATCAGTGCCTTCAATTACAAGATGGTTGAGTGAACGGAAACAGGATTCACCTTCTTTTACTTCCCACGTTGGGCCTCGAAAGGCATAACACCACAATTTGAGCACTCGAAGCACTGGTAAAGAACCAATTACACTCATATATTCCCACGAATAGCCCAAGCCGCTTAAATGCAACTTCTCCAATCTTGATGGGAACATTGGCAAAGGAGAAGGTAGAGAAACCATCTCGGACCTCAACATAGGATTCACAATAATGCACTTAAATGATCTTAGTTCCCTTAAGACATGAATGTTGTTCAAACAATCCAAACTTTCATGTCATCATTAGGATACAATTCAAGTTGAATCCCTAAGGAGAGTTGTTAGTTGTGTGTAGATTGGTATAAAGTTGTGGGTCCCACAAAAAAATTATGTGTAATAATTTACTAAAAAATAAAAGTGGACAAGAATTTTGGGACAACCTAAAATGGAATAGCGGACAAGAATTTTGGGACGGAGGGAGTATTTTTTTTTCGGGCGCCTAACCTTCGTTAAAAATATAAATTATTCTCTTAAATTATTTAGTTCTGGTAAATTATTTGCTTTCAAATTGTACTCCCTCCGTTCCGTTTTAAGCTACGCTTTTTATTTATTTTTTTGTACGGAAATTAAAAAACTGAATGATAAAATATTATAGAGGGGTAAATATAAAATAAGAGAGAAAAAATGAGCAAGTAAGAGAGAAAAGATGAACAAGATTGTAAGAAAGTAAATTATAAAATAGGAGAGAGAAATTATAAATAGATGATTATAAGAAATAAATGATAAATTATGAGAGAGAAATAATAAAGTAGAAAATAATTTGAAATTTTTTTTAAAGTTCATTTTTTTTAAAGAAACGTATCACTTTAAATGGGATACCTAAAAAGAAAAAAATGTCGCTTTAAATGGAACGTATGAAGAATTTAATTTAACCTTTTTATAAGAGAAAAGTTCCATTTATGTCATATAACGTATATATATTTGTTTTTTTTTATCCCGTAATATGAATGGTGGTGTTTTTTTTCTTCTAAAAATGTTATTTTTTTTTAATTGGACTTACTTAATGTTGTATTTCTGGTAACATAAATGAACTCGATTTTAAATTAAGAGGTG